>CH001323.1:49717-71253 GCA_000149265.1 Ciona savignyi | reverse complement strand
ATTTTGAGTGGTGATATTTATAGCGAAATTTGCAAGAAAAGGTACAATATATAAGGAAGGGGACAGTTTTTAATTATGATATTCACCTAATAAACCTGGCACCTCTTGACAAGAAAGAGCATTTTTTACGCATTGCACCTACAGCTGCACACTTATTCACACTATAGCCAACCCAGTGGTAAATGATCCATCCCTGACATAGATAGCAACTCACCAGTTTTCTTTGGAAGTTTGAAATTCCTCGGTTTCTGGGAGCTCACTCGTTGCCGTAGTTCCTCATGGAGGTCGGAGCTTGAATTGAGGCGGGGTGATTCGCGGGGGGCGGCTTTCTTCAACACCACGCTACTGAGGGCCACTGTGGGTGGGGTGAGTGAAGATGAAGAATTAGGATATTTTAAAAAATATTTATATTTTTAAAAATTTTCACAAAAATAAAATATATTTACATATGAAATTTCTAAAAATAAAAAAAAAATACCTGAAAAATGAATTGTGGCTTTTGGCTATTCGATGGGGGTAATTAGGAAAGAAGAAAGTTTAATATAAGCAGAAAATAATTTTTGCTTAGAAATCTAACTCAAGTCTTTGTTCTCAATTTTGGAGTGTACTTACAATCTAGCTTACCTGGGTGTATTCTCGGCTGCATATTGTTGAGTGGGGGGGCAATAGGGGGGGCTAGCGGCGGGGGTGGGGGAGGTGGTGTAGGGGGTGGAGGCACCTGCAAATTTACCATTTAAAAGAACAAATATTAAAACTTCTGACACTTGACTGTGAATTTTGGATGGATTGCAGTTGTACTTAGGGATTGCTTGAACTTGAAGTCATACTTTACTGTGTGAAGTCGTTTTATATTAACTCGGCAGTTGCCATGGGAGAGATCTCCACACTGTAATATCTCCAGTAACTTGACCACAGCCACAAGGGAACCCGAATGTATAAGCGCATTATGTCGGTTGGTTCCCATTAACAAGGCTTGAGTTTTCATTTAGCTATCAAGTCTGAATTACAGGATTCTCACTAAACTGTACTTTTTTCATTACAAAGGCATATACAGCAAGCAAACAACCAGCAAGAAACCAGAAAAAAACGAAAAAACTAAAAGCAACCAACCAGCAAACAACCACCCACAAAAGATCATCTACAAACAACCAACAAAAAAGTACAGAAAACCAGCAACAAATGACCAGAAAACAACCAGCAGCAAAGGTTTAACAACAAACAAGCAGCAAAGAACCATCCAACAACCAAACAACCAGCATGCCACAGAATACACCAGCACAGAAGGCTCGGGTAAAAATATAGTACAACTTATTTACCAAGCTTGATCGAGGGGTTTGTGGGGGTGAGGAGGGGGCATTGGAATGAGGTGGGGATTTAGTTGCCGACGAAATCACCAACATTTGGCCCGAGGGAACGTAACCGCTGTCACCTACAAAGTAGATTAAGCATGAAATATAGATATTCAAGTTTATCTACATGAGATAGCACAATGCAGAGTGTATTATTAAAAGCATGAATTTTCAGTGCCATCTGAAATACACCACCGGCACATTTACTATGTTCTACTTGAAATGACTCGGGCATGACATTTATACTAAAATTCTAACATATAAACCCAGCCAGCTTGCATATTTTACCATGATAATGCACTTTTGCAAGGTCTGAGAAGCATGTTTAAACCCTAATACCAATATAACATGTAAAGTCAACACTTGGTGAATTTGCTATAAGTTGATTTAAATGGTTCATTCTTACTTACAACTATGAACAAAACCTTAAATAGTTCGGTAACTCTACTGTTGAAATTTGTTAATCTGACAAATGACTGCACCTTAACTATTAATCAACCACAACAGTGAATAAACGTAAGTGTAGCATCATACCGTCTTGATTTTTCACTTTCCACCACACTTTGCTGTCATCAAGCACATCTAGCAGGTCGTCGAGTTTGACCGAGAGCTCGTGTTCATTCCTGGCAACGAAGTCCTGCATTGCTCTGCATAATATCCGCTCTTTGTTTTGTGGAGTGCCCCCGTGCTGTGCTGCTTGGTTTCTGACGGTGAAAAACGGTTTTGATTTTTTTTCTGTGTGTCGTCTTTTCGGCTGGTGGTAGAATTATTTGTAATTAGTTGGGATGTCAGCCAAAGGATTGTTGGTTTAAATCCGGCTCTTGGTTGGTAGATTGTGTTCTTGGGCAAAGGTACTTAGAGGATGTTTCCTAACCCTTAGATTAATAAGCTGTTTACAAAAGTGTTGCAAATTCCGCGTTGAATAATGCATAACAAAAGCTCTGGTAACCTCTGGTATTTTAATGTGACAATTGACCCTGTTATTAAATCCCTGTGTTTGCTTAACAAGCCATTAACTCGTACATTCCTGGTCACGGCTCTATACTGTGGGTGCAGTCATACTATTTTATTGTATTGTATATTCAGTGAACAAATAGGAGCAATATTATCCACCTTATGCCAAATGAATTTAAGTAAAGCGCCAAAAAAGTAAACATTTTCCATAAACATTTTCCATTGTATTTTCTGGGTTCTTTACATTCTTTACCCCGTGGTATTTAATGGTGGTCCAAAATGAAAGTTATGTTTAGATTCAGTGATCCATGCATTGTTAACAGGTCATCCAACAAACAAGATAAGAGCATGCAGTAAATCATTAACACTGAGAGACCATAATATAATGAAAATGCTTGCTTAATAAGAAAATAAGATAAAAGCATTTTTTGAACACATTATATATGGTTGGTTTAGCATAAGTAAAAAATAAACTTAATGTTGTTCTAATACAAAGAATACACAATGTGTTCTCTCTATCAAGAGTTTATAACCCCACAACAATTTTAAACTTAAGAGTTACTTGCTAGTCAGTGTCGTTTTTCAAGTCACTTAACCTTAACCTATGGGTGAATGTGTTGAACTAAAACTAAATTAATGTGTCTTTTATATTTAACATGCTACAACAGCTAAGCCAACCTGACTGTAAGCATGTGGTATTCAACAAATTACCATCCAACACCCTTTTAGCATTTATTATAAAGGAGATAAAACGATTATCCTATAAACACAGGTGGTAAGATAGAAGTGCAATGAGTGCAAACAACCTAGCCTTGATATTGACAATGTAACCTTAAAACAATATATAAGAACCAAAGTTCTGCTTAACATTAAACTAATTTTAACTTAATATCAATAATATAACCACAACAACATGCATACCATATTATACACAGTACAACTAGTAATACAACAATTTAACTTCTAAGGTGAATGTAAAACTATTGCAGAAAACATTATCGGGTTTCCACTAATCAGGATATAATTCACTTAAATTTCAAATGTATTTCATGTACCTGGCAACATGACTTTGGACGTGTTGTTTAAATGCTGAAGTGGCTTCATTGCCATTGGTTGGTAAGCTTGGTTTCCGTGGTGACACATCATTACCAGGGGATTGTGGTTTCAGTAAATCTTCGATCTGGAACATAAGGGGGTTGGTTGGTTTGGAAAATCCATTGTATATTAGAATTATATTAGTAGGAATGGGTCCATAATAGAACAAGGAACCTGTAATGTAGGACTTAATACTATATAATGGTATTTATATGGTCAATCATCAGATTACCTTGCATCCGCCATTAGGTTACTGGATTGCATGTGCTATATATGGCTAAGACATCAGTTTAACAACCTATTATTCCACATGTTCAGGCTATGTGCAATAATTACCTTACTTAAACACACAACCATGTATCAAGTGGTCGGTTTCCATCTAACAACCCAAAAATTTAAAACTTACGTTTGCTCCATTAGCTTTCCATTTCTCTTCTTTCCTTTGCACGTGGTCGGCTTGCTCTGCGATATATGCTGCTAGCTCCGATGCCCCGGTGTCCATGAAGGGTAAGGTGGGGGGCTCCCATCCTGATTTAAACTGGGGTACGTATGGCGCAAAGTACACATCTTTCGGAAACTCATGCCTGGAAAAAAGTTACGAAAAATGGTTAAAAAACTTGCAAAATAAAATGGTTAAAAAAGATTTTTAAAACTGGGCTACTGTTGGACCAAAAGCATTTAAAAAGGGTGAAAAATAGAAATTACCTTTGAGATTAAAAAGTGTATGTAGCGAAAAAGGGAGGGCACAAGTAATTCACATTACATTTACTTTACATAAGTTGGAGTGAGACCATAAGTGACACACCTGGACCAGGAATGGAGACCATAAAAAAGTTAAGTAACATTTTTACCTATACTTGTTAAGAAATGTGTACAAACTTAAATTTTGACTTAAATTATGAACAAAAAAAAATAATCATAACGAGGAACTTACTTGGACATTGTCCAGTAATGTCCTAATTGCCTCAATATGTGAGCTTCATTTGCATCCATGCAATTGTTGAGGAAGTCGATTGCTTCTCGGGTTAACAGTGGACATTGGACTGTCTGCGCCAAGTCTTTGGATGCTTGGATGACAATGAGAAGAGGCTGGAAGATGAAATGAACGATTTCGATCGCAGATGGGTTCCGGATGTGGTTCCTCAATTTTGACTGGAAAGAGAAAATGGTTTAGAAATCTTTTTGAATCAGTAAGGTAATTATAGATGTTTGTACCGGCTATGGTGGGAATGGGTACAATTTGTATGGTAAAAATTTAAATTTGTAAGATGAAAATTTAAATTTGTACGGTAAAAAAATAAATTTGTATGGTAACAATTTAATTTTGTATGGTTAAAAATTTAATTTATATGTTAACAATTTGAATTTGTATGGTAAAAAGACATGTATGTTAAAAATTTAAGTGGGTTGAAACTTGTGTAGTTTTAAGCACGTGTGGATTTAGTTCATGTGTGTAGAAGTTGAAACCTATGTGGGGTTAAACAGCATTCATGGGTTGGGGTTCTATGGAACAAGATAGACTATATGTAAAGCAACTTGGAAACCTTAGTTAAAAAAAGTAACAGACTCCTATTTTAACGTGTAATTTAAAAAAATTCTATCCCCATGATTTATGGTAAAAACAAGCATGTTCAAAGTTACATTTACTTTGGACCAGTGGGTTTTTGTTAAGCCACCTCTATATTGTAAGACACAAAAGCAAGTTTTGATTTATCAATATGATGTTTCTAGAATACACAGTTTAGTGGCTTTTTCTTTTTAGTTTCATTACTAACGCTCATACTTCATATTGACCTTCTCTAATGGGGTCAATGGAATAAAATGCAAATCAGTAAATCATCATCATGTTTTATAAGATAACAAACACCCCACACCTCCCACTCTTATCACTTACTTAATGCCATATTAAATATTGACATATGGGATAAGCAGGGTAATTGTAAGATGAAGAATATTAACTAAATTTAATTATAAAGGTATAAAGTTAGGGGTGTAAAGAAACTGCCTTTCAAATTTCACAATGTAAAATTTAAATTCTGCTTTAAATTACTTAAACATAATAATTTATACTGAATACTCATCACCCAAAACAAAGAGCAAAATTTAATAAAATGGTAGTTTTATGACCCTGGCTCTGGCATGACTACAAGTTTATGAATAGGATAGTATGACTATATGGAAATCAGTGTACCATTAGCAGAAATATCAATATATATATAAAAATTTCCATTTTATATTAAGGGGAAAATAATATGTTGAGCATATACCGAAAGGCCATAAATATGTTTGATTGTTATTCAAAATATTCTTAATATTCTTAATAGCGGACTGATTTATCCTGTTTATTCAAGACTCTCCTATTACAGTGCACACACTGAAACTATGTAACCGTGTACAATGTAAACATGCCGAGTCACAATGTAAAGGTGATGTCACAATATCGCCCAGAGAGGTATATAAGGCAGTGTGCTAAGTTGGGGATTTTCAGAACACACTATCGTTGAAGTGTAGCAGTGCTAACAAAATGAATAACGCTTAAAATCTTCATTAAATAAAACTATATATCTTTAAAATTTACTATATAATTTTCAAACTAACTAAAACTAACTTATTTCCAAACTTAATACACCTAAATCATTTCCAAACTACTTAAAACTATATCTTTTTCTGATTTTATAAAAACTTAATCCCTTTTAAACTAAATAAAACTTATTTATTTCCAAACGTAATGAACCTAAATCATTTCCAAACTTTACCATCAACTTAATTTTTTAAGTTAGAAAAACTAAATTATTTCCTAACTTAATACAACTAAATCATCTCTAAACTGAAAAAAAACTTAATCTTTTCTAAATTTTATGTTGTTAAAAAAAGTTGTGTTAAATTATAAACACTATAATAAATGTTGTTATTATGTTCGGCTTTACAACTTAAAATGGAATAAATTTATAATAATGAAGGTAGTTTGCCTCCAATCTACTGGTTGTGGGTTCAAAAACAGCTTACTGGTTAGGCCGGTTGTGTGCTTGGCCAAAACACTTTGAAGACACATCCTAAAACTAAATATTATGTATAGGTTTTTTAAATATACAAAGCACAGTTTAATCTATTTAAACCTGATTTACCAAACTAAAGCTTAAAATTTTACAGATAGCTGATAAAGTGATTGATGGTTTAATAACGAAACAAAACAGATTTTTAAATTGGCTTAAATTGACCAGGGTAACAGATTTGCTTATGGTGGACTTTAGTAACAGTTTGTATCGTTAATATTGATTTAAATCATAACGGTTGCCCAGTTAACAAACACTGATAATTAATAAGTATATACTGACATATAAGGATAAATTTATTTGAAAAACAATCAAATATATTTATGGTCTGTCAGTCCAGTATATGCTTAAAATTATATTTGTTTTCCATATTTTAAAATGAAAATTTGGTATTCAGCCCCAATAATCTCAGTGAGTAACACGAGTAAACACACAATTGTGACGCGCGCCATGCGAGTAAGAATTTACTCTTGAAAATCAAAAACTAATTAACTTTTACCACAGCTGTTTTTTATTCAACCGGCATATAGAGAAAAACCAAATTCCTATGTTATTACACGAAAATAAACTGTTTATTAATGATAAGGATTTGGTTTGAAACATGAAAACATGTTAGGCCTATTAAAAAAAATGAAACATGTTATTAAACGAAAATAAACTGTTTATTAATAATGTTTCATTTTAACAAGTTTCATTTTATTCTGTTAAAGATATACTCCAGTTACCACATGAAGGATTTACTTGGGTTACTGTGAATTTTTACTTGACCGAAATTTGATGGATTTTTGGCCTTGCCATTTAATGATGACAAAAACATAAAAACTAAGTAAGCAAACAAAAAAGAAGTATTCTATCATAACTCACCAACAAATTAAAGCAAAATTTGAATTTCTGCAAAACATCGACGAATTCCGGTTCTGGGGGCAAACGGGATCGTAGCTCCAACATCCCGAGCCCTGACTCTTTCTTCCCTCGTTTGCTGGAAGATCGCTTTGATGACCTTGATTTCTGCCGAGCGGAGATTTCCTGCTGTGCCTCGGCTGCCTTCTGTATCATCGCGACGAACATCTCAATATCATCCAAAGCGTGGTTCAGCATTTGCTGGGAAAATTAGGCGAGGGTTATTTTGCAATTGAATTTTTGTGGGCAAGGTTAATTTGTGGGTAAATTTAAAGTTGAGGATAAATTTGTACGATTAATTTGTAGATAGTGATTATTTGTAGGAGTAATTTGTAGATATTGATAATTTGTGGGTGGATTTGAGATTAGCGCTAAATTTTTGGTTGAGAGTAATTTGTCAGTAGTGTTCAATTTGTGGAGTGAGGTAATTTGGTATTGGATTTGAGCTTGGGGGTTAATTTGTTGGTAGGGAAATTCGGCGGTAGCATTGCGGTTCGCAGTAAATTTGTGGGCAGTGTAATTTATGTGTAGCTTTGAGAGTGAAGGTACATTTTTGGGTTGATGTAATTTACGGGTAGATTTGAAGTTGGTGGAAATTTGTGGGAAGAATGGAGGTGTGAGGATAGAGATAAATTTAAAGATGCGATTAGTTTGTGGGTAGATTTAAAGTTAGGATTAATTTGGGTTAGGAAGGCGGAAAGGTACCGTAAATCTTCGAGTATAGTCCGCATTTTTTTCCGGAAATTTTAAGGTCAAAATCCCTAGTGCGTACTATACATGAGGTTAAAAAAAACACATTTTCTTAAGCGGAAACCCAATCGCGAAATCCGATCGCGGACATCGCCATATTGAATGGTGTAACGATATTGCATCATTTACGATTGTATTGCATCATTTACGATTGTATTGCATCATTTACGATTGCATTCTGGAAGGTTCTCGATAATACGATTAATTTTACTTTAACCTTTTATTCCCGTTCGAGTTGTTTACGACAAAAGTTAAAAGTCACATGAAAAAATCTTTTGCTCTTTCTTTTGTAACTCAAGTTAGGGATGCGTACCATATATCAGGTTTAGGTTTTTCCCCAAAAAAACTCCTATACTTGCCCTGCGGACTATAAATAGAGGCGGACTATACTCGAAGATTTACGGTATTTAAAAAGGCATCGATAAACATGATTTTAGCTCTTGTTAGTGTTGGCAGAATTTAACATCAACAAACATCTAAGAGCTACTTACCACATCACGGTGAACTTTAAACGCCATCATTTCCGCTGAGTTTTCTTGTTGGGAGGAGGATAAGGCACGAGGGGAGGTTACTGGGGTTTCATCTGCGGAAGAAAGGGGAAAAAACTTATAAAAGTTTACCAACAGGTATAAGCAAAGCAAAGTTACTGGGGTTTCATCTGCCGAAGAAAGGTTGAAAAAATTTATATAAGTTTACCAACAGGCATAAGCAAAGCAAGGTTACTGGGGTTTCATCTGCGGAAGAAATGGGGGTTGAAAAAAACTGATAAAAACTCACCAATAGCCATGTATAGGCAAATACAAAATTACGTAGGGTATGTGTGATTTTGATACTTTAGGTGTTAAAGAGTGGCAAGGGTGGCGTAAAATGTACTCTTGATAGAGTTGATGAGATTGGGTGTATGGTAGACTTTCTATTTAATTACAAATTTTAAATGGTACACAAGCTGGTATATTAAATACAAGTTTTAACAACGACAACTCCGATATTTTGTCAGCTAAAAATGACAACTGTCGAAATATGTATAACTTAATTATTGAACTGAAGTGTTTGGCCAAAATAGAGTCCTTGACACAAATCTATATCATGATTTTATATAACAGAGAAATGCATCAGATTACCCCATGCCCAATCGGGTTACCTGATGTATGATGAAAAACAATTCTTTAGTATTTGCTTAACCGGTTATTCAGAAAAAGTCCATTAAATTCTTTGAGCAAGGACACAATCATGGTTTTGTTCCCACTACTTTCCGGTTCATAGTCGAGAGTGCTACTCAATAACTATTTTTTATCGGGTTCAGTTTTGATCCCATGAATGGGTTCTTCACAGTCTGTTTTTTTATATAAAGTGGTATATAAATCGGTCGCAGTAACCATTCAGTCACACTGCCATTCACTCAAGAGCAAACGAACCCGACAGAAAAGAACAAACTCACTTTGGGCTTCAATTGTGGTGGTCCATGCCGCCACCCTTTCCTTCACATTAATGTCAAGCTGGGATGGTGCACGTCTCATGGACGCTTGGATGGTGTCTCTGTTCGCACGGAGCGTCTCGGGGCGGCTCTTGTGGCCTTTCTTGCGCTTGAAGTCTTTGCAGGCACTTTGTATGTCAGCGCCTATCACCTCAGCCTAAAGATGGTATTGAAAAAAAGTTTTGTAATTTTTGCCTTAATTCACTATATTTTAATTTTAGGAACAGATGTTAATTTTAGGAACAGACGTTATCCCTAATTTTTATTACTATCAAAAAAAAAAGTAAAAACGCAGGGTGCATTGAACACAGATTCTTAAAAATACAATGCATTCATAGTCAAACTAGACCTATTGCATTATGTAGTATATAGTAAAAAGTGCTGCTTTAATTTTCAAATCAACTGGTTTCAAAACTTTTAATCAATGTCCGCTAGGTGTGCTGCCCAAAGACACAACCACACCCTTTCGCTGATGATCAAATTTTCTGCCATACGAGCTAACTGACTGGGCACATAATCATATTGTGAAAGAATCATACATAAGTAGAATATCAGCAGCTTAAAGCTTTAAGCAGCACCTTAAAGGTTCAAACAGTGGTAAATTGACAAAAGGGGCACAATGTAACTGACATAAACTGATAATCAAGGGAAAGTGACACTGAGGATTGAAAAAATATTTTAACGCCCTAAACAGAAGGTGTTACCGAATCGCATTTTGGATCACTTAAAAAAGTGTTTTCTGGAAATTCAGTTACTACCAATAAATTGTTAAAGATTAACCTTTGGATCGAGGAAAAGATTTAATATGTCGTTTCACCAGGCATTTAAACATAAGGATCAATTTTGTAATATTACAGTAATTTACTCATCGTCAATAAATTGTAAAAGATTAACCTCGGATTATAGGGAAAGATGTAACATGTTGTTTTACCTTAGCTTTAAATGGGGATTTTAAAATTTAACACCTTATTTTACAAGGCATTTAACATTAGGTTGGATTTTCTAATGTTACATTTGTGTTAAACATCTAGTTTTCTTGTTATTAGAATGTGAGCACAAATAGTCATAAAACATGATGGGCCTGTAACTTGTGTGGTTTTGTCAAAGATACAAGTGTATGTTGTATATTAATTTTGAAAATAATTTTAGTTCACATTAAAGGTGTTAGGGGATACAATATGTAGGGCAAAGTTGAAATCTTGAACACTGTCATCTCACAACCCCATTATTTCACCTTATGTTTGTATCATATGAGTGAAACTGAATAAATAACACCACCTATCAAACAGGACATCTAATTAGACTAAGGAAATTACATAATATCCCAATTTGGATGAATCAATGATTTGACGATAATTATAAGGTTTAGAAGCAACTACAACATATTAAGCTCTGGGTAGGATTTAATTAAATCCAAATTGCCCACCACAAATTATAACAATGACAAACATCTATCAAAATGACTGTTAAATCTGTAGCCAAAGGCTATCTACGCTAAGGGTATCAAAATAAAATTTATAAATAAAATCCAAATTCAAACACTTAAAAAACAAAAATTTCAAGTTTGGGCAAATTTATAATAATACTTAATACGTATTTTAAATCAATTAAAAATAATTCAATTTTATAACTGTTGTAAGTTTTGCAATCCTATAAAGTGATACAGAATTTTCCACATAAAATTCTTTCTGTGTCATAAGTCACATTACCCCATAAAAAGCAAATAACAATGGTAGCCATTAAATGACTTACACAGGTTCCATTAGTTTGAGCAATATGCATAAACAAACAATCATTTTTGCTTGCTAATGTAATCAATGTTTATACTACATGGCCCATGTAGGTTATATAGCATTACGTTACCAGTAAGAATAAAAAGTGCTGGTACTGACTAATGTATATATTATATTTCATATATATATAATATATATTATTACGGATTTAAAAAAAAAATAAGACAATTAACACAAATTTCACTGGTGAAGATAAGGACATGGTTCAACAACCACTAAAAACAGTGTGACTATCTTTTAATAATCTTTACATTTATTAAAAATTATAATAGACTTAAACAGAAACCTAGCAAAAAAATGTGCTTATAAAATTACATAACGGTAAAGTGTAAGTATGCAATGAAATAATTTTGGTTTTTAATAATAGATTTTAAATAATAAACAAACATTATTCATGTTTAAATTAACATTATTCACTAGTAAGTAAACACAACAATTTCTTTTGTAATTCTATCACTTTTGTATCATAATAATATTAAAACTTTATTAGTTCTAACATTAGCAATTAATTTTAAATTAGTGGAATTAAAGAAGAATTATTTCTAAATAATGTTCCATTAGAATCGAATTCGAATCTTGATTCAGAAACAGGCAACCAAATAAAGGGTTAAACAGCTATTTAAAAAAAAAATAAAGACACAAACCAATATAAATAAACATCATGAAATACAGTTATGCAGAACAATACAGTGTTTCTGTCAGTTGGAAACCAGTCTAGCATATCCATACAATGAACAATATAAAATTTACATAAAATAGAAAAAGGAAGTTAAAATTATTACTGTTGGTAATAATGTGTGACTAAAAGCTTTTAAAGTGAACAAAAACATATCGCCGTACAATATCCAGCATAACATATTTTAAGCAAAATCAATAAATGTTAACATGAATATGAAGTTAAAAATGATGTGATTTATAATAAAATACAAAAAAATCTAATACTTTAATGAGTACTTAATTTTTTCTTCTTTACGACTAAAATTGGGTACAATACAAAGCGTGTTATATACCAACCTTCAGTATATGTAATATGTACGAACACGTAATGTATTTTTAAAACAAACTTGTATCTAACACAGCTTATAACTCACTTGTATCTAATACAGTTTTTTTATATGTACAAACATGATTTATAATATGTTTAGCTTGGATTAATTATGTAAAGACAGGAGATACATACCGGAACTTGTGAGCACTGGAAATAATGTAAGGAGCTGTTCTTTTGATCTTGTTCTTTGACAACCAGTGCCAATATGCTTGGAAAGGTGGGAATATCAGTGTTTGTCTCCAAGTGCATGACAGAGGACATGGCAAATTGCTCCAGTTCCTCAGGTTCAATGGTGGTAGACTGAAAATAAAAAAAATGTATTAATATTATAGGCGACATCGTCACAAGCATGCAATTTGTATGTATTTGTATTAGAAATTACAACAATGCTGCCCTCAAAATAACTACAAATTGCTGTTTTTAAATGACTTCCACATTACAGTATAACTTTGGTGCATTTTTGTAACCCTGGCAAAACTTAAGTTGGATTATAAATTTTCATGTTCTGTTAGTTTGTATGTACAAAAAAAAATTGCCTGAATATAAATATCGTATTACTGGCCATGATGTAATTGGAATCTACTGTATATATATATCTAAATAGTTCGTAAACTATTTGTAAATGCTTTTTTGTTTTAATTAAAGCAGACTTAAATTTAAGTAAGCTCTATAGTCTTTACCTATTAACATAAATAAATCATGGAACACTGTGGAATAAGAATGTATAAATATAAATAGTTCTTTACTTAGGACTTTAATGCTATATACCAGGCATGGGCAACCCGTGCCCAACTTGGCACGCGAGCTCGTATTTCTGGCACGCTAGTTCAATGAAATTAGATTCCTTTCTCTTAAAGATGATAACTTAAAAGTTGTTGTATTACTTGAGCTTTGGCCACGTGCATAAAATGTTTATTACCGTAAGTTGTGAAGATTTGATTTTTTATTGCCGTGTTATTGTTACTCAACAAACACCAAAGAGTACAACAATCCGCTTGCAAATTTCCTAAACCTACTGCCACGGACGAATCGGACGTGAGAGAAATTTGTACGTTTGTGCAGCCAACCAGATGTAGTTAATATCAGTTACCCTTAGCATCCTAATTTACTTTTGTTAGCAATTTGAGATACAAAGTGTTATAAGGCTAAACATGATGTACGGTGTACCGGTAAGGTCATTCGGTATCGGTAAAGGTCATAAATGCATATTTCGGCAAGTAAAAAATGACCGGTAACTTATTTCACATAAGCTTATCGTTACGTTTATCAAATTGCGTTAATGAGAGTAAAAATTCATCGTTGAACACACTTTTTTACCTGCCTAAGGTTTGCTCTATCAGTAATAGTACAGCGCTTGCTTATTTTGCAGTAGGGATAAAAATTAAAAGTCATTACTGTAAAACAGCGGTTCTCAAACTGGGGTCCGCGGTCTTTTGGGGACCGCGAGACAATTTTCTGGGACCGCTAAGCACCTTCCAAAAAATTTAAACGACGCTTCTGAAAAAAACTGTAAAATTAAGTTTTTACGCAACTTCTCTTCCAATCAACTTAACAAACAATTTGTCGTGAAAGCTTACAGGCTATAGGCATTTATGACATCACAAGAAGCTATTTGATGTCACATTAGTGCAATTCAAAAGTACAGAACTCCTATTATAGTAGGAGTAAACATTCAAAAACAGAAATATGTTCTCACGAATTGTTAGTTGGCACGCGGAAGGATTTTTCCATTAATTTTAGCCGATTTTGGCACCCAGGCCGAGAAAGGTTGCCCACCCCTGCTATATACTGTGTCTAAAACAAAGTTTCAAAAAACTTACATTTTCCGAGCAATCCAGCAACTTTATCAACTTAGCATCAACACTTAATAATATCCTTTGAGCCCAGATTTTTCCTCGTGCATCAAGTAATTTTAGCTTTCGAATCCCATCCTGTACAGAAAGCACCCCACCTTTTCTATCTACGGGGAAGCTAGCCAAATGCTGCAAAAATTAAGTAAAAATGATATGTCTACACAGTAGGTAAGAGTTGCAAATAGAGTATTTTCGCAAATAATATATTTAGCATATTCAAGCTACCCCTTATTTAAAATTAATCAAAAATTAACCAGATCCCAAACAGTGGCAAATTCAGAACATTGTAATATTCACACAACCAGTACTAAATATCAAAGGCACTCAATAGGCTACAAAAGTATTTTTGATTTTCTTGTTTATATAGCTTTGTCGTCTCTCTTTATAGGCCTACAGTTTTTTTAAGAGCTTTATAACAAAAAAAACATCCCTGTCATTTTTATTTTGGTAAAATGTGTTGTGCAAGGTGCTGACTTGTCA
Source organism: Ciona savignyi (assembly GCA_000149265.1). Lineage (NCBI taxonomy): Eukaryota > Metazoa > Chordata > Ascidiacea > Phlebobranchia > Cionidae > Ciona > Ciona savignyi. Next base: position 56,504 of record CH001323.1, on the reverse strand, counting down.
TACGGCTAATAATCAAAACATTTGTGCACACAGTCAGTTTATAAAAAATTTAAAAAGGAGTGCAAAGCTTCAGTTCAAAATACGAATGTTTCAATAAAGAAACTTGTGCAATCACTGTTCATAAAAACAAATTATAAGGACAACTCACATCCACTTCATACTCTGTCACTTCACTTGTAGCCTCTTTCCTTGTGTAGTTCTTCCTCTGTTCGAAGAGTGCTTTAGCCGATGGTTTAGCACCACCGGAACTCACACTTTGTTCCAAGTAAGGTTCCGGCTCAAGGCTTCCAGTAGATGGAGGCTTCATGATTATTTCAGCATCAATAAAACAACTTTATATCAGCTTAATCTTTCAAAGCTTTAATCGCTAAAGAACGCAACAAACAAACCAACCAACATTCACCTGTATAATGCAATTTATTACTTATTTTATATTAAACGTTGGTGATAGAACATTAATTTTACCCTCTAATGCAACCCTTCTTTTGGCATTTGAGACAGGTAGAGGTAAAATGAGGGAAAAAATAGAAATGAGCCATAAAATTAAGGTAAGGCCATAAGGGTTACTTGTAGACAGGTTAGTCTTAGGATTAAGATATATGTTGGTGTTATTGTTAACATTCATTTACAAGGCAATTATTCAAATATTTAGGTGGTTAGCAGGATTGGTACGAAGGCAGCCCAAGGGTAGTTTAATCGAAACTAGTTAATGACCCAGTATAAGCATCTGGAAGAAAACAAAAAGGAGGTAAAGAAGGAAGTTGAGAAGGAAGAAACTGCACACACAAATAAAGAATATGACATTATTCATTAAGGTTAGTGTAAAATCTGTGGTTAAAGTTAGCTTTAGTTTTAGGGTTGATATAAGTTTTTGGATCAAGGTCAGGTTTAGTTTCCATAGTTTTGGTGAAGTTTCTTTTTATCTCTCCTTTCAGTGTCTCCCAAACCCAAACCCGAATCAATATGTTATTTCTACTCTGATTTTAAATATTAATTAATCAAAATGAACAGCAAAAGACATAGGCACTAGGTAGTTATTAAGTTAGCTGTCCCTTATGGATAAACACGGAGTATCATATCATATGCCTTTACCAAGTGAACTATTAAAAAATTAATGATACATTTTTAAACACATTAACTGCAACCTTGTCCTACCGTTTAACTAATTTACGGGTTATCCATTTTTAGATATTACGTTTTTTCCGGTCACGGTAACGCCTTCGGACAACGGGATCATTTATGGCGTAACAAATTTGGCTAAATGTTTACATTAGTTTTAATAAATGTGCTGTAACCTGAGCATCAGATGTAGATTTTGGAAATATATAAAGTGGAATCATAGATATCTTAAACAAAAAATATTAAAAGATGTAATTATTAGAGGAATAGTTTAGTTTATTTATTTTTACCCCTATAATAAAAATTGGTAACTATGAACGATTTTAATATAAATGGCAGACAACATGTTAATACAATATATAAACATGAATATCCTATCCCAATACAATACAATTTTTATTTTTGTTTCGTTCGCTGCAGCGTTTACCACCAACAATTTAAAAATACATATCAAATATATACATGTCAAATATGTGTTAAGCCCATTTACATCGTAAGATTTGGAGTACGACGATATAGAGAACACAAAAATGCATTCCAGTACGTTAGGGAGCCCAATTGGAGACAGGACTAATAGAGCAACTGATAAATGGGAACTACATCTGCGTATACAACTACTGTGACCCAAACGGACAACTCTTGCTACCTGTCGTGCCAAAAGACAAAACCTGCTAGCTGACGGCTGAACGTTTTTGGAAACGTCCAAGCACACCTTAATTTACACGCCGGCATTTCTGACTTGTTTTCCCAGTTTTGAAGATGCGCTGTTAGCACAAACAAATTACTTTAAACTAACATTGTGTGTAAAATGAAAATTTTAAGAATTGGTCCTTATTAACAAGCCGCTTTGCTTCAATTAAACTATAGTTTTCAGCAATACATTAGTAGTTCTACGTTTATACAGTGGTGGTAATTTTGGAACGATCAAATCGCCATATTTGTATTATTATGGGTTCCCGGTTCCAAAGTATGAAAACATTTTTTTCTGAGTATAAATAAACGCGGTTGATAGGCAATTCCGGTCGCCAGGTTATGGGGTAGAACGTGTTATCGAGTTATGCTAAATCTTTAAGAAATGCCTAATTGGCATGCCAAGCATAGTTTGTCTAAAGGGGAGTTTCTGTTATCGGGGAAAATGTATAAAGGTGCAATTTTTTAACCCTTTAGAAACGAGATTGTTTTTGCGCTGTTTGCGCGTTTTGACCGAGTCCGCTTTGTAGTTCTCTAGCGCCTCTCGTGTTATAGTTAGAGCAAAATGTTCAACACTAGAGTTGTTCGAAATAAAATTTCCAAAATTTCTGAAATTTTTATTTTTTGATGACGTCACTACTTGGGGGTCCACGTCATATTCTTTCTTATACAATGTTATAGTTTTTGATCTGTTGACAATACAGCCTAATGTATTTTTACAAAGTTATTCAGAAACAAATTTCCTACAATTATATTATAATTTTGGTTTGATGACGTCATCAAAATAATATTACGTCACTAGGTTCATGTTACAGGTCCACCCATGCCAAATTTTTTTTTTGCTTTTTTATTATAAAAAATGTTAGAATAGAAATTTAGATTACTATCAAGTCCATATTGCTTTATCTTACTACTTTTCCTCTAAAATAAACTATAAATGAAGGATTTAACCCAAATTGAAGACTATAACCGTAAAGATACTCAAAACCCCCCCCAAAATGTAAAAAAAACAGGTAAGATCACATTCGGGACATCCCAAGAAGCGAAACTGATTCTACTGCCATAGAAACATTAAATGAAACAAACATTTTGAGCGTAGTATTAAAAAAACGTTTTTTTTGTGATCATTTTTCCTCAAAATTACACCCAAAAAAGTCATAAAATTCAACTAAACTTTACCTTAAAATTTTAAATGCAAAGTTATGTTTATTTTTGCTGTTTTCAAAAGATATATCATATAGGTTTCCAATAAGACCAAACTTCAGCAGTTTCAACAAGAAATTTTGGAGATTTTTCATTTTGAATGAGCATATGTCAAAAAGGACAAATTTGTTCTTATCGTTTCTAAAGGGTTAAGCATTTTTCGCGATATGTCGCCTCTATCTCCGGATTAGAAAGGACTATTTACTTTACATTTCTACTAATTTATAGATTTACAACAAGATTAGAAAAAAAAAACTTATGGAGTTTAAATGTTCGGCGCCGTTCTATAACCGCTGATATTTCGAAACTCTTGAAAGATTATCCACTATAAATTGTGGTTGACACTGCGGACTACACATTTGTATTGTTGATTTAATTTACAAAGTACAAAAAAACGAAAAGTACGGTTTGTGAAAGCAAGCATTACTTTGCAGCTCTCGTAAGAAAGTATGCCCACATACTAATACAAAACAATAATGCGCCAGAACCCAAAATTGATGTTCCGACAACTAACACTTGTTGATTCAAGGTGGAATTCGGATCTGTAAAAACATCATTTGCATCGTATTATATAAAAGTAAAGCAAAATGTTGAACTGTTCGGTAAAATCTGCAGCAGGGTTACTTAACTTACATTACAGTCTGAAACAATTTTTTGTGTCACTCTTATTTCAAGTTATATTACTGGTCCGTGCGCCCTATTGTGTAACAACCAGACAATCGTCTCGACTACCTTGCACCCACCGTCGTGTTATTGAGATTTGTTTTAGGCATAATGGAGAGGTTTCTTTTTTTAGTACACGCAATATGGCACATGGTCCAGGCCATGCCTTGCCCAATGACACATTGCCTTGCCCAATGACACAAGCCATCGACTGGTATCAATACAAACACTCTTCGACTTTCAGAAGATCATGGACATCTTGCCATTGCGAGGGAGCTACTTGGTTGGATATGCATACTACCTGTAGTTTTGTCGACAATGCCCACATCCGTATTCGCATCAATTGCGGCTCCAGGGAACACTTCCGTTTTAGCGGCGCCATTTGAACCGGCAATCGTATAAATCGGACCAATCTGCACTTTGGACGTGTTGGTAACGAATCTTTCGAGGGATCGACGCATTTTGCCAGAAACAGATTCCGGGTTGGCATCCGTCCCACCAACACAGGACTGTACAAATACAACCAGTTTTTTTTTTATCTGGTCATACTCGAAAATAAGAGATCAGTAAAAGTATACTTACCGATTTTTCGAATGGTTGAGGGTCGACTGAAAAAGTATGTGGTTCGAAACCAGTCGTAAGCTACTTACTTTGTATTTGGTCAATACACTTAACGAACGTTTTTTTTAACCAGCGATTTAATTAGATGGAAAAACACATAACACTGTCTTCAACATGTACACAACACAATAATATAGCTTCGGCAACCCGACTATAAACAAAAAGTAATCAACGACTATCCATTGTTTAATTCCTGCCCTCGCATCCCAGTCATGGGTATAAACGCGACCATAACATTAGCTTGCTGTATACACACCTGTAAAAGTGATTTCCTAATCGACGCAAGCTTCCCATGCACGTAAAACATGGTACAACGCAATAGCCTTGGCACACGGAAGGATGCGCATACTGTTCGGCTTTCACCATTGTGACCGATCACGGCAGAGAGAGTGTTAGTACTACAGCCTCCCTTCACCAATGACACCTCAACATTGCCTGGTTGGCTGTCGCATGAAAGATACAAATCTTCCACGTATACAACGTTTTGCTGTAAATAAATTGAAATTACTTATTTCGACTTAATTCAAAGCGTGGACAAATTATCATATGGCCGTATTACCACAAAAAATCATTAAAATAGCTTAGTTAACCAGAACAATCGATAGCAACATTCGAGCAATAATTTCGCACCCGATTTTATGAAGTTTGAAAAATTGTATATTGACTTGTGTACGAAAGTACGAATTAAGCAAAAAAATAAGTTGTTGACATTTTTACCGGGTTGTATGTAGGAGATTCCATCGTCAGCGATACATGAATAATTTCCGACACGGTGTAAATCGCTCCGTTGTTCACCATATAGATAGGCGGGCAAGCACTTGGACAAACTGGTACTTTGCACAGTTCAATCAATGCAGGCGTCACGTGGGTGTCACCCTTTATAACCGATATAGGATCCACCCTGCAAAAAGGATAGGTCGATTGGATACAAAAAAAAACAAGTCCGGCCGAGAAGCTTAGTTGTTGGTGCATTGACTTTCAGCCCAAGGCCTGCCGATTCGCATTAAACTGACGCTACCTGGTCGGTTACGTGACATTTCCGAAACCGGCTGAATTTAAAAGTTCTTCAAATTGAAGGGATGTCTAAATCATATACAACAAACTGCAATAGCACCAATGGCTCGATGGTAACAGGTATAATCTGACGATTTCCCTTGTATAACAACGCCCCTTTTGTTCTAGCATTCAGAGGCATAAACATAAACATCCGATTCAATCCTTTATGCCTGTTGTTAAAAAAGTCTACTGCAAGGTAAAACCTATAACTGGATTAACACTTACGAGAATATTGCAATAAGAGCTTCATTAAAAAAGTTGGTCAAAAATAAAATATTCTTAACTTTCCTTATTTTACCGGTAAATCCAAAATATCTGAGCAAAAATGTGCCAAGTTAAAAAAAACTAAACTCAAGCCAAAGTACACCGAATGGTTACGTGTTGTGTCTAAGCATGAAAAATGTTATTATATAAATGTTTCCGCCTAAATTTAACTCCCCCAAAGTGAAATCAAATTCCAATTAATTTCTATTGCAGCACAAGCATTGTCAACGACCGAACAAAATATTGCCGACTTACGCTGGGATAAGGCTAGTCACGACGCTGTAGTCCAAGGAATATGCGCACGTCCATCTGAAAATGGGAACTGGAACATCAAATAACATCCCTTTCGTGTTTAACCACACCTCGTTAGTAAAAACTTGAGTTAGCTCGTTAGTGGAAGTTTTCGTAAAGGTACTGGTCCCGCATGATTGAAAGGGCAATGGGATTGTATACGTGAAGAGTCCGTTTGAAGACGTGTTGACTGCAACAAAAAATAAATTTATAAAACTGCGGCCCGTTTTGTACCATACCAAAGTTCAAGTGGTCGGTCCAACAGGTAAGTCGGTTGCTGGGTCAGCTTTAACCCGAAACGTTGTTCCATCAAACCAGCCGCTGACTTATTCGGTTATGTTTCTGGGCAAGACACTTAACGTAGATCGCCTAAACCTAGTAATGTAATGTATTGAACTAAAAAATAAAACATATCAATCATTTACAACACACTGTAGTCAGTAATTCGATTAAACGAGGGTAGATGTATAGGACGAATACCCATGTGACGGATATTGCTATATCTATTTATACTGGATGGATATCATCTTGAGGATACTAACGTACTGGAGCATTGATCAAAATCCAAAGAAGTAGATCGAAAAGGCGGAATTGTTCCCATTCGAACGTAACTATTAGCAGGTACCATGCCGTATTCTTTTAATATCTTATCCGAAATTGTGACCAGGATTCGATTGGCACCACAGTCTAACGTGGGTTTTGCTGAAAAAAAAAACTTTTGTTACAACTCCAAGCGGCACACCACGGGCGTAGGTGTAAATGGTCTTGTTAACAGGGTTTCTTGATAAAATATGTTCGAAACTACAATAACTAAATCATGTACTGTTCTAGGCTGGAATAACTTACGTATCGTGCATGTTTTTCCAAGAAAACCAGGGAA
>CH001323.1:25213-49553 GCA_000149265.1 Ciona savignyi | reverse complement strand
CAGTTTTCCAAGAAAACCAGGGCTGTGGCAGTAGAACCCCGACCCGTGTATTCGAGACTGGACACAACGACAGTTCTGTTGACATGGGTTGACCGCACACGCCGACTCCAGTGTATTTCCCGACGATATGCATCCGTCAAGCACACTGCAGTAGTAGTTGGTGGGGCAGTCTTGATCGGAGGTGCATCTTTGGGAGTTTGTATTCGATGAAAAGAGTAAAAAACTGCAATACAGAATCGTGTATGAAGTATAGTACAGCGGAAATCACCATAGGGGTAATGGATTAAAAAATGTCGCTTTCCATTCACTTTTTCTTTGGGTACAAAATATGAATTTCAATTTTAAACTCCTTAATCTAAAAATTATATATCCGAAATAAGTTTTAATACGGTTGTAATCTCATTCACACTTTCAGGAAAACAAGTATCACAGAGCTAGATGTACGTAACGTTTCTGTTGTCTAGGCAAAAGTTTTGCAAGATTTAAACGTTTCGGAATGCACTAGGACTTCATTGTAATCACTTTCCGAAATGTTTCATATAAAATGACAATTTAAACACGTGAAACTGTCTCCTACCTTAAAATGTAAAAAATAAACATTGGTAAACAAAAATGTTAAATAACCTTACTAAACAAAAAAGTAAACTGAAAAAACTACAGGATTAACAGGTTACATTCAGCAGATTTCAGCAGAAGGCTGTTTAAATAGCAATTATCGCTGATTAGTCAAACGTACCGCGTCGAATTCTTGTACTTTGGGGTTTGTGTTTAGTTATTTTCACGACTATTCATTAAAATGCAAACCCAATTTTACACACAATAATCAATCAAAATATAACATTAACACACTATATACCTTGTTTACAAAATTAATCAACAGAAATTCGTTTATAAATACTACTGATGTAAAGTTTTATAACTGTAGTTTTTGCTTTGGAAGAAAATAAGTAACATGCGACAATATAAAAGCTTTGCAGTGTTTTTTCCCTTAAATCCTTCGTCTTTATGTAAGGGCTACACTTCAAACACTTTACTTTTATTATTGTATATCTATCGTAACCGTCTTTTTTGACGACATACATTTCTCACACGCGGGGTTTTCCCACCAATGATGTTTCCTCTCTCTTCTAAAAGCACATGCGCCATTTAAGTCTCTTTAAGGCGGCAGTGTGGTAGCTGCTAAAGACTAGAAATTAAGCCTCAATATATCTACAAGGACAGTTCAGAATGTTTCGTTTCGGGAATTATGCATGAAAAGATAGTCTAGTCTGTTTATTCAATCTGCTATTGCGTAACTGACATGGTTGCAAGATGGACTAATTAAAATGACGAAGTAAGCTACAAGGAGTTTTAGGGTAGTTTGCAAATTATTTTGATTTGCCTATACGGCCTTGTTTAACCCCTTTTTTGAAATGTGCACAAATCGTCATACCGAATTAAGTTTAACATTAGGATATCACTACTAAAGGTAAAACTATAAGATTACGTAATATCCAGATTTTCGGAATGTGACTAATTCAACAGCGAAAATAATACTTTTTTGTTCTAATATTTTAATAGTAATTAGTTGTAGGTTGTCTATTTAATAGTAGTAGCCAATTATATTTTAATGTGTGTCAACTGTTAATATTTAAAACGACATAATTTTATTATCAATTATTTGACTCTGCGAACCGTTTTAATGCCATAAACAAGACATGAACGAAATTGGTGTGGGCTTTATTAAAGAAAACTTGATTCTATTGCATCTTTTAAAATTCAGTATACAAGGAGTATAAGTCAGTTGTTGGCATATTGACAAGCAACACTAAAAGGGGGAAAAGAGGTAAGGAGGGAAAGTTCTCACCAAAACTATGCAAACTAATTTTAACCCAGCCTTAGACACTAATCTCAACCCCAAAACTAACCACAACTCCAACCCCAACCGTAATACTAACTCTAATGTCCTAATCGTCGTGTTAGTGTTCAGTTTCCATCCTCCCTCTTTCCCTCCTTTTAGTTTTCCCCGGTATTGACTGTGGCAAAGAACTTGCGGTTTGCCACGCTGCGATGTCGTTCAATAAAGCGGCCCATTAAGCAAACAGTGGGTTTAATACGCTTTTGTGTTACGTGCGTGTCAGAGGATTTATATTCACACTTATTTGTGGCATTCGGTTTAATACGGTGCGAGTATAAAAGATGGTGTTAGTCTCAGCTTGCGTTAGGGTAGACATGGTAGTGTTACTGGCCTGTCATTCAACAGAACATTTAACCACGACTAGTTTAACAATTGTTTAACTAAATTTTGGTGGGAGTGTTGTACTGTTGTTGATGTAACACGTGTGGAAAGGTGGTACAAAGGCCGGCCGCAAAACCGTACTATTTGTTCACACTGCGGTTGCGAGAAGAATTGAAAACACTGCGGCCATATAGAGCCTGTTATTTATGTATTAATCCTCCAGTGGTGGTTACATAGTGAATCAGCTTTGCGTGAAATTGCCACTTCTGTGTAACAATGGTCCAACCTGCGTTCGTGGCATTTCAGCGCCGGTTCCACGCGTCTATCTGACCGTTTCTGTGCCGTTTCGCTGTCGTGCTGACGAATCTGATCTGAAATAGACGTAAGAAGGGACATTGTGCGTTGGTCAAGCGTTGTAAGCTAAAAACTAGGCATTTTTCCACCGAAACATGAAATTCAAGTGTAGAATTTTCAGTCGTTCAAAGCAAAATGTTTTTCAGGCATAGCATTGGTCAAAATTTAACGAAGACTTGATTTAGCTCTTGGAATCGGGCTGAAACGTGCATGTCCGTGATTTATGCTTGATAGAAGAGCGTGTGCTGCAGAATATATGTTTTCTGTACTCGTTTTGATGTTCTCGCGCAACCAGCCGAGCACTAGACCGTTGTAATTGAACCGCCGAGGTTCGTCGAGCGCGCAACGGCTGCTGCCCGCTTCTCGTAATTTACTCGTGCGCTTTTGTAATTTAAAACGATTGCTTATAATTATAGTTTTCGCCATGGCTGTTGTTTCGTGTTCGTGCCCGGAGGTCAAGCGTTTGATCGCCACACTACGCTATATGAATCGTATCTGCCTCGTCGGGCGTTGACATTTCACTGCGACATGGATTACGCCGCGCTGATCGTGGATTTGTAAATCCTGCATTGCGTATTAGCGCGAAAAACAGCATCGGGCTTGTTGGATTATCGTTACCAGCGCGTCTCGCCTTGAAAGGTTATCGCCGTTTCATCGATCTTGTTTACGCTGGAATACCCCGAGCTGCACTGTTTTCACTCTCTCTTTCTATTTAAAGTTGCGGCGGCCGCCGTTTTTTAGTCAGTCGAGGATTCTGTGTTCCATATTAGGCTAGGCGTACCTGAGTCTGTGCGTCACAGACGGTTAGTTTGAACACCAATAACAAAATGCTGGCGAAGTTTTAGTCCAAAGACGACCAGTTTTAGTGACTCAGTAAGTAGATTAGGAAGAACTTCGTCTAGTTACTCTAGCTAGCAGAATCAAGAAAAGTTATTTTCTAACGAACTGGTTTTTATCACTGTGGTATCAGTATCTCTCAAGAGTTTTATTTCCGGATGTTCTGATGGGTTCAGTAAATATGTTGTTTAAAACATTAGGCAATTGGGTAGACTACAATAACAGTTTGGTACACTATACACTAAAAGAGTGTGTCATAACTTTGTTTCGTACAATAAAGAAAGACTACTTTCTAACGAACTGAATGGTGTGGCTGTGGTATTAATTAGCTTTCATGAGTTTTATTCCAGGATATTTCGCCAAGTTCATCGATGGTAAAGGATAAATATATTGTTTAAAACGATGAGGCAATTAGATAGACTACGACGACAGTTGATACACTAGACACTGAACGATTATTTTATGTTCTAAGACATTTGTGAGGCTGTAACTTTTTATATTACAACTTGACAGCCACAGTTAATGTTAGAAAAAAAGTGTGTTGAAGGATACGAATCTGTACGAAACAATTTCAATAAATTAATCAGTCTATAGTAATATTCGAATTAGATTCAGATAAAGGTACGTGTCTAAATCCGATTTTTATTAAAAATCACATCAGGTTTTACTATTTAGAAACTTGAATCCGTTTATTCAAATAGAATCTGTTATCGGGTTTGTGTGTTTTAAATTAAAAATAGGAGTTAGTTTTGTTATGTAGCTTCCTTTTACGCCATTCGTTTTTTATTGCAAATTACAAAAAAACTAAGTGGTTTACATATTTCCAACAGGCCCAGTCTGTTTTTATTAATTTTGTTATAGCCTTTTTGTCAAGTGGGCCAGGTTCCTGTCAGTTTCTTTCTCTGGCGCGTTTCCCCTTATAACCATGGAATTTGGAAAGCTGAAGGGATTTTGGAAAGGTGGAGGTTTAAAGGCGGAAGTGCCGCCGCTGCATCATAAGAATTGCGCGCTTCCCGAATCAAAACTCGCCAATTCGAACAACAACAGCAACCGTCAGCCACCGGATAAAGGTAGGTTGGGGATGACAGATGTGTCACTCGCATTTCGGTAGGTGGGGGAGTCCATGCGATTTTCACACGGTCTTCGACGAATAACTCGTGAGGGAAATTGGGAGGTATTTGTGAAGGCGTGAAGAATGTCCCACTAACAGATTTTTTATAGCCCAGGCCCACAGTCACGTTTCCAAAGCTATTCCATGGTGGTAATATATGTAAAGCACGTATTTATGGTTCTGATTTTACCCGTGTCGATATAGTAAAAGAATAATGGGATAATACGGTCATGGAATGGAACGATATTACTCTAAAAAGTCAAAATCTTTATTAATCAGTCACATTACTATAAGTGCGCAATTTTGACATTTGCTTTAGTCACTGGTTTGCAATTTCACCCACTTCACTTCAAAGTGTGTCCGTTTTGTGCCGTTGGTTTCAACTTCAAGTAAAAGTTCGCTAAATACAACGAGTACCAGAAAACCGTTAACCGCAAAGGAAACCTGCATTGTGTATAACTTGTAGCCCCTCTGGTCAGCAGTGATTAAGAATCGATCGTTCAGAATTAAAACTAATCTGCGCTGGTGGTGCATGAAACTAGTTTAAACAAAATAAGCTGATTACGAACGAACGTTGCGAGATTGCCCTGGTAATGTGGTGTGGGACCACTGTGGGAAATCTAGCCTGGAGATTATATGATTAGGGTTTAATCGGTTTTCAATGCTGCGTGTTTTAAGTAGGTCGATATTCCAAGTTCTTATATGTTTTTAATAAACAAGGAAATAACTCTCAGCGAATGGGCCGCTCGCAGTTATGTTATTTTTTCAGTTTACGGGACGAAATGATTTACCTCCTCACATAACTTGGAAAAAAACAATATGATTAGGGTTTAATCGGTTTTCAATGCTGCTTTTTTTAAATTCCAAGTTCTTATATGAATTTAATATACAAGGAAAATAACTAGGGAAGAATGGGCCATACATAATCCGGTATATTTTCCATTCAATGTACTTTATGAGGTGACGTGCTTTACCTCACACCCAACCTTGGATTGATTTGCCTTTCATATCATGTTGCGTGTTACCGCAATCCTCGTAAAATACAGCAAAACACACACGCGGCATTCTAAAGCCCTATTAACCTGTTGGCAATACCACTTGAATGGACGTAATTCCTTTTATCCTTCCAGTGTTTATTCAAGCGCTTGGCCGCTATGGCTGATTTAGCGGGCATAATTGGTGGGCGATTTTTCGTTTTCTCATAAAAAGAAATGGATGATGACTTTTCGGCGAAATTGATTTTTTTTAAATCCGGCCTGATTGGTTTAGGTTGTTTTGTACACAAACTTCGGTTACCAATTGTGTGGATTATTTTAATTTGTCATTTTTGGAGGTTCTGAACTATAACTTTAAATACGATTTTATTTGATTTCGTCGAAATTTGAGTTTTCGCCGTTGCTTAAAAACGCGGACAAAAAAGCTATTTGTTTTTATCAAAATTTTTGTTTGGCGCTGATTTTTCGATAGTTAATGGCTCGGGGCAAGTCTAGAAAGTAGAATGCTTTGCTTGTGTCGAATTTCATGTATCGGTTACGTTGGTGATTAGACAGTAGAGTGGCGATATTTACAACTCAATAATACATTGTTGTTATTTCCCGTTACCGGTTGGGAAAGGGGTGATTACGTTAGAGAAAAATGTAACTGATCAATAACCTGAGAGTTCTGTCTCTTTTCTGAACAAGTCAAAACGCACTTGAGCTGAATTAAAGCGAAAAGTGCTTTCCTGCCTTTATTTCCTGCGGCATGAAACCATTAAAATTTTACAACCGTAATACTAAGTTTCGTTGAGTTTTAATGGTTTGTTTTCCGTAGCCGGACTAGGGACGAATGGTACTAATCCAAATAGAACGATAACAGTTGCACGATAGAGCTGATTTTGATGCTTGTTTGATCCAAAGGGCAGTTGATTTATGACAGTTTGACTGTTCGTGTGTCTTCGCTTATTTCGCGGTACAGTGGTGTTTCAACGAAAACTTATTTTCAGTGGCAGGCAGGCGCATAGAGTCGCTCGAAGAAATCCGGCCCGAGGTAACGTCTGAAGGTTACGGTTTGAGAACACCATACGGAACGCATTTAAATCTGGACTTTGTAAAGTACTGCGAGGACCTCAGTAAGTACAATTTTGCTTGTGTGTTGACGCTAATTGTAGATTGTGACGTCACGAACACGTTGGCTAGTCTTGCAGGGCTTATTTTTCGTATGTATGTGCAAAATATTTAGGAACAAATCGCGTGGTCGTGATACCGCCAGTGTGTAGTATGTTAATCAGGCCTAATTTGATCGATAATTTAATACCGTGGTTTAAACGTTGTCACGATCAGGCTTGGTTAGCGGAACACGCTAGTCTTAGCGAAGACAATTTATAAAGCTTTTCGTCGTTCTAGTGTCCGGACAATCTTTCAAGCGAACGTCATCATTTCGTCGCCCCCGGTCACGCACCACTTCACACACATCCGGGTCTCAACAACAGCAGCAACAGCATTCTAACAACAGGTGGGCAGGCTCATGTTTAACATAAAGCTAACAATCAGTACAAATCCTACGGACGCCGACTGTGTTCCGGATTTAGTGCGGTAAAATAATGTTCCTGTTTAGAGAAACACAGTAGCATTTGGCTCTTCGTGGGTGGGGAAATGTGTCGTCCAGGCTTTGCACTGGTTTACACAATAATTGTGCACAGTCCAATACACCTAACCAACTAATCCAATATGACGCGTTTTGTAAAACAATATTTATTCCCCCGGGCTAGACGGTGGAACAAGTTCATTTGAAATGTCATTTTATTCTCGCAGATAGTATAGATTTATACGTGTTGCTGGTACTCTATTATACATGTAATTGGTACTTTATTTCCCATGCTATAGAGTTCCATGTATAGTTTGGTACTCTATTTATACATGCACATTTTATGCTCTTTATTAATAGTTCTTTAGTTGGGTACTAACTCAATGCCACTACAAAACGTGTGAAGGTACATTGCTAACCGCAGTTTTTCTCAAGGTTAACTGGTGGGCCGTCCAACGAGAGCTTGGACTCATTGGCGAGCGACAGTACTTCTGAAGGGGGAAAAGCTGGCGTTCCCGCCGATAAGACGTTGATGGAAACGCGACGGCGACTCGAAGCTTTTCGGTAACTTCGTCTGCGCTTATTGTTTCTGCCGACCACCGCCATACTGCGGTCCGGATTAAGATAATAATAAGCCGATCTTAATACGAGCGGCGGCGCTTTGTTTTCGCAGTCGGTCCGTCGTGTTTGTACTGTCAACTACTTCAAACATACATCGTACGATGCCCGTTCGTCGTATTCTATTGACACAAGGGCCATCGTTCGGAATTATGAACGCGGCCGGTGGATTGACATATAAGACAAAGTAGGAAATCCTAAAAATAGCTCGCATGTGTGTCTCAACGCAAACATGCCATTCAAATGACAACAGAAACATACGCAACAACGGGCTATTGCTTACTTTGCCCAGAAACCCTCAATCAAACCTTTCTGTCATCAATGGCTGTTTTATACTATGCGATTGTGCTGAATAAGGTTCGGTAACATTCTTTTGAATGCTGTTTCTAGGTATTATTCAGAAAAGGACACTACTACAGTATACTATATGATGGATTTCAGGCATTATTGTGTCATTCAAAACAATATATATACTGGTGGTCGAAATTCTTTACTTTCAACCAACACAAGTCGAGACAAGATTTAAATAAAACGATGTACAGCCAGCCAACGTCAACATATGATAACGCAATGAACTCTTAACATACTTTTAAATGCCCAATGAGTAAGCTGCATTAAATATAGACCAATCGGAAGCAATATGCCCAATGTTCATCGACTTTTATGCAGCAAACACGTCCCGAGCAGTTGTGCGTGATTACCGTACAGCGATGACAGCAGGTTACTGCTCAAATCAATACAGCATACGCATTAGCTGCGTATGTGGCGCTTTGTTTCTACTGAAGTTAAATTTTCTCGGTAAATCGTAGCTTTTAAAAGTTTCTACAGACAGCCGTCACGACTCATTTCTGCATTAATTGCCAGGTGTACTAAGTGTATAAAAGTGCATTAAGTTAATCGGTCAATGCATTCTAAATGTAATTAGTTATCTCGTGGTTTAATTACACCGATTGAACGCCGAGCGAAGTGCTGTCATCAAGTAATCAACGATCTTGCTCAGGTGACAATGCGTTTGACACTGCTCGAACTTTGGTGCCCAGTAACTCGATTAAACAATTCTGTCATGTTGTTTTGAAGCTCAATTAGTGGCCAGCGGTTGTTCTGCTTGCTGTACTAGGTTTTTAGATCGCTGTTTATACAATCAGGAACGTAGTATATACAACATACTGGTAAAATCGAGTTTTTTGATAGATCGACCTAAAATGATCAGATGAAAGTTAAGCGCGCCTATTAAGCTTGAATTTGAGCCTCTTCAGAGTATGGTGTAGCGTTCGTAGCTAGTTTTAATTCCTTTAGACAGCTTTAAACTTCCGCTTTCATGCAAAAGTTTAGTGCTAGACGCAATAGGATTTGTAAACCTAAAATGATATATATTTCTATATAAACTTTTTAGAAATACTCTTACTTCATGAAGTATTTGCTATAGTCGTATGTCCGAATTATGTATAAACATATGGCGCTTTCGCTGCATTGATAGTACCGACGGCCCGCTTATGAAGGGTAAAATTACAACTTTCTCACCGTAAACCTGTAACTGTCTCGAGGGAGACCACAATGCCAAATAGGCGCATTGATCGAGCCTTGCTGTTCCTGCCTTCGTGGGAACGCGGATCGGCGGAACACAGCAACACAAGCACGCAGATTGCGTATCATATCACGTTATCAACCTACCGCCCGACACCTCCTAACTATTTCCGTTAATTTAGCTGTGCGTTTGTACAATTCGATTGTTCGTAATGTTCTGAGAAATGCGCATCGTTTCTGCCTACAGCTTTCAATTGCACTGAGGAAAATAGTACGCGCATTACCAATGGAATAGTAACCGCATTCGTGTTCTAAAACTAAATAATAAGAACATAGATGGGGTCTGTTTAAAATGCTTAGACATAAAGTGTGGACTATACCGTGTACATGGGTTTTCGATGTACAATATCTACGTTTTAAATAGAGTTCTTTTACCAGACCCGTTAAATTTTGATTCTTTCTATTAGATTGTGCTTTGTGTTAAGACTTAACGTGGTTGTGTAGACATTTTGCCAAAAATGCCGTGTTGGTAAGAAAACTTTTTTTGCCTCGCGGTTTGTTACGATTGTAACATTGTTTACTTTTTACCTTGTTTACGGGTGGAAACTAAAATGAGGGAAAGAATAAAGGAATTAAGTAAAGTTGGAAAACTGCACACTAATATAAAGATAGGGCGTTAGGTTTAGTGTTAAGGCTGTAATTCGGTTCCGGTTTAACGGAGTTACAGGCAGGATTTGATTATTTTTGTGCAGTTTCCGACCATTTCATCTTTACAATCCTTTAGTGCTAGACACTTATAAGGGGCTGTACAGCATAATGCGGGCCTGTTACGGTTGTGAATTAGTGTTAGGGTCTGCGTTATAGTTTATTTTTAGTGTGCAGTTTCCCTCCTCTTTGTAACTGATCGAGTTATTTCAACTGCCGCTAAACAGGAGTCGCATATTTTTGTGTTTGTAGCAGTCTTGGTCAAATCTCCGACAGTGCACGGTTAAGGTTATATGCCCTTATATAAAACCTTATTTTCTACAGGTCGTTTCGGTCACGACGACCGAAGACTAACGGGGAAGCCCCAATTCACAACCACGTCATGCGAAGTGCCAACAACTCTGCATCATACACCACGGTGAGTCAACTCATGCAATCTCCACGTACCGGCTCTAAATCGACATATGTTTTCTTAGAAAGTGTAAATGTTTTGAGAACGAGTTTTTTTCTCGATGTTACCACGTCTTACTACTAGGCTTTATTTGCGATACCGAGAATATACAAACAAAAAGCAAAACTACCTTAGTTTAAACTTGCCAGTGTAAG
Source organism: Ciona savignyi (assembly GCA_000149265.1). Taxonomy (NCBI): domain Eukaryota; kingdom Metazoa; phylum Chordata; class Ascidiacea; order Phlebobranchia; family Cionidae; genus Ciona; species Ciona savignyi. The sequence continues at coordinate 39,015 of CH001323.1, read as the reverse complement.
GGGAAATTCTTGTTTATTATAGAACTTCTGTAAAATGCAAGAAGTGGTAATCATTTTATTACTCTGTGCCCACCGTCTGGTTATCGGAGCTACGCCTTCATTATGAGTAGAACCCATTAATCCACTGGGTTCAGGCGATATCTGAAAAGTGCCTTGCCCAAGGACACAAACAGCATCTACCCAGCTTCTAGTCTCGATCCTAAAACCACCCGTCTGAATCCCAACTCTGTTAAAACAGAACTACGTGGCATGATATTACAATGTAATTTATGTCGAAAAGTGTAATTCCAACGCGTTTCCTGGCTCAATTTAAACAAATTGCTTCACAGCGTCGTGGACGCAACAGTCCGGCTGGTTCGAGCAGTGGAAGTCTCACTCCTAATGCCATGGCAACCAGTAGTCACATGACATCACAGCACCTCCAAGTGGTGAGAGAGCAGATGGCGGCTGCACTGAGCAGGCTTCGCGACCTGGAGGAACAGGTAATGGTTGATATTGATATAAAATTAGGAAACCAGAAAGAACAGAAGTACATTGATTAAATATGGGACTAAACGGGCTATGACATGCAAGGATAATGCTGTCGAGTCCAACATTTTTTAACAATATTTTTTACACTTTTTAAACAAAAACAAACAACGATTTTGATTGATTTGTACCCTTAAAACGATTGAAGCAATTTTATTCGGTAAACATTAGAAATTGTTTTTTTCTGTTGGAAAATTATTTAAGGTCGATACCGTTTCTTCTAAGAAAAATGATTTCTGCATATCATGAATACTAGCTGAAAATCGTGATATTAAATTCCAATGCGTTAGATAATAATAATTTTTCCCAACACGCTATAGATACCTACAATGGGGCCGTGCACGATGAGACAAGGATTTTTAATGTAGGCCACGATACAATACATTAGTAGGGGCGGTTCTACTGTGACACACTGTGACCAGGAATGTAGGTCTAAAAGCCTCATTAGCCTACCAGTAAACCATTTGATTTTTAAATTTCCCCAAATTTCCGTAGTTTTAACAACAAAGCCTTTATAAAATTCAATATTTCTTTAATTCTGACGTCTTTTAGTCGTGTACCATGCAAAATTTCGCCAGATTAAAAATATCTATTTTTCTTTATATTACGTGGGTTGTTGAAATCACGTCACGCTTTATGGATTTGAGTCGAAAATTCAAGTAGCCATACGATTGAGCTTTTTGAGCTGAAAAGAGGCGTAGATTCCTGACGGTTCATCGGAAATACATACGTAACCGATGACATAAGAATCCAAATATGTCATTTTACCTTCTCGGCCGCATAACTCGCTATAGTTGATTAAAGCGACTATACTTTTAGCCGAAAGATTGTTACACCGAAACCCGCCGTTGAAATAGTTAGCTGTGTCCTAGATTAAGCCACTCACACTCAGGGGACATTATCTGAACCCATTGGTTTAATGCGTGAAATAATACAGCAGAAATGTAATTGCCGTATATAACACACTGTAATATCTCCGCTAAGCTAACGGTGTGCGCGAGGTAAATCTTAGCATCACGGGGATTAAACCTGAATTTCCGATCCTATATAATAATACTGTAAAAGCTAACCTGACGATTTACACGAGGTAGGCCATTCTTCACGTGTTTTTCTATCACGGAAATAAGACATAAATATCATCTTAACCCTATTTAACATTAACATCCCTAAACTCGGACACAATCCAGGTTAAAACGATCCCCGTGCTCCAAGTCAAGATCTCGGTTCTCCAACAGGAGAAGAAGCATTTACTAGAGGAGCTAAAGCAAGCCGAGAACCGAACTTCGCCTCAAAAATCGATCCTGGAAGAATCAGAGATATTCGGTACGTTTATGTTACCAGGTTAGATTTGAACCCGAGACCCGTCGCCTGTCTGTGTAACTGTCGGTCGCCTTTACCGTCCGACCACAACTTTTTATTTTTATTCATTTTTTTACTGGGCGTAGCTTCGAACCCAGGCTCCATGGGTTCCAAGTAAGGTGTTTGTGTGCTGTCTTTATACGAGATGGTGGAGTTGTTCGGGCGAACAATGGTTTGTTTGTTATGCGGGAACAACAAAACACACTGTTATAGCGCCGCCAGCCCCGTCGTGAGCTGATGGTATTCCAATTTATGGGTTGATTAGTTTAGTTCTATGACGAAAATTCAAAAGTGTTACGACGTTTCCAGATGTGATTCATATTTAATGATTAAAACCGGGAATCTTTGAGCCAAAAGTATTGGTTAGAATCCTGATAAAAAATATTTAAAAAAAATCGTGGTTAATTTGCAGGACATTCGAAACAGTCTCCAAGAAAATCTCTTCTCTCAACGTCAAGCGGATTTTCCTCCTCCTCTTCCCAGTCCTCCATCAGCTCCCCCAGAAGTCCTCCTCCTACTCCTTCTCATGCTCCGGATCTTGAATCGTGCTTATCTCTCAAAAGTAGCGCCAAAAGTCCTCCTCTTCCACCGAAGCGGAAATACAGATCCACTGCCGCGGGGAGCGACACACCGATGGACGAAGTTGCGTTTTACTCGAAATCAGACCGCACCGAGACCGGGTCTCATTGCGAGATTCTACGGGAAATCGCGCCGCCCGAAACCGCTGATTTTTCTTTCCTAGTCGAGCCCTGTATGATCGACGCGGCAAATGGTGTACTGCCGCAGCCGCCGAAGCAGTACAGCGACCGGGGTTGCGCTACTGTCCAAACCGAGGTAGTCGACAGTCAATCTCAAACAGCGTGCAACATGAAAACTTCGTCCACGCAAAGTTCTGTGTGCACAAGGAGTATAGGCTCCGGAGATCACGCGTTTTACCAGGTAGGTTAATTACGTGGTAATTTTCTTATGCTGGTTAGAGCAGAAGTTAGGGCATAGTCGCAGCCGAAACATTTGTTGAACTGAAACTGGTAAGATTTAACCTTTTCAGGCACTTAGCACTCGTCGCCTAAACCTAATGAATTAATGGGTTGTATTAAAATAGTAGAAATGTCTCGATTGCACTCAACACACTGTAATAGCCCTAATAACCTGGCTCAGGGCACGAAGTAATCCTACGGTTGCCCATGAGAGAATTCCCCCTTCGTAGAAACGTCGCCATCATTTACATCATTCTGCAATAGCATAGAAACAAGACGGTGGAAAGGAAGTAATCTGTCTACTCACGTTTCTTGCGTTTTCCCATCCCATCAAGGATATATTTAAACACGCTGTCCTAATATGCCGAACTCTTCGAAAACATCGCCGTAACTTTTCTATTCTTAGATGGTGGACCAATCGTGCGGTGGGAACGCTGTACCGAGTCGAGATGTCGGGGTTGCAACTTTACCTGTCGTGAAAGACACAGAAACTCGGTCTTGCTCGACCGACGGCCTCGTAACGACCAATGACGTTTGTACCGGAAACCACGTAGAACTATCGAGCGTCGGGACCTCGACTGAGGTTGTAGAGAAATCCGACGTCGCTACCTCGAGCGCTGGGCTCTTGCAGACTGCAGATGCTGGCGTAGGTGTGCATATTCACTCGAAAGATCAATGCGTTGAGACTTCGCGCGTTTCGACCAATGACGTCAGCGTTGAATGCGATTTGGTTGAGAAACGACAAGTCGACGATCGAGGTACGAACACAGATAATAATCTCGGAAGATGGAAAGCTTTCGTTGACGCGAGAGACGTGTCGTGCGGAGACGGATGCGTTGATGTCGTCGACAAATCCGTCAACGTATGCGTTTCGACGAACGATCAATGCACTAACGCACGGCCCGACGTTACAAACGCTGCGACCTCCGCGGAAATACGGAAGCCCTCGTCCGACTGCGCGTTGCAAACACCAACCACTGTTACGTACGAATCCTCAACCGACTGTGACGACATTCTACCGATTATGACGTCATCGACAACGAACACGCAACGGGCGACGACCAACAACGCCACAACGCAGTATTTATGGGATAAAATAGACGAAGCTACCGACACTGACGACCTAACGAAACCAAAGGCGAAAGCTCAGATCGACGATTATGTGGACCAGGTAAGAATGATGCCTTAACCTTTGTTGGTGCTTTGACTCCGTATTTAGGGATGTATTCACGGTCATTATAGGATTATATAAATGCGTTTCAAGGTCAAGTTGCTTGAGATATTTCAGGCTCAGAGAATATATTTGTATAACACACCTCATGCAAACATTTTGTTTGATGCATATATTAAAAGGTGTATTGTAAACACTTTGTTTAAAACTTGTGTATGTTCAGATATTGGACATACTTTGTTTAATAGTTACTAATAATAAGATTTCACCAAATGTTTTATATTGCATGACCTGTCAATCAAGCAATCGGATATATCACTCCGAATAATAAATATACAGTTTGCTCATACGACCAAACCCACTCCCAAAGAACATACCCGCCCACGTATTCTTAAACAATAAAATCATTATTTACTCAAGCAATGGAATATGTTGACTGACATTTTGAAATGAAAAATACACTTCTATCATGGTTAATTAGACGTTAACTCTGTGGTTGCGTGGGGCTAACTTCAAGTTAATTTTCCTATTTAAATCCCGTTTAATCTTAAAACCTGCTGGAATTATTCCATGGGAGAGAGTAACTAAACAATTAAATTTTAAACCATGATTGGTAGGAAAGGGATATGCCTGGGTACACTAATTGCATGGTAAAATAAAATTGTAATTTTTTTATGGAGCCTGGTTTGAAATCTAAGAACGTCAAATCTCTCGTTGGGGCTATTGTTTTGTTATGTATACTGTATGTAAATAAGTAAATGGAATTAACAGTTCGGCCACAAGATCATTCTATAAATGCATCGCCTGCAATACGAGGTAGCGTCTAACAACCAGCTCTCTACAGGTCCAGTCGCTTCTCGAAGAGCAGCAAAGCTTGCTTGCTGAAAAATACGACGGATTCAATGAAGTTTTTGATGAAACTCCAGTAGAATCGAAAGTCTCGCGCTTCGTTAACCCAGCGTTCGCAAAAAAAGATGCCACGGTCAAGGATGAGCAACCGACCCCCACATCGTCTGCCGCAATCTCAGCGTCGTTTCACTACATGAAATCCGCTCCAGAGTCGGAATCAGAATCTGAAGATGAAGATGAAGAGAATGATTATGTTCCCCTTCATGTTCCATCACCAGGTGATTAACAATTTTTTTAATTTTCATTATTTTTTTTTAAATATGTTTGTATTTTGTATACAAGTTTAACCTTGTATAACAATTAACAAGTGATGAACTGGGTAATTAAAACTTTTCTTAATTTATCATATTTTAATACGATTAAAAAACTTCTGTATTTAAGATTACTATTTTTGGATGTTTTTAACAAATACAAGATTTAAATTTTACAAAATTCAAAAAATATTTTTTTGTTTGTTGTCTCCAATGCTTGCAAAAAATGCTCAAAATGCAGTGATACCTACAATTTTTTAATCTTTTCTCCAATGCTGTAATCTTATATTAAAACTTCTAACAACTTTTTGGGAAACGACAAACCAATTTTTTCAAGTGGTACATGTGCAATAGCGAACACAATATGAAAAAAAACAATCATTTTTTAGTTTAGTTATTGACATTTTATTTTTTTTTGGATTATTTGAACGAGTTTTATGCTCTATCTTCTTTAAAAAGATAAAAGAATGGTTTTTCAAGAGAAATCTGTTGATTGAATAAATGTGAGAATGTTTATTCGATAAAAGCAACCAGTGCCCTTTCAATGTAATCTAATAATCTTTGACATTTCACAAAAGTCTTCAGGGATAAAGTTTCATTCTTGATTTATTTTCAGTTGATCCTGCCGATTTGAAATCAATCCTGAAGAAACCCGACACCCCACAGGGCGAGAAAAAGTTTTTGACTTTTGCCGAGGGGGTAAAAAGTGACGAGTAAGTATTATTTTTTGGTATTTTCTTGATATTTTTAGCTTTGTAGTTTTGTTTTTTATTCCTTACTTTACCTGGATCCAATGCTGTACTGGGTTAAACCAAAAGACTGAGAAAATATAACAGTAATTTTTTTCATAAATCTGGCCCTACTCTGTCATCAATGTTACTGTACAGATTCTTGTGTCTTTAAACAAACTTTGTAATCCAAAACTTAAAACCCAGTATGTGGAAGAACAAAAGCAAAATTGAGATAAATATTTCACATGAAAAGATATCTACGGTTCTCGCAAATGAAAAATGAAGAAAAAAATGCTAAAACTCATTATCCTTGAAGATAATTTCACTTCTCTTCCAGCTCTTCAAGTGAAGAGGATTACAGCTCCTCCGAAGATGAAGAGGAGGTTGCCGGGACAAGCAAGGAAGATAAAGAGCCATCACCGGAGGTTGTTGAAGAGGAAATGGCCGAGGAGGTTGTGGAAGAAATCATTGAGGAGAAGATTGTTCATCAAATAAATGAGAGCAGAAGTGATGAGGATCAAAAACTTGACGAAGATCAACCTGAAACTGTTGAGGTTGAAGTTAAACAAGAAATGAGTTTGGTGAGCATAACATTGAACAAATTGATCGAGTGTTATATGTATCTTTGTGGAAAACAGTGGGGAACTCGCTGTATCATTGATAGAAAATCACATAGAATGTCACACATACAAATCACATAAAAACATTTTTGAATTATAATTTTGATTTAAAGGAAACAAAAATGTCTGCAGTAGCATTTGTGTCATAGCAGGGCTAGATTTATGGAACAATTTAATGTCAAAAATACATAGTGTGATTTTTCTTACGGTCTGATACTGTTGCCTAGCAGTGCCCAACCCTGGCCATTTACTTTTCCTGGATTAGAATGGGCACATGTTGCCTAATTTTTATTGTCGCAAACTCGATACTTATAATTTTGACGTTGCGCAAACATGTCCATGATAACATGAATAACCTTGAGAGGTGCTACAGCAAACAAACGGGCATTGTTAACACTTTGCAGCATTTATGCTTAAGTAACAAACTAGAGTAACTTAAGCATGCAATGTTAGAACTGGGGACATTCTTATCAGTGTACGGAGCTAGGATCATGAGCTGTATTCTGCATGTATGCTGCTGTGTTAGTCCCGTATGTTTTTACACTGTGCTTACTAGTTGTTTACTAAGGATACAAATATATATATTTAAAGTTTAAGGTTTATATTTTTGGTCAGTAAAAACAATATTCAACAAAAAGTAGCAATAATATTCCAAACAAAAAACATTAACCCACTAAACCCCTTTATTTTAAAACATTTTGAAAAGCTTTACTACATTTGTCGAAACTATCATGCTTTAAATGGAATAAAGCATTATTTCAAAATGTATCAAAATGAATGTGTTATATTTTGTTATGATCTTTTTATTTATCTTAGGATAGGATATTGTCTATTTCTGTGCATAACACCTGCACTTGTCAGAAGGTGACCATTGCAGTGTGATGTGTATAATTGATAAAGTTCCTTTAATTTTATAGAATTCATCTAATCTTGCTTAATTTCATCAGGTGGAAGCGATGTCAAATATGAATCAGGCAAAAGTGATCGAAGAAAGAATTGTTGGAGATGGGGCAGAGGACACTGGCTTCCAGGAGAATCCAACTAAGTAAGTTCCAGTTGCACTTTGCATCCTTACAATAGGGGAGTTTGTGTGGGAAATTTTTGGTGGTCGGAATGTGAACAAGTAAACCAATATAACAGAGTATGGAAATGCACTATTCCACTATGCTATTCTGCTAGTCCCCAAACCTAACCATACCAAATGTATAAATATCCAATCATACCCAATGTATAGCCCAACCATACCAAATATTTTAAAACATTTTTACAACCTTACCAAATGTATAAATATCCAACCAGACCAATGTATAATTGTCTAATCCAACTAATTATATATTTATAAACAACCATACCCATATGTACTTATTTACCAATTGTTTATTTTTCTCCACAGATACCAGTTTACAACTGAAGTATTGGATGCATGTGACGTAATTGAAATGCATTTGCGAACGCCTAAATCTGTTGAAAGATCGCATTTGGTGAGCCAATAATGTCTGATCCATTGAACAAATATAGTTAAGGGCAAAGTTGTTAGTTCAGTAATTAGAGCTGTAAAGGTGTTGTTCACGCCAGGCTGAGATATCTTGTTCACGCTTGACTGATTGTTTGGCATTTTCTAATTATTTTTGCACAATTATAAATGCGGAAATTTACAGTGCGATAAATCCTAAAAAATTAAATATAATGTAAAGAATTATATTATCTTAATCATTTTTGCCCTGACTACTGTTTTATAAGGACAAAAGTATTTATAAAATATTTCTCCATTTAAGTTGATGGTAATTTAAAAAAATATTTTATAAGTTTTTATTATTTGTATATGTACAAAAAAATATTTCTATATTCAAAAATAAAATATTTTTTTAAAATTTATTAACATTCAGGAGAAATCTACCAGCATAGTCCAGAAGGAATGGTTTAGAGTTGCGGCGCAAACTGATTCCTCCACAAAAATTCTGGATGATTTTGTTACCGATCTTGCCGACACATCATTGCCCGTGCTGCGCAAAGTTGTCAACATGACCGATACCAGTGTAAGTGTCGGATGGGTGGTTTAAGTGTTGGGGCGATTACAGGGCTTGCTTATACCATAGCACACTAGTAACAGGAATTAATTGTCAGTTACTTTAAAATATTTTTAGTTTAGTTTATAAAATTTATTTGCTTCTTCATTGCATAATTAAAAAAGGAGGCAAAATAAAACAGCAAAACAATGGTAGAGAAAAAAACTACAGTGACTGTAAAAATTAGTCTTTCTGGTGCTACAATTTTGTATTTATTTTATTTTAGCAGAGTTCCTTTTATGTTATAGATATTTCTGCTCTTTTACAAACTTACGATCAGTTCATTCTGTTGCAAATACTTTTATGTTGCAAAATCCATCATTTATAACTCTTTAACTCAGATCACTTTCTTACAAAAGGAGTGATGAAAATTATGAGTTAAACCACTGATTCTTTATGTGTACCATTAAATTGAAAAGTTGCCTTGTGTTGGTTATTGCTACAATAAAGTCTGCTCAATAAAGTGTTAACCGTCATTTAAGCCTTCTTTATTAGCACATTACAAAAAGTTTTACATTTTTTTACAGGGAAACACTGTTCTGCACTATGCAATATCCCACAACAATATAGAAATAGTGGAAGCGTTGCTGAAGATTGATGAGCTTGACGTAAATAAACACAACCAAGCTGGTTACACTGCAGCAATGCTGGGATCTCTATGCCAAGCGGACAGTGATGCAGATTTGAAAGTTTTTAAAAGGCTTTTTGAGGTAACTTTTATTACCCAACTTATTTTTTGTCATTGCATATTTGTGCAACTTTGTTTCAAGTACATTGTTCATCACCCCAAAGGTTGTTGGATTAACACCAGCCACAAGCTTGCGAGTTGTTTATGTGAACAAGGCACTTCGCGGACACCACCTGAAACTAGTGGAATAATGGGATTATCTAATAGAGTGACAAATCAATCATATACAACACACTTCAATAACTCATTTACATGTGTAATATAACAACGGCCCTTTTCCATTCACTAGGAATAAAAGATGCAATATAATGATAATGATAAAAATATTTTATTATTTCAAATTTGCCTTCCAGAAATCTAATGTGAACACACACGCCAAGGAGGCAGGGCAGACCGCTCTCATGCTAGCTGTCAGCCACGGAAGGCTGCAAACTGCTAAACTCTTGATTGAATGCGGGGCGGACATTAACGCTCGCGACGCAGACGGATCGACGCCGCTCATGTGCGCAGCCGAGCATGCGCAGCGAGATATCGTGAAGATGCTACTGAGTCAACCTCTTCTTGATGCAGCAGCAAAAGACTCTGTAAGATGTTTTCTTTAAAATAGGATAATTGTTACCCAGGGATAGAACAACACAGGCATGCATTATAACATAATGGCAATTAAACATTGGGTTCAAGTAAGAATACCACACAAACATATTTTATTATTAGTAAATTATGTTCTTGTTTTACTCCTTTGAATGCGAAAACAAGATTGTAGTTCATACACAGGCAATCATTAGATCACACAAAAATAAATATAACGGCATTTCCACATGGGTTATTGTTGGATTACTTCCAAGCAAATTTTTGCGTTAGTGAAGCTGCAGTTTTACTGAAGACGATCAAGATAGCTGTACACACAGTTAAATGAAACAAAGCAGCTCTTAAGTTTGACATAATAACATTGTACTGTGTTAATTCAGTATACAATGCATTGTTAAAATCCAGCTTCCGATTACAGTGATGCCAAAAAAAAAACTGACTTGATAACAATTTCCAGGATGGCAGCACTGCACTAACCATCGCAATGGAGGCTGGACATCGGGAAATCGCGTTGTTGTTGTACACTCGAATCAACTTCAAGTCTAACCCGGTAACTACTACACTGAGATGCAGATATTCTCATATAACGATTGTGCATGATAATTTTAACTTTTACATTAATTAACCTTCAACACAAATTGGGGTCCAGGTTTTTATTAACCAAAAAAAACTGTTTTTGGTCATACAGTTTACATTTCCTTGAAAATACAGTGGTTTATTTATATTAAATGCATGATTGTATGAACATTGTTATTCTGCATTAACCAAAAAGACTATACGAACAGCATGAGTGCACTAAATCACCCTATGTTGCCTCACCAATAAAACACTAATTGCCTTGTGATGTCATAATCTCACCTAACAACATTTGCTTCATCCAATCACAGCGCGCTGTGAAGCCCAAGGCTGAACCTTCCAGCATGATACCAAGGTAACTAATTCACCCTTCTCAGTTCAAATGCACTAACATCGGACATAAGCAATAATTATGGACCTAAAGGTTGCGGGATTGAAATCAGCCGATATATTTTTTTCTGTGGCAAGATGCTAAATGAATGTTGCCTGAACCTAGTAGGCTAAATATGAATAAAGGGAATATTAGGAAAAACGTCTTAAATGTACGACAAGCTGCCAAGAACACTTTGCTAGAGTTGTAGCACAATGATAGTAATTTTTATGTTGTATTTAAGAACCACTGCAATATAAGATTAACAAATCTAAGGCTGTTTTTTTCTCAAATTTGTATACAGGCCACAAACTCTAAACTTTTTTACAGACAAGTCCGCAGAAAAGCGAAATCATAAACCTGTGATGGTGGAAAAGTTGTAACGCCCACTGCTGGCCGGTGAAGCAATTTGCTCTCGACGATTGTTCTTTCTTTCTCTCTTGTTTATTTAGTGGTACAATACAAATTTAATATCATTGTTTTTATTTTTGCTGCTTTTAGCATTTTTTTCTCCGACGTGCATTTTTACCACATACCAATCAATCAAACATTGTTCAAATGTAATAATAAAAAACGACACGCAAATAGGAGGCATCTACTGTTACTACGATGTGCTGCTTTTTAACATGCAGTACGTAATTTCGAGGTTTATGAGAAAGAGAAAAGGGAGGAAAACTTTTAAAAACATTTTAGACACCATTTATTTGTTTTTTTATTTTCAAATCAATTTACACCCCGCAGTATCAGCATAAGACAAAAAAAGTTAAATTGGAATTCATCATGACAAATAAAAATTGCTCACACTTGGCAAAGATTTCACTCAAACACAGTAAAACAGTGGGGGGGGTCCGCAGGCAAGTGACAAAAGGAATAAAGACAGGAATATTAGGTTGAGCTCGTTGAGGTGGTGTCAGTGGGCTTCGCTATTTGGTATGTTATCAGATACTCCGGGTACGCCTGTGGAAAAAAGGATACATTGAGGTGAGTGGGACATTGCAGGTTTTTTTACCCTGTTAGCAGTAGTAGTGGATAAAATTGGGATTTATTTGTGTATTATACCCTCTTAACTAATCTGATAATAACACTGATTGAATAGAATTCTCTTGTTTTCAAACTCGACAAAGAAAAGAACCTTATGCTTACATAGTCCCAGAGCTATTTCATTGTGTTATATATGATTGGCAGTTTTTGTTCAAATAACTAAACCATGTGTAATGACAAGTGGAGTCCCTTGACAGAGTACAGAAAACCCAACTGACAAACTTTCAGTAGATTTCGAACCTATTACCTTTTCGATAACAAGGTCCGACTACAAGGGTTTTACAATGACCTGGCTACTTCTGCAAACTCTATTTCAAAATACACGACCACAACCATGATAAAGAACTGAACGTACCTGTTCCCCCCTGTATATAACATACTCAGCATGTGACAACCCCCCCACACTAGGTCGTCCGATAACCGAGTGGTGGCCTGGTGGTGCATGGGCCATTTTCATGGCGCTGAACTGAAGGAAAGATTTACCTGAAAATAAAATAATTTATTTGAAATGTGGGCAAGTTATATAAAAATTTTTAGATTTAGTACCAAGAACATAAACAAAAAAAAATTACTTTTTAAAATGGACGGTTTTTAGTTTGTTTAGTAAAAAAGAAATATTCATGAATAAGATGAGTCAACTTTTAGTGGAGTACCATGCATCCTGTTTTACATTCTTATTCTCCCCCCCTCTACTGATGTAATGTGTGCTTTACTACACAAGGCCAAAATAACATACTAATCTTAAACAGTTATTCAGAAAATTTCCACCTACTGGGTTTAGGCAATGTTCAAGAAATGCCTTTTCAAATTACACCAACAAATAGCTAGAAGCTAGTTTTAAAATATTGGATTCAGGTAATGTATGATACGTGCTTTGCCACCAAATTCCACCACGACTATTTAATCGGCCAATTTTTATTCACCTAGTGTCACTCGGCAGAAAATCATCTGACGGTGGCAGATATAACATGATCGGTCCTTGTGCATGGGGCATCCTGTACCCCCGTTGATACCGTATACGTATTGGTTGCTCTTCGATGAGTTCTCGGCAAAGTATATTCCGGCACCAAACATTCCACCGATGTATGCATGTCTCTCGTCAAACCCTGCCATTATTCCCATGTAAGACTTCCTTGAATAATTGAAACTACAGCCTATAACATTGCTATAAATACAGCCTTTGCTGTATTTAAGAGTTTTATCGAGAAAACCAGAGATTTTACAAAAGTTATAAACTTAATTTACACAATTTGACTTAATAACCCATATATAGCATTTCCTAGGGCTTTAGGGTATAATATTACAACCAAAAATTTACTCTCTGTGTCTAGAGTTTAAACTGGACTTTAAAAATGGAATCTTAAAGTTTTTGAAAATTTTTTACTGAAAAGTGCGAACATTTCAAAATGCATTTTTCTGAGCAAGTTCCAATAGGATCTCGTGCGCTTGTGACATTACCTTTCTGCACGATGGCGCTGATGAAGGGAGAGCCGTGGAAGAGCATCCGATCGTTGCTGTGGTTGTGGTTCTCCTCACTCACCTCCCTTCGTCGATGGTTCCATCGCTCACGCAACCGTTTGTTCTGCACCTTTTGCACCTGCGAACAAACCAGTGCTTTTATTCACCAACATAAACAAAAACTACAGACATTAACTTTTTATCAGCAATTTTTTACTATTTAAACAAAACCTACATGCTTTAAGACTTATTTAGGCGGTAATTTTTTCTTTTATAAATGAACCTACACTTTTAAATGGCGACATTACTTTTCCAGCTTTATTTATGACAAAATTCAACCAATTTAGTAACTTCACCAAAAAAGCTATGTTTCTAGAACTACAAATTCCTTCTGTTGCCATTTAAATACCAAAGGCTGGTTAATAGGTAAAAATTCTGGGGTAACATATTTATTTTATATGCTACCCCA
>CH001323.1:13330-25113 GCA_000149265.1 Ciona savignyi | reverse complement strand
TCACCAAAAACCCAAATAAAACAAACTACCTTTATAACATAGACCTAAAAACACCGCAAATAAATAAACTACCTTGATGATATTGATCTAAAAAGACCACAAATAAATGAAACTAAATTTACAATATAGATCTAAAAACACCACAAATAAAACAAACTACCTCATTAATATAGACCTAAAAACACCTCAAATCAATGAAACTACCTTGATGATATTGTACGACTTAAACACCCCTCCGGCAGCCCCACCGTCCTTATGTTCTCGGATCGTTGTCTGCATCTCTTCCGACACCGACTGGAATTCCTTGTCGGTTGGAAGCAGATCGACTAATACCGAGCCTTGCTGGGTGGGCCTGGAATGATGATTGTGGAGGGTTTTACCTTTACTGGAGGTTTGTTGACTATTTTGTTTATTAACAAGTTTAACAAGGATTGAGGTATAAATGGTGGACGGCAGGAAAAAAGAAAGTACTGTTGCAGTGTTACTTGACTCAAAATAATGAATAATTATCCTACAAAAAATAAACATAAATATTCTTCATATTTCTACATAAATTTAAAGCTGTATGAAAGGGAAGTTAATTATACAAGTGTGGACATTAATGCAATTTGGCGGCATTTATAGTGTCATTACCCCCATATAAAATTAGGAACTTTTTGCCACATCTTAACCAAAAAAATCTTAACCGAAAACCAACGGCCGAAATATTTTACCTCGAAAAAGGAATGGTGGTGATGTCATTGATGGGGTCCACTGCCCCGTCAGCCGCAGCGAGAGCCAATCTCTCAGCTGCCTTGATGATCTTGTGTCGGTGCCCGAACGCCGTCACCCCGATGTCTTTGAGCTCGGTGTGACCCATCTCGGCGAGCACATCCGGCGTGATCTTCTCCTGGTCGAACACGTCATGGTATTGCTTTAACTGGAGACGCTCCAAGAGCTGGAGGACAGCGGTTTCACCTAGATGGGGAAGGTTTGGTTGTTTGAATTAGTTTTTTTGCAGAAAGTGGGGGGTTGGTTAGTTTTTTTCATGAAGATTTTTTCATTTGTTAGTTTTTTCATGACAACTAACACTAGAACAGAATCGTTTTAATTATACACAACACACTGCAGTAGCTTCGTTTACTCGATGGTAGGCGGTAGCCAGAGGGAATTTTAAAAATATTTCTTGAGTTTCCAAGCTTTTCAACTTTGTTTTTTAAGTCTTTAAGAGCCCCAAAAGGATAAAACACAATGTTCTAAACAACCACAAAGCAACCTACATGTCGACATCTGATCGTTGATCGGTGCGGCCGTCGCCCCTTCCACCTCATCCTCGTCAGCAGTGTTTCCAGTTGAGTTTGTTGATTGTACAGTGACAGGTGCAGCGGCAGCACTGTTAGGCGTTGCGTCGGTGAGAAGGCAGCGGACGTCTTCCTGGGTGGCGAGGTCGAGGGGAGTCTGGCCCTCCTGTGGCGACAAGAGATTGATATTATGTGATGAGCATATATAGTTACAAGCACAGAAATGTAAATTTAGTGTTTTGTGAGGTGGTGAATATGTATGTTGGTAGGTTAAATATTTTAACGTTATGATGTATTTATCATTCTTGTAATTTTCCATTTTCGCAAACTTATAATACCGGCATGAAATTCTCTTTTATAACCACCAAATAAATAAAGCTGTTCTAAATGTTGTAAATGACACTGGGACTCTCATGCTTTGTGTTAAATATTTAAAGAAGAATCGAGTTGCCAAACCTGATTCTTCATTGTAGGGTCTGCACCATGAGCCAACAAAAGAGTGCATAGCTGTGTTCGCCCCTTCTGAGCAGCTTCATGGAGTGGGGTGAACGCCCATCTGTCCGTGGCGTTTACCGAGGCGTTGCTCTTGATAAGCAAGGCAGCGATTTCAACATGGCCATACGATGATGCGTTGTGGAGGGGAATGAGGCCTCCCTTGTCCTGCGCATTCACGTCAGCGCCGTGCTCTATCAGGTACTCCGCAACCTGTGGTTTGGTGGATGAGGTATTTTTATCGCTGTGCGATGGACAATGAAAGTCGTTATAAGACGGTGATTATTTGATTATGACCACTGTGGGTTGTGGGTGGGTAGAGCTTTAATTGTGTTGTATTTTGGAATTATACCAGCTCAGTTTTGTTATTACGTAATTTTGATTTGACTTTCGTAACCTAATTCAGGCGTTCATAATTACGTAACTGATCGTAATTTCGCCCAGCTATAGGGACGGGGTGTGTTTATCGTACTGTGTGATAAAAGTCGTTACATCACAGACAATTGTCAGATTACCTCAAAACTACAGAAGTAATAGTTCTCACGCAGGCGATCGTCAAATAAGTTTTTTAGATTATTTTAACGACAATGTTTTTGTTTTAACCCTTTGACGACGATGGAACTTTTGCAGTTTTTGGCAATTTTAAGTAAGGTTGCTTTGACCTTGTTTGCTGCGAATACTGTTGGAAGTTGTCCAGTAGATAATTTTTTACAAATTGGTATTTTTATTTTTTTTGATGACGTTGTAGTATTTGTAATGACGTCATAATTAGTAATTTATACTCTAATTACTCGTTACTGGTAGCTTGTAGAAGATAGTAATGTATTACAAAGTTGTTTAAAATGAAATTTCCTACAAAGTTAATTCTTTTATTTTTTGATGACGTCAACTAAGCGTGATGGCGTCACATAAAACTGACAAATATGGCATTTCATCACCACAATCACTGTCGGCCTCGATCATGCTGGCAGCCTGATCGGCGGTAATCTATTGCGAAGTTGTCATATTTCTTCTGAGTATCAAATAATAATTGAAAAACAAAGTAAACAAAGGCGAAAAAATGAATAAATATCAATAGTAATTAGCAAAAACCATGTACACATATGTTTACATATATCGTTGAAAAATCGAAAATGACTGGAAAACTCGAAAACAAAGATGGCTACTGCTAGTTGTATTTTCACATCAACTGGTGTCACAATTTTAACTCCCCAGAACCCAAAAAAGCTTTCTTTTACCTGAAAATTATACTAGATGTTTGGAGCAATATTACTCAAAATTATTAAATGGAAGGATTATGTTTTTATGCATTATTTTGAAAGATCTATTCAAATGCTTTCCAAAAATATCAAAACTAGGAAATTCCCCCAAGAAACGACTGAATTGTGCATTTTTTTTCGGGGACACCTCTGGGTTACAAATATGTAACTGTCGTCGTCTAAGACTTAATATGCAATATTTTATTGGTTTATTCAGGGTTCAGTTGTAGCTGTTTGCATTAAGTGAATTTTCAAAAGTTCTACAAATATATAGACAAACCAGAGAGCATGTAAGGTGGTTTTTATTGTATAATAAATGTTTGCACACTAAACGCCGTGAATATATGGCTCGCTTAGCTCACAAAAAATCACCCCACCTGTGTGAATGTGTCTGTATTTTCCAAAGCCCTGCATTTGATCTAATTCCCCCCTCCAAAATATACATTTGACCCAGCAATCTTTTTCATCACTCTTCCACCAAGCTAAAAAAAATCCTACTCCACACAAATCTACCCCTCACCTCCGCGTTGTTGTACCCAGCAGCAAGATGAAGAGGAGTGGAGTTCCTACCCTGCTGATCCCGACAATTGATGTTGTTCGGGGTCGTGAGCTTCTGCACACGTGCGAGGCAACCCTTCTTCGCAGCATCAAGAAGCGCGACGTCTCCTCGCAAGAGGTCCTGGGGTTAAGCGGTGATTTAGATCATGTTCTGGTTGTGTAATGTATTAGGCCACCAAGGACCCTTCCCCATCTATATGTTGCATTATATCCTACATTATGATGCCAGTATGTGACTGTGGATAATCCCCTATTAACACACCGGCCGACTTGAGCACTATATAACGGTTCCATAATAGCTCAGGGCGCTGGAGTAATGGTCCTTCTATGGCCTAAATTCCTGGTTCCGGTGGCTACTGTGGACCTGCCTATATTAATGTAATGTAATGTAAACCCCATTTTAATATAATGTTACTGTATTATGTCATACATTTCTTGCCTCATTTTATAATTTTGGAGCTGTACCTACTAACGTTCAAATTTAAGGATATCCGACTACATTTCTATTTCCAGTGTTTGACTGTGGACCATTCCTACTAACATAATATACCAGGTCCTACATTCCTGATCCCAGTATAACTTTTGACCCGTACCTGTTAATATAATGAGTCCCAATTGTATGAGACCCAATTATACTAATGGAATGTATTATGCCTATATTTCTGGTTCTCATGTGTCACCTTGGACCCAACCTAACTTGGATAATTGGCATCACCTGTATGTCTAGATCTCCTTCTTTAACCAGGTCCAGTGGCGTATTGCCGTCTCGGTTCTTCTTATTGGGGTCAGCCCCATGTTTAAGAAGCAGTTTGCAAATCTCATATTTCCCCTTGGCAGCCGCCTCGTGCAGTGGGGTGAACTTCCATAGATCGGCTACGTTCACTGAAGCACCATGTTTCACCAGCAGTTCTGTTACCTGGGACCAATTTTGAGCTTTAAACGGGGTATCATGGGGTGTTGTACCCAGTAGTTGGAATTATAGAATCTTAAGTTTATATTTCTGGTCCCAGTGGGTCAACGTGGACCTGTCCCTACTAATGAAGTGAATGAAGTAAATCAACAAAAATTTAAATTTACTGCTTTAATAACAAAATGTACATTTACTGTTTGATAACAATCATGTATTACAGGCACTGCTGGGTCTAAGACCTGCAATGATCCTCAAGCGTTTGTAATATTGGGCCATTTAGGCAAATATTCCTTCCCAGTATGTCACCATAAAACTTTCTCTACTAATCTAGGGCACCCTGCTCCAAATCTAGTCAGTTATGAAGATATTTTGAGCAAAATATTTACTTTACCAGTTAAAAACAATATAATATTAATGCCAGTAGTTTGTCACTGATGTATAAGTATGCTTTTTTATAGATATAAAAATTTAACTCCCTTAAAAAAGATTCAATAGAATTTTTTACATTAGACAAATCACCCCCCTCCCAAAAAAAACATTAAAAACGGTTGAAAATGCTTTTGAAGTTAATTGCAATTATCTCACTAAATTGTGGCAAAATTTCAGTGTAAAACTGGCTGAATTACACCAGCAATCTTCCTATAATGTGACTTTCCAAAACCCATTACACAAAAATAAGATACGATCTGAATAATTCATGGCAGTTCCAAACGTTTGGCTTTGTAATGCACTTCGTAACGGCCGATTTAGAAACTAAATTGAAGTAATTTATACAATAAAATGTGTCAGAATTTCAGTGTCAAATTTAACAAAATTTCTGTAACAAATTTTGTCCGTATACTAAACTAAGAAAAGATACTTTTTAAAAAAATTATAAAAAATTGGGTTTCAAAAGATTGTACTTACCTCATAGTGTCCATAAGAACATGCATTATGCAGAGGCACCAGCCCCCCTTTGTCCTTTGCGTGCACATCTGCCCCATGCTGGAGCAGATACTCGACCACGGCCACCCGGTTGTAGCCAGCGGCAAAGTGAATGGGAGTGGACAACCTTCCCTCCATGTCACGGCAGTTGACGTTGTGCGACGTGCACAGGGTTTTAACCACGTCAAGATCACCAGCCTTTGCAGCTTCAAGAAGCTGGGATTTAAGGAAGTTTAAAAATGCTGATTTAAAGATTTTATTAAATATATTTATAATTTTATTATAGAAATTTCTAATATTGATCGATACTTATCAATTGTCTAATTCAATCGATACTTATTGAATCATTGGATACTTAGTAAATAATGCCAGAAACCTTTCTGATCTGCTATCTATGTAAGTATTGTTGTTAAACTTTTGTTCTAAGATTTTGTCAAAAAACTTTTTTTTCAGTATTCGCCAACTAAACATTTAAATTTGGTTAACAAAATTTTCTCATTCTGTATCAACAATTGTACCATTCTGTTCCATCACAAGGTCGAAAATATCAAACCTGTATTTCAACGTCAGTGGTGGGAGTGTTGTTGGGGTTGGAAACAGTCGCTGCTGGGATCAGTTTGGCTTCTGCGCACCCAGCACTGCTGCTAGCGCTCACGGTGGTGGTTTTGCATGAGATTGCTTCCTGTTGTGATGGAATGGGAACCAATAGATTGCATCAATTGGCATGATATTTTGTTTTCCCACAAGGTGCAAAAGGGCATATTGCGTTAGAATATAAATGTTCTGATGTCAGTTTGATTAATATGTTTAATTTCACTTGAAGTTTCCATAAGTTAATTATCAATTTATTTTATCATGTTTAACTTAAATAAAGCAGAATTGTAGTTAAAATTTGGGTGGCCGGGTGTAATTTTCATAGGGAAGACCGTATCAGTTTTTCCATTTAACACATATTGTCCGGCAAGATTGAAACCAGTTTAACATTTTTTTTCTAAAGCAAGGCACTAAAGCGAACATCAACTAAAACCAAGGGTTTACAGGTTTTCTTTAAAATTGAAAAAAAATTGTTCAATTACATGCAACACACTGCAATACCAATAAACTTAACAGTGATTGCGAGGTAATCAGATGATTGACTGTGCGATAACACTCATTGTGTTTTCCCACTTACTAGATTAAACATGAATATTTTATCCCATCCTATCACTTAGTGCAAGTCAATATTATGCATTTGTTAGGCCTCATTTTAGTCAAAATTAGAGATAACAAGAGTGCAATTCTAAAGGTTAAATTGCAGTGGGAACCTGTACCCCTGGCTTTTCACAAGATGTAGCATAATTCACCTGCAGCAACTGTTGAATGCTTTCTGTGGCCATCTGGGCAGCAGTGAAGCCTTGCAGGGAGATAATGGTTGGATCAATACCGTGGTTGAGTAGCACAATGCAGACCTAGAATGAAATTAATGAGATTCCTACCATCGATCCAAGATTCAAGGAGGATATAAAACAAATAGAACATAATGCATGGTCTTGCATGGTTGTATAGAAAAATCATATTTTGTATGTTGTATCACGTAGTGAGTACAAAATGTGATTTTTCTTTATCACCATATAGTATTGAATACATATCCATTTTGCAAATGACCATTATTCGCATTGCTATTAGTTTTAAGCTAAAAAAAGTGGGAGAAATTTTGCTTAATTATCAATATTAGAAATCTCTAGTAACAAGATACTCTAAAAAATAAATTATACATAGACATAGGTTGAAATTTAATAAAATTAGTCATAGGACGAAATTTGAAAAACAACGAACCCACATACATATAACACCAAGTGTTGTACTTTGCTCACCTAGCACCACTACTGTGGAAGTTATGCTTAACAGGACTTAAATAGTTTAAACCATAAATCAAACAAACAAATATTATAGCAAAATGCACATTTTAACATAGATTACTTAAACCTATGGTGTCCTTGTGGTTAGCTTCCATTTAAATGGGTAAATTCCAAATGGTATGAAAATTACCTGTTTCTGTATTCTATTGAATAATTTACGAGGTGTTGCCAAAAATGACCTGAGATAACCCCAAACAACTAACCTGGGATAACCCCAGCTGGGCAGCTCTGTGCAGCGCGGTTTGCCCCAGACAATCGAGCATGTTGACCTTTGCTCCACTTTTCAGCAACACCTCAAGCACATCGATGTGAGCCTTGTCGGCTGCTATGTGCAGTGGAACCAGGAATTCTTTGTTCTTTTCATTTAAACTCGCGCCTTTGCGGATCAATAACTCCACCACCTGTTAAATTGGCAATTTATTTAGCGGGGAAAGCTTAACGATGTCTGGCACAGCTGTGCCTTAATTTAATTATTGATTAGGAAAGTAGAGCAATGGTCACTGTAGAAAATTCTATTGCCCTATATTTATGGTTTAGTAGTTTAGAACACTTAACTATTGAACACAATGTGTACATCTGCTGTTAATGGTGACTCATCAGAACACTTTATTATTTTTTACGAACTCATGACGTGCTAGTAGGCCTATACATGAAATACAATTAGCATTAGTTTTACAAGGTATGGGCCAGCACGTCATTGGAATTTAAGCAATATTTTAATGTGAACCAAATATAAAATGTGAAATACGTTCAGAATTTAATTACATTAATATCATGTAGCACTGTAGCAGACAATAATTTATCAACAAAAACATGAAGCTTATACAACACTTTTTATATTTAGATGTTTCGTAAGGTACATTCGACTGAAAATAGAATAAAGTTTTCTCTCAATTTTTACCAACGTTTTTAAAAATACGAAGTATCTTTTTACCGGTATACCAGTTGACTTAATTTACAAAACTGTGCAACTGGATACAATAAATTTACGTCTCCATTTGTTTGTATACAAAAGAAAAATCATCAACGCCTATGCCCACACCGACTAATGGGACTACATTTTATTACTGGGGTGTATGGTGGCACAATCGGACATATGTAATGGGCCAGTGTACGCTGTGAACAGCTTTCTAATTAGGGCTAAAACAACATATCGATAAACGCGATAATATCAATACTACTCAGCTACTAATTATTTTATCAGAGAACTTTTGTATAAAAGTGCGCCTTAAGAATTAGTAAAAATAGTGTTTATTCACTCACAAACGCATTGTTATGTCGAACACACTTGGCAATACTTATTGTGATGTAATGATCGCAATAAACCATAGTTTTATGCTAATAGTTACGAATGTGACTAATATGTTATAATGATACTGCATACTGTTTTTTTATACATACTCTATTACAGCAATGGTACCATACATATTGGTTTATACAAGCTAACTTATCTTAACCCAAGTCCTGTTATAAAAAGTTTAACACTAGTGAATGGTTGTTTATTAAACAATCAACATGTAAATGATGATTTATATTACTTTGACAATCAATCAATGTGTGAATGGTGTTTTATGCAGTTAGAGTTACTGGAAAAACTTAACGAACACAATATTTACGAACTTTTCTTATTGGCATCTAGCAAAGTTTTCGTTTCTGATGCAAATACATGACCTTCTATTCCTTCAGTAGGTATCGGTATAAAGCGTGGTTAGGTTTTACTCTTTTACATATTGGTCTATAAGCTTATTGCAACAGCGGTAATTAGAAATAAAGTTGATTTCACTTGCAAGCCTTATTTAATGAAAAACTATAGTTTTATTGACATCAAGAAACACATTTCAGTTTGTTAAAGACGTTAAGTTTAGATTTGGGGAATTCCCCATGTTTACTAACGATAATCGCGATACCTTTACCAGCGATTATCGAAACCTTTATAACAGGTATTGTATCGTTGCAGCATAACTCCTAATCAGTATTTATGTGGCATCATAGTAAGTAGTGTGTGTCAAGATCATTGAGAAAGCTGACTCACTAATGTGAAATGCAGTATTAAATACGGTTTCCAACACAAATACACACTTAATGTGTGGGTCCTTATGATATACACAGTTAAATAAGGTTTGTTACACAGTTAACTGAGTATTCTCAATAGAACAATCCCAGATATTATAACAAATAGCGTATTCAAAACTGTGGTTTTTCTGTTTTGAATGTGTACACGCATTACAATACCAATAAAACATACTTTATTCAACGTTGGTACAGAAATAAGAACGTTAAAACGTTGGCATAGAAATAAGTAACAAAAATCAAACATTAGTGTGTTTGAAATGGACTCCCCCTAATTCAGAAATCGTTACTGACCTGACGTCTTTTCGGATACGGCGACCCAACCGCGCAATGCAGGACAGCGTCGTGCGTGTGTGGGTGACGGAATAGAACAGAGTCGGAGGCCAAGTGCTTCTTGACGCGCGCCAAGTCTGCCTGGCGACTGGCGTCAAGTAATGAATGACCCTTGAACTCGTAGATGAGCTTCTCTTGTAGCTGCCTGTTTTGTTTCGTTCATGGACGGTTACGCAGTGGTTTAAAAATAACATTGTCTGGTTAAGTCATCATTCTAATTAATAGCTCCTAATTGCTTCAAGTTACAGGACCTAACTACATTGCTGGTCTTTGGTTCCAAACTACCAAAATTGCATTTGGACATATCTTAAATACACAATAGAAAAATTTACCTCAACAAAACAAGCATAACTAATTTTGGTTTCAAGTGAATATATATTTTTTGACATTTTACTCAGTAACTGTTGCAATTTACCGTTTTCAAATCTAATGTATAAGCAGTACTTTTAACTTGAACAGTCAATTACAGAGAACGGAACAACAATTATTTAAAACACATGTGAAGAGGCGTAAATTTAATTGTTTTTGTGAGTGGTGCCAAACATAAATCATTTCATCTTTCACATATATTTATGTTCGTATTTTAGTATCATTAGGTTTAAGCCATGTTGAGCAGAATTTTAGTGCACACAATATGGAATTTTTAATCGCAATGGTGTAATTCCTACGGAGACTAACTTTGGCGCAAGAAACCACATCAGTGCAATATTTATTATCATTAACTTTAAACCAAACTTTTACTTTTAAAAACATGCAAGAGAATAATTTAGTATAATCCATATAAAAGTAAACACCAGGTGCATCTAAACCAGTGCTCCGCAACCAGTGTGCCACTGGAAAATAATATATTTTTTTAAAACAGTTATTACTAAATAAAAAGGATTTTAGTTTTTTTACAACATGTTTGTGTGAACCAAATTTTTTGTATCTGGTGTTAATCAATAACACTAAACCATCATGCCTCAAAAAACTTGATAACAAAGTCAGGAACAGCTCTTTCTAAGATTGAGCGGAATCAGCGATTGTGTTCATTAAAACAAGCGCACATAGCATTAAATAAATGATACTGTGTTTTACTTTAACATTTTTAAATCTACAATGTGGCGTCAAATTTAACAAGTTTCTAAATGTGCCTCGAGTCAAAAAAGATTGCAGACAATGGTCTAAACCTTAATAATACAATCCCCAATCATCACTTGACCTGTCAATTACCACACCATTCACACGAGTACCGACCTGTTAGGAGCTGCGTCAACAGCTGTTTTAGAATGACAGTTGAGTGTGGTGGGATCCCCCCCGTGTGCCAACAAGAGCGAACAAACTTCGACTCGGTTTTTCGACGCCGCTTCGTGAAGCGGAGTGAACTGCCACAGATCCATCGCGTTGACATTTGCACCGTGTTTTATTAATAGCTCGGTGACCTATTGGGAAGTGGAAAAGTTTTATTTTTGTAGATTGTTAGCTGTACTCGATAAAGAGGCATATAACATGTTTGTTTATTTTCCCTGTGCCCAAAAAAGAAGAGGATTTTACTTTTTAAGGTTTACCTGTGTTTAAAAATAAGCCATATTGTGTTTCTAAAAGTTTCCCTGAATTTAAAGAATATGATTTCTAGTTTGTTAATTTTCCTTAAGCTTACAGGCCTATTCACTTATATGGTTTGGCTCAATTGTGTTTAATAAACTGTGTATAGGTAGTATGTAAAATCAATCAAGATTCTATAAACTTTGTCACATAATTCAGCAAAACAGTATAAAAACTGTTAGAGTGCATTGTCCAAATATACACATGTCGGCTATGGCTAGTACCACCCACATACCATTGGACTATTTGTTATGTTTAAAGAAACATGATACTGCCTGAATCAGTAATTAAATAAAAGTGAAACCAAATTTGTAACAGCACACCCACCTCAAAATGGCCATACGAGCATGCATTATGCAGAGGTACTAGGCCTCCTTTATCTTTGGCGTGAACGTCGGCGCCCTGCTGTAATAGCAGGTTGACGATACGAACCTGTAGAAATAGCGTGTAAGGATGACTAATCGATTAAACGTCT
>CH001324.1:391748-402405 GCA_000149265.1 Ciona savignyi | reverse complement strand
TAGGTACAGAAAGATGAGTAGACATGGGGTCATGGAGAGGTTGGCAAGGTGGACACCGGTGGGTTGGTAGTGGGTTATGTCCCTGGACAACCCACTTAACAAACATTACCGAACCCCAGGCGGATTAAGAGTTTTACTAAATTAAAGAAACGCGTCTATCATAACACAACACACTGTAATAGCTCTAGTAACCCGACGGTGGGCATAAGATTGTCTGATGATTGCCCGTGTGTTAACCCCCTTGATTTTCCCATTCACGTGGATAAACAATATCATATCCTATTAATAATAAGGAGAAAACAAACAACAAAATATGGATCAAAGAAGCTTATGATATCAAACTAAAAATATGATATGATATCAAACTAAAAGGATAGAATATTCATGTTTATCAACGTGAGCGCGAAAACCAAGGAGATTAACACACAGGCAATGGTCAGGTCGGGTTACTAGACTAATCTATCGGACTCATCCAAAAGCACCTGAAAAACACTTCTAAACTCTTGATTTCCCAAATCTTTCCAAACTTTCATGTATTTTGGTCGAATCACCCGGTCAATTGATGATGTCATAGAATTCATTAACTCCAACCGGTTGCTATGTGTGATGTCATCAAATTTAAATGGTTGCCATGACGAAAGATTTGACAAGATTTCTGTAGTAATTTAAAGTTAGTGTACAATAAAGTCACTACTGCAGTCAGTGTTAATACACCATCTATAAAGACATATCCCTACTTAAATAATTGTTGGTAATAAAACTGTCGGGTTGGCTTTACAAAATGCAATTTCACACAAGTTGCCACGATTAATCTTTTACTATGGTGTTAATATAAAGAAAAACTACTGTCGGGATATGGTAGTCTGACAATTGCTTGTTGGTGAGAAAACTAAAAGAAGTGAAAGCGGGAAGGAGGAAAACTGCAGATTAAAATAAAGATTATGAAATTAGAGTTGGTTTAAAATGGGGTTGGAGTAAGGGTTAGTTATTGGGTTGAGATTAGTATATAGGGCAGGATTTAAATTACTTTCGGTAATTTTAGTGAAAAGTTTCCCTAGTTTTAGTGTTGCCCCCTAGTTAGTTAAAAACATGAAATGCGTATTACCCCAAGTTAGTGTCGATCATATGTCGGCAACCTTTTGCACTTTAGGAACCATTTTAACTGATATCCTACTAAAGAGCAGCAAAACTAATATTATTTTCGCAATAAAAGGAAAACAACACTGTGTGAGATAAAGACGCGACTGTTCTTCTGTTTGTTTCACTTATGCATGGGTATTAAACTTATTGAGCGCTCACCACAGTAGCAATAAAATTAAAAAGAGCCGCATCAGAAGGATTGAGATAGTTAAGTTCATTTTATATTTGTTTCCACAATGAAAACACAAAGCAGGATCTTTGATAATATTTCGAAAAACAGGAAAAAAATGGCAAAACAACAGTCGATAGAACACGTTAAAAAAACAATCAATTATCAAGTTTCGGTATAATTAGACGTGGCCACTTAACCCAGATTGTACCAACCTTGTACAGCCATCAGATCGCCAGATGTAACCAAGCCCTTCCCATCTGTATCATCAGTCAAGAAATTATTAAGGTCGGTTATAACTGACTTGAAGTTGCTGCTGTTTCGTGATGCATTTAATCTTTCCCTAATATTCTGTGGAAATTAATTTGCATTATGCAAGGACAGTATATTCATGTTTATAGATTTTCCCGTTCACAGGGATAAACATAATTATCCTATCCTAACCTCCTAAACGTACCATCAAAGGGTAGCGGACACACCCCGTATAATCTTCACCCATCCAAACCCCATTTTGAGCGCATCTTCTCTTAGCTAACCCTTTTTCCATATTAGGGCATGGGGCTTTTTGCATGGATCCCGCTAGGGTCTTACCCCACATTGTTCCAAATCTGCCAAGCTCTGATGCACAATGCCGAGGTTCCCAATCAGACACAAACCTGAAATGAACTGTTTTCAAACTGGATATTCATTTGGGAGAAAATAGAATATTAGGTTTTATCCCCGTAAATGGGAAAAACAGGGACGTTAACACACAGGTAATCAACAGATCACCTCGCGCCCATCGTCGGGTTACCGGAGCAATTGCAGTGTGTTGTATGTGATAGACACGTTCCTTCAATTTGGTAGAACCCATTAATCTGCTGGGTTCAGGCAATGTCCGTAAAGTGCCTTGCTCAAGGACACAACTGCTGGCAACCAGTTTCGAACCTGCAACCTTTCGGTCAGTAAAGCACGACCAGCACTGTATATATATATATATTATTGTAAAAATAAATTAAAAAATCAAACAAGTTCTCAGTCCCTTTTGAGGGGAATTACCTTCCAGGGGGGCAAGCTTCACCCCCACATATTTCCTCGTCCTCTCGAGCTCCCAAACATGGGAAACCCCCAGATATTGGGGTCGGGTTATCACAAAGTCGAACCCGAACCCTCTTCCCAACCCCACACACCACGGAACATGGGCTCCAGGGTGACCATGGACCCCAGTTTCCTATGGGGGTGAATGGTGGGTGAGATATTAGAATAAATATGTGGGTGAGGTACTGGAAACTAATTCATAGGGTAATGAGTCTTATATTTTTAATTTTCTTTAAAATTCGAAAAAAAAGGACGGTGTTAAATTTGTTACTTAATTATAATGATGATCATAATAAAAACATATTTAATCTAACATACATGAAACTATATTTTTAATATATAAATAATCCAAAATATGTTTTTTGTTTGGTCTTTATGTCTATTTCAGAGCGGTTTGAAATTTTAGATT
Source organism: Ciona savignyi (assembly GCA_000149265.1). NCBI lineage: Eukaryota > Metazoa > Chordata > Ascidiacea > Phlebobranchia > Cionidae > Ciona > Ciona savignyi. The sequence continues at coordinate 399,610 of CH001324.1, read as the reverse complement.
TAAAATGACTAATTCTGGAATATTTTCTGTTCAGGTAAATTTGTGATCATTTAACTGTAAATATATTTTTTTTAGAAAACCGTCATTTTAAACACTTTCATTCCCGCAATCATTCACATGTCGATTTCGAATAAATTCATAAAGTTTTGGATAATGACCCGTTATTTCAAACTCTGAATAAAAGAATCCGTCTAAGCATACAAAACCCAACTTATTTATAGTCCGGTGGGTTGGTCTGGTGGTTTAGTGCGGCGCCTTCTAGCCGAAAGGTTGTAGGTGCGAAAGTAGTCGCTAGCTAGTTGGTTGTGTCCTTGGGCAAAGCACTTAACATACATTGCCTGAACCTAAATGGGTTCTACCAAATTAAAGGAACTAATGAATCATACACAACACACTGCAATGGCTCCGGTAACCCGACGATGGGCCCGAGGTGATCTGACGATTGCCCGTGTGTTAACCCCCTTGGTTTTCCCATTCACGGGGATAAAGATGAATATTCTATCCTAATCCAGATAAACAAATTCCTACCATGGACTGGACATTCCAACTCCCCACAATAAATACTCTCAACTTCATTCTCTGAACATGGGAAGTCTTTAAACTCCGGTTCATTCCATACACAGATCCTGGATCGTGATATCATGGGTGATGATGTCACCACTGATGATGTCATAGAATCACATGTTGTCGGACAATCCTCGAAGCTCGACCATGCCCCCCAGTGGTGAGTTCCTGGACATGGTTTGGAAGCTTTACAGCGTCGATGCTCAGATTGCTGTAAGGATTGGGGATAGGATAGGATATTCATGTTTATCCCCATGTAAAACCAAGGGAATTGACACACGGGCAGATCACCTCACGCCCATCGTCGGGTTACCGGAGCTATTGCAGTGTGTTATGTATAATTCACATGTTTCTTTTATTTGGTAGAACCCATTAATCCGCTGAGTTAAGGCAATGTATGTTAAGAATTTTGTTCAAGGACACAACTGACTAGCTAGCTAGAGACCAGTTTCGAATCTGCAACCTTTCAATTAAAAGGCGACGCACTAAACCAATAGAATAATCTGTCGGACTGCTTCAAAAATGATCGATAGCTGGTCGGTTCTGTCCTAGGCAAGGCACTTAGCGGACATTGCCTGTACCCAGTGAATTAATTGGTTCTACCAAATAAAAGCAATGTATTAATCATATAAAATACACAACAATAGAAAAAAAAACTTTTGTTATTTTAAACTTTTGTTATTTTCCTTTGTTATTTTTCTAAAAAAGCAATTTCCATCCCCCCCACCTTTAATTCACCACTTGCTCCTTCACAATACCTGCCACCACCAGATGGAGCTGGAGAGCCACACACACGTGACCTCGTTGAGTTGATCACGCCGCACGGGATCACGCACAACGACCATGGTTGCCATGCCGACCATATCCCATCCACTGGGCACTGGACATAAAAATCTTATATCAATTTTGAGTATAAAGTTGCAGGTTTAAAACTATATAAAAATGAATAGGATAGGATATTTATGTTTGTGAATGAGAAAAAGCAAAGGACATACATAACACTCGCGCCCACCGTCGGGTTAACGGAACTATTGCAGTGTGTTGTGTATGATATACACGTTCCTTTAATTTAGTAGAACCCAGCAATTGTGACCAGTTTCACACCTGCAATTCCCTGTTTGAAAGGCGACACACTAACCCACTAAGCTAATTGGCCGGTATAATAATGTTAACAGTTATGCAGCAAGAACCTAGTAGGAAGTGCAATGTTGCTTGGGTCAAAACGGCTTTTCTTATCAGGAAAGAATGAAACACAAAAATGAAGATTTGGGAATTACGGTTAGAATTAAAACTAGTCCCTGAGTTTACATTGATGATTGGGGCAGAGTTAGAATTAGTTTCCGTAATAATGTGCTCTAACACTTTATATTAATATGAGTTCTTGCCCATATATACATATCTCGTATATATATAAATATAAATATATAAGTTCTTGATAGATCCAAGCACGTGTCTAGATTAGAATACTCGTTATGGCGGTCATGCTTGTATTGTATACAGTTCTGAAAGTGTTCTTGCATGTACACATATGCATTACGGGTATTACAATAGAAACACTGGGAGCACTATATTTAACTATTACAATTTCCATTCTTTTGGTTAGCAGTTTCTTACCCTCCCTATAGTGTTGCTATTATATATAACAATGCTCAATAAATGACCATTTTATACCACATTGGGCGAAGGTCATGACGCAAAACATCATCCACAATAATTTCACCTCTCCCAGGTTACAGGAAGTAACATCACTATCCTCCCCCACACAGTCTATGACATCATAGTGGTCCTTATGACACTGACGAGTACGAGGAATGCTACCGTTACCACATGCACGACTGCACCGATGGTGGGCCGCCCATGGTCCCCATGAACCATGCCGAGGACAAGTTAGGGGGCCACAACTCTGCTCTTCTATCTGGAAATGATATTTACAGATTAGTTTGGTGGTTTAGTGCGTCGCCTTTTAGCCAAAGGGTTGCAGGTGCAAAACTAGCTAATCGATTGTGTCCTTGGGCAAGACACTTAACGGACATTGCCTGAACCCAATTAATGGGTTCTACTCAATTGAAGGAACGTTTAAATTATACACAACTCACTACAATAGCTCCAGTAACCCGACGGTGGGCAAGGTGATTTGACGATAGTCCGTGTGTTAACCCCTTTGGTTTCCTCATTCACGAAATTAAACATGAATATTCTATCCTATTTAATCCCAATGGTCAGAATTGTCAGCATACGAGAAATAGTAAAAATTCCCTTAAGCTCCTAGTCTGGGTACAGTAGCTAATACAGGTCGTACATGTTGCAGATACTTTCATAATTTTTGTTCAACAAATCCACAGGGTTAAGCAACACCCAGTACACCATGCTCAGGAAATCAATGTCTCAACGCACAATCACACAACAAATGATTCAGACAAATTACAAAGTCACCTGTTCCCCATAGCAATACATCCCCCCATATTGTGGGGCTGGGTTCGTACAATTCCGAGATCGTTTGGACGTAAAGTTGCTCCCACATGATGTTGGGCACTTTGGATGATAAATACTTTGGTTGTGACAGGAGGTAAAATATTAACAGATAGTTCAAATATTTTCATAAAATTACTTAATCGTTTCCACATTTTTACAATCACGTTTTTGGTTTATATTTCGGTGTAAAATATGAACTCTGAAAATTTTTATTCATGTTAATTTTTCTTCGCCCATTGCTAGTTAGTGAACAAGTTAAAATTAGGAAGTTATTTAGAAGTCTTACCAATTTGAATGTGTAGAATACGATAGTATGTTTGGTATATTACACTATTTAACATAAATATATTTCATACAATACAACCTTAGTAACATGTTTTTTGTCTTTCTGTCGATTTAATTTTTATTTTATTTTAATATATTATCAGTTAGGCTGAATGGAAAATGAAGAAATAAAAACTTAAAAAATAATGACTTAAATAACGAAAAATTATATCTTTATAAAAAAAAACAAAAAACAACGAAACATACATTTGAATATTCTGACCATTCAGACCACCCTCCGTCGATAGGACAGTGTGTGACATCACAATGCTTTACTTCTATGACATCACCATCACAATAGGAGGAATTATGATGAACAATGGAGGCTGGATTGAGGCAGAATCGATGACGGGATTTCATGGAAACTCCACAAGTGTGCGAACACTGCAATGAATAATTGTTCAATGTACAAACACATCAAGCTAATCAGTGGAACAAAGGCGGTCATTATCTTTTTTTTCCTTTCTTGGGTTTAGGATAGGATATTCATGATCGCCGTGAATGGGAAAACCTATTAACACACAGGGAATCGTCAGATCACCTCGCGCCCACCGTCGGGTTACCGGAGCTATTGCAGTATTTTGCATATGATTCACATGTTCCTTTAAATTGGTGAAACCCATTAATTCGCTGGGTTCAGGCAATGTCCATTAAAAGCCTTGCCCAAGGACACAAACAACTAGCTAGCGACCAAATTATTAACGTTTGTTATTAACGGGACAGTTCTACCTTTACCTGGCATCTGTAGAATTAAAAACAACCATCATGAACCAGGATAGATACGAGATCATCAGATTAAACAACCATTTTGATCGAAACTATGTGTCCTTGGGCAAGACATCTAACGGACATTGCCTATACCATGCACAACACTCTTATAACCCCTTGGTTTTTCCATTCACGGGGATAAACAAGAATATCCGATCCTATCCTAAAAGAAACATCATGAACCATACCTCTTCATATTCTGACCAGTTGGACCATGTATAGGATTGTGATTGGTTGAAACCAGTGGTCCATATCGTCACATGATGCTCTGGACTTTTCTCCCACAATCGTAATGACATAATTGTGATGTCATAATTAGTTGCAGGGGACAATTCCTTAATTGTGACCTCATTCGATCCACCGTGATAAAACTGAGTAATTATTTGGGGGTTCCCCACTTTTGAAACCAGTATCTGAAAAAGCATTTTAAAGGTTGGTTAATATTGATCTAAAAATATATTGGTCTGTTTTTCTAGAAAAAAATTGATCTATTTTGTTAGAAGTCAGTATCTGTGTCGAGGTTAATAGGCGACGCACAACCTACTAGACTTATTTGTGGAAGTTAAGTGGGTTAATGCATTTCCATTCAAACAAAAGGATGTAGGATGAAAACTGGTAGCCAGGTAGTCGGTTGGGTCTTCTTTGTGTGAGATACTCAGATGCTTAACAAACTTTGCCTTAATCATTCAACTCAACTTAAAAAAGTGGATCAAAATTAAAGCCGACTTGCCCATTGCACGGCTCGCTTTACCCCACACTTTTCTTTCGAGACTTAGTAATTTTTTATAAACAGTTATTTTTATTTATTTTTTATGTGGGTTTAGCGGCCACGTCCCAATTTATACTAAAACTTGATTATTGATTGCTTTTAAGATGTGTTCTAACGACTGTCGTTTGCCGTTTTTTTTCCGTTTTAAATTTTTATTAAAGTTCCTGGTTCATGTTTTCATTGTGAAAACAAAAAATAAACTAAACTAAATGCCAATGGTGGACACAACTTAATTTAATGATTGTTTTGCATTTCCATTCACATATCATATTTATATATATATATATCACAAAGGTAAACCATGAATATCTAGTTGACCTTATAAATAATAAAATTGCGAAATCTAAATATAAACAGATTTGAAAAATCAATTAAAAAAGTTTTACCAAAAATCTGTCAACTTCCATATCGAAGCCAGGCTTCATCCAACTGAGTCTGATTTCCGATTGTTCCACACTCTCGACAGTTACTCCGCTAGGAGGCAACAGAGGAGGCTGGGGTTGTTGAAGTCTGTGATAAGTTGCGAGTCCGAGCTTTCAGTGATGTCATAATGGGAGATAAGCACTTGGTAGATGCAACCTGGACAAAGGGATATCTTTGTTGTTGTTTTAGAATTGTGAATCATCATGTGATTTACAATTTCCATAATTTAAATCCTGGCTTTTCACCAATAAGAACAAAACAACCATTAACACACTGTAATAGCTAAAGCAACAGGACTGTGGGCACGAGGTGTTTTACGATACCAGTGGTTCGTGGATAAAGCCTGGCTTCAAAAATCTATGTTGTGGTTCTAGAATTGTGAATCATGGTGTTTTACGATTCCCATTTTTTAAAGGCTGGCTTACCACCAATAAGAATATATAGAGGATAGGACATACATGTTTGTCCCTTTGTTTATCCCTAGTTTCAAACCTGCAAGCCTTCGGGTAAATGGCGATGCACTTAACCACTAGACTAAACGGTCAGACAGAGTAAAAGGGCTTCTTTAGCCTAAATTCGTAGTCCCAGGTCTACCATGGACCCACCCATACTAATGTAATGTATCATGGCCTACATTCCTAGTCCCAGTGCTACCATGGACCCACCCATACTAATGTAATGCATCATGGCCTACATTCCTGGTCCCAGTGCTACCATGGACCCACCCATACTAATGTAATGCATCATGGCCTACATTCCTGGTCCCAGTGCTACCATGGATCCACCCATACTAATGTAATGCATCATGGCCTACATTCCTAGTCCCAGTGCTACCATGGATCCACCCATACTAATGTAATGCATCATGGCCTACATTCCTGGTCCCAGTGCTACCATGGATCCACCCATACTAATGTAATGCATCATGGCCTACATTCCTGGTCCCAGGGCTACCATGGACCCACCCATACTAATGTAATGCATCATGGCCTACATTCCTAGTCCCAGTGCTACCATGGACCCACCCATACTAATGTAATGCATCATGGCCTACATTCCTAGTCCCAGTGCTACCATGGATCCACCCATACTAATGTAATGCATCATGGCCTACATTCCTGGTCCCAGGGCTACCATGGACCCACCCATACTAATGTAATGCATCATGGCCTACATTCCTGGTCCCAGTGCTACCATGGACCCACCCATACTAATGCAATGTATCATGGCCTACATTCCTGGTCCCAGGGCTACCATGGACCCACCCATACTAAGGTACTGTACAGGTTGTAATAGCTTCAGCAATTGTGTTATGATAACCACTGCAGAACCTAGCTTCCAGCTAAAGCAGTGGTTTTTAAACTTTTTTAGTTATGGCCGCTTAGCGCTAGTCATTTATGTTTTTGCCTCACACCGCCTCAAAAAACAAACTCAAGAAAAAATGGAACAATAAATTATTTGCCATTATCCTGCTTAGTGTGAAGGACGCTGCTGTTTCGGGAAAACCAGTCATTTAATTCAAGGCTTTGTTAAAGACAACGCACATCAAAGATCTGCTGCGTTTGTTAGACCAATCTCTCACTGTCATACTTGCCCCCTTGTGAAGCTTTCACACCCCCCAGTTTAAAAATCCCTGAGCAAAACAAACAATTAAAGACGAGACACAACCTACCCTGCACAGGAGCCGAAACAACAACACTGAATTCCTTTGCAAACAACCTCGTGTATTCGTTGCAATAAACTTCATGGGTGGAAGTGGTTTGTGTCGAGCACTGGTGATTGGTGTTTGCGGCCAAACCCGTCAATACGCTCACTACGACGCCGTATCTGTGGCAATCTGGCTGGGTTTCCCAGGTTACTTTAGCTGATTGGTTGTCTAGTCTGAAATGGATGGTGATTTAGAAAAAATCAGATTCGTTCTGGGAATGGAAAATGTAGTAGCAGTGCATGAAATATTTTTAGTTACGGGATCTCTGTAAAATAATTTAGAATAGGATTCATGTTTATCCTCGTGGTTGTCTAGTCTGAAATGGATGGTGATTTAGAAAAGAATCAGGTCGGTCCTGGGAATAAAAAATGTAGTTAGTCTGGTGGTTTAGTGCGTCGCCTTTCAACCGAAGGTTTACAGGTGCGAAACTGGTCGGTAGCTAGTCGGTAGCTAGTCGGTTGTGTCCGTGGGCAAGGCACTTCAGGGACATTGCCTGAACCCAGCGGATTAATGGGTTCTACTAAATTGAAGGAATGTGTGAATCATACAAAACACACTGCAATAGCTCCGGTAACCTGACGATGGGCGCGAGGTGATCTGACGATTGCCCATGTGTTAACCCCCTTGGTTTTCCCATTAACGGGGATAAACATGAATATCCTGTCCTATTAAACTTGCCAGATGCCCAGCGGGGCAAAAATTCCATGTGAGTAAAAATTTACTTTTGCAAATAAAAATCATAATATTGATATAATACCAGATTTAAGACCGTTGGCATGTTATACAACCCCCAGTTGCAGCGTATGCTCCCACCCTTGGAGAACCCTTCATCGC
>CH001324.1:374685-391648 GCA_000149265.1 Ciona savignyi | reverse complement strand
AAATTTAATGGGTTTTTGGCCCTATTTATTGAAATATACCTTTTTGAAATTAAAAGAGCAGTTCGCGGTAAATTAGTTAAGTTCAGTTTTTGTTTCTACAATAAAAGACAAGAAACAGGAATAATGATAATTTGGAAAATGGGAATGAAATGGCAATATGACAGTTGTTTAAAGACGTCTAAAAACCAAATTGTTACCTTGTTACATGATTGGTTAAACCTACCTTTCACAAGACAAGGTATTGGATGTCACACCCGATGTAGCTTGCGCATTAGCGGGAAAACTTATTTTATCTCCAGCATGACTTGTCACCCCAACCTCATACATTTTGCTTGAGAGCAATCCAGTGAATCGGGCAAAATTCTTTGTCGGAGCCACTTTGGTGTAAGTTGCGGAAGAATCTCCCTCAACTATAATGGTAACGATGGGGATAATCAGTTAAAAACACTTTACAAATTTTCGACCCATTAACTTGGTGTGTTATTATGTCACCTTTGAGCCGAAGGATTTATGTAGAATAGAATATTTATGTTTATTCCTGTGAACGGGAAAACCAAGGGGGGTTAACACACGGGAAATCGTCAGATCACCTCGCGCCCATCGTTGGGTTACCAGAGCTATTGCAGTGTGTTGTGTATAATTCACATGTTCCTTCAATTTGGTAGAACCCATTAAGTCATTGGGTTCCGGCCATGTCTGTTAAGTGCCTTGCCTAAAGACACAACCGACTAGCTTCGGACCAGTTTCGCACCCTGCAACCCGTTCAATGGAAAAGGGACGCACTTTACCACCCGAGTACTTAACCAGGCGGGTCGCATGTTGAAACTGGTTATTACAGTGTATTGCGTACAATTAAAAAGTTCCTTCAATTTGGTATGATCTGTTATTCCGCTGGGTTCGGGCAATGTCTGCTGCCTCTCCAAAGGACACAACCGACTAGCATTTTCTGGCTGTGAACCAAGCATCCATCAATTAGCAATGCCTTACCTAGTTTAGTTTATTTATTTTTTGACCCAGTATTAAAAAATGGCAAATGAATTAACGAAACTAAGGTAGCCCAACTAAAAATTGTCTTATATTTCAGACATATTTTAATAGGAAAATAGTAACCAATAAATAAATAGAGAAATATTATAGAAATAGTAATCAATAAATAAATAGAGAAATATTATAGAAATAGTAATCAATAAATAAATAGAGAAATATTATAAAAATAGTAATCAATAAATAAATAAAGCTATTTTATAGATACTTTATAAATGGTCACCTTTTAAAGACACGTTATAATAGTCGATGTACGAAGCGAAAGTTGTCTCCCAGAAAGCGGCCATGGAAACCAATCCCCTTCTGCGCGTTGTGACGCCTCGGAAACTTGTGATTGATGGTGGGGCAGGATGGGTTCGGGTGTCGATATACATCAACTCACCACTCGCGTTGCCAAATGTTGCTTGGATACCGAAGTTGAACTGCTGACCAGGGTGGATGGGGTTCGTTGATGATAAACTCCCATCTGTGAAGCAAATGTTCAGGGGTTGGCAAACTTTTGCATTTAAAGAGTCATTTCAACCGATATTCCACAAAATAAATCACTGGGAGCCGAAAAACTAATAATATTTTCGCAATAAAATGAAAACGACACTGTGTGAGATAAAGACGCGAGTGTTCTTCTGTTTGTTTAACTAAGCAGCGAGAAAGGTGGATCTGAATTCAATATAATGCGGAAATATGTATGCGTACTTTTTTATCGGGGCAAGGTTCGAACCCATGATGAGCTCGTTCCTAAGATCGTTTTTGTATGTCAGTTGGTGTATGCATCGGTTGAGACAACCCTTTGGACACATAGTACACTAGTTTGGTGGATAAAGGTTTTTACATTTTTAAAATAAGGTGTTTGAAAGCGGACTATTTCGAATTAAAGTTAAGGGTGGCGGCAAAGCAAGAACCAGACGCAAAGTTGGCAACCTTCTGCACTTAACGCCATTTTAACCGATATTCTACAAAATAAAAATCACTGGAAGCTGCAAACTAATAATATTTTCTCAATAAAAGGAAAACAACACTGTGTGAGATAAAGACGCGAGTGTTCTTATGTTTGTTTTACTTATGCATAGGTATTAAACTGATTAAGCGCTTGCTACAGTAGCAATTCCAGCCTAAGGGTTGCAGGTTTAAAACTAGTTGCTTGTCAATTGGTTGTGTCCTTGGGTAAGGCACTTAACGGACATTGCCTGAACTCAGCGGATTGTTGGGTTCTAATAAATTGAAGAAACGTGTGTTTATACACAACACACGGCTATAGCTCCGGTAACCCAACGATGGGCGCGAGGAAATCTGACGATTGCCTGTGTGTTAACCCCCTTGGTTTTCCCATTCACAGGGATAAACATGAATATTCTATCCTAATTCAACCTAGCGTGAAAAAAAAGCATCAAACTGACCGATCTGAAACTGTGTCGCATCAGGAAGAAGACTGGCTGAGTGGACCAAAATGGGCTTCAAGTCCTCGATTATGTATAAATATACTTTGTATGAAGTAACATTGCCAGTGGGGGGAGGTGACCATTGCACTGTGGAGCTGCCTATTGTTGGTTCGTCCGGTGTTTCTTCCCTGTGGGTTGGTTGAGATAAAACAGTTGTGTTTATCTTAAGTTAGGGTTAAACAAGTTAGGGTTAAAAAGGTTAAGGTTATACAGTTGTGTATACAACCAGTGTGGGTTATAACAGCAGGCGTTAAACAGAGAATAATATATTCATGCTTATCCCTATGAATAGAAAAACACAAGTGGTGTTATAAGATTACTGCACGATTATGTAAGGGAGTATGCTCACACATTGAATAGGCAGATCACCTCGCACCCACTTGCGCGACCGAAATTTAGTTTAGTTTTTCACTCCTTTATTACATTAAAAAAATATTAAAACAATTATTTCAAGTTAAGGAGACAGGATAAAATGCAAAACTACAGTAGTTAAAACACTATTTTCACTGAAGCTATTTCACTGTTGTTTATGATTGAGACGTTCCTTCCATTTATATAGCTCCGGTAACCCGACGATGGGCGCGAGGTGATCTGACAATTGGCCGTGTGTTAACCCCCTTGGTTTCCTATTCACATAGACATAAATATCCTATTTGTGTATGATTTACACGTTTCTTCAGTACAACCCATTAATCCGCTGGGTTTAGGCAATGTCTGCTAAGTGTCCTGCCCAAGGACACAACCGACTAGCTAGTGACCAGTTTCGAACCAGCAACCTTTCGGTTGAAAGGCGTCGCACTAAACCACCAAGCTAATAACTAGTAACATTAACCAGAAAACTAACCTCAGATTAACAACAGTTCCAGGTTTTGTGTCTATCTTCTCACTTGCTTGTGCCCCGATCAGTGATGCCAGATGCAAACTATTGGTTTCAACAGTGGTCAACACTGAATAGGTCTCTCCATATCCAACATTGGTGAGGGTGAATTGTGTTTGACTGGTGGGGGAGGTTGCGACCGATTTATGTGGCAAGTTCTGCTTGCCGCTAAATTAGAAGGAACAAAGTCATATGATATTACATAAACATTGGATTAATACAAGCATAAACGCATGGGTCCCATAGTTATCAAACCAAACTTTTTTTCATGTGTAGTTAAAAAAAGAATAAACGTCTAAAATTTACGAACATTTCACCACAAATGTTTTAAATTAAACCTTATTTTTAAGCGCTGTAGTGAAATGAAGCTAAATTGCCAAAACAGACCGAAATAGTTTTTCATGGTTTCAGGGAATTCCCCTAAGTTTAGTAGATAAGTTCCTGTTTTTATATATGTGGGCCATGTTATGTAACAATTCTTAAGGTTTTAATCCGATTTGTCGACTCTTCGTTGGAGATGTCAGTGCGATATGGCATGCCTGTCATAATCATAATTCAGGAACATATCTTCGTTTTCAAGGAAATTACCCTAAGTAAATGTTTTCTTTCTTTTAATTGGCACAAAGTGTCTAATGGCCTAACAATTCGCCAAATCTGATCAAATTAGAGCAGCCGTTTAAGCGCTATGTCCTCAGAAGCTAATTTATTAGAAAAAAAACGTTTTGGTTTTTAACGTCTCAGGGAAATTCCCCAAAATTCATTACCTAAAATTTTGGTTTCTGCATATCCAGACCATGTTCTCTTACAAATGTCAAATTTTTATCGCGATTCCATTACTCCTTTTGCTAGATTTCAGGGCGACATGGCATGCTTGACACAATCATGATTTGGAACAAAATCCTATTTTTAGGGTATTTCCCTAGGTAATTTTTTTATTTCTTTTAAATGTTAAATCAGTGACTAATGCACTTACATTTCACCAAATCTGATTCAAATTGTAGCAGTCGTTCAAACGCTTTCATCAAAAAAGGCTATTTTTTAGGAAAAAAATATCGTTTTGGTTTTTAAAGTCTCAGGGGAATTTCCCTGGATAATTTTTTTATTTCTTATAAGTGTTAAATCAGTGACTAATGCACTTACATTCCACCAAATCTGATTCAAATTGTATTGGTCGTTCAAGCGCTATGCCCAAAAAAGGCTATTTTTTTAGAAAAAATACCGTTTTAGTTTTAACGTCCCAGGGGAATTCCCCTAGATTTATCACCCAAAATTTTAATTTCTGCATATCTAGACCATGTTGTCCAACAAATCACCGAGTTTTATTGCGATTCCATTAACCCTTCTGGTAGATGTCGGGGCGACATAGCATGCCTGTCACAATTATCATTTAACAGCAAAAGTTTAATTTTTAGGGTATTTCCCTACGTAATTTTTTTATTTCTTTTAATTGTCAAATCAGTGACTAGTGCACTAACATTTCACCAAATTTGATTCAAATTGGAGCAGCCGTTCAAGCGCTATGGCCTAAAAAGCTAATTTTTTAGAAAAAAATGACCGTTTTGGTTTTTAACGTCCAAGGGGAATTCCCCTAAATTTATTACCCAGAAATTTGGTTTCTGCATATCTAGGCCATGTTGTTTAAAAAATCACCAAGTTTCATTGCGATTCCATTATTCCTTCTGGTAGATGTCGGGGCGCCATGCCATGCCTGTCAAGCGTTTGACGAAGAAAAAAAAGAAAAAAAAAAAAAAAAGAAAAAAAAACGGACAAAAACAATATGTGTCCCATTTTTTTCAAATGGGACCCATAATAAGTAAGTTAACAAACCAAACTTGTTATCCATATATAGTTAAAGAAGTTATTTTTTAGCAGTGCTTTACATACAATTATGACCAAAATAATTTTGTTTAATTTATAGCAGTTGTTTAAACCTGTGAAACGATATGTCATTCAATACGTATTTAATTGTTTTACTGGTTGCGTTAAAATGGCTGTTCCCTGCTTGTAAACAGTTACAGCAATTGTCTGAGAAAATTAAATCGTTAATTTTGTTGTATTATTGCCTACCGACACTACGTAACCGTGTCATATATATACCGCGTACTTTCAAGGGTAACTAACAAAGTAACTAGAGAGTGTCAAACACGTGTTTAACCACCACCATTTGTAAAACACATTTTGTATGCCATATATTCATGCTACAGGGTCCCTAACCACATTTTGTATTTTATACACTGAGTATGTAGTTTGTTTCTGCAAGCATAAACGCATGGGTCCCATAGTTGTCCAACCAAACTTCTTTTCAATGTGTAGTTAAAAAAAGAATAAACATCTTAATTTACGAACATTTTACCTTAAATGTTTTAAATTAAACCTTTTTAAGCGCTGTAATGAAATAAAGGAAATTCCCCTAGGTTTAGTAGATGAGTTTCTGTTTTTACATATGTTGGCCATGTTATGTAATAATTCTTAAAGTTTTAATGTGATTTGTCGACTCCTTGTTGGAGATGTCAGTGCGATATGGCATGCCTGTCACAATCATAATTCAGGAACATATCTTCGTTTTTAGGGGAATTAGTCTAAGCAAATGTTTTCTTTCTTTTAATTGACCTAAAGTGTCTAATGGTCTAACATTTAACCAAATTTGATCAAAATTAGAGCAGCCGTTCAAGCGCTATGCCCAAAAAATCTAATTTTTTAGAAAAAAAATGTTTTGGTTTTTAACGTCTCAGGGGCATTTCCCTAGATTCATTACCCAAAAGTTTGGTTTCTGCTTATATAGACCATGTTCTGTTACAAATGTCAAATTTTTATTGCGATTTCATTACTCCTTTTGCTAGATTTCGGGGCAACATGACATGCTTGTCACAATCATAATTAGAGAACAAAATCCGATTTTTGGGGTATTTCCCTAAGTAATTTTTTATTTCTTTTAAGTGTTGAATCAGTGACTAGTGCACTAACATTCCACCAAATTTGATTCAAATTGGAGCAGCCGTTCAAGCGCTATGGCCTAAAAAGCTATTTTTTTAGAAAAAAAATGACCGTTTTGGTTTTTAACGTCCAAGGGGAATTCCCCTAAATTTATTACCCAAAATTTTGGTTTCTGCATATCTAGGCCATGTTGTCTAAAAAATCACCAAGTTTCATTGCGATTCCATTATTCCTTCTGGTAGATGTCGGGGCGCCATAGCATGCCTGTCACAAGTATCATTTAACATCAAAAGTTTAATTTTTAGGGTATTTCACTAGGTATTTTTTTATTTCTTTTAAGTGTTAAATCAGTTACTAGTGCACTAACATTCCCCCAAATTTGATTCAAATTGGGGCAGCCGTTTAAGCGCTATGGCCTAAAAAGATAATTTTTTAGAAAAAAATGACCGTTTTGGTTTTTAACGTCCAAGGGGAATTCCCCTAAATTTATTACCCAAAATTTTGGTTTCTGCATATCTAGGCCATGTTTTCTAAAAAATCACCAAGTTTCATTGCTATTCCATTATTCCTTCTGGTAAATGTCGGGGCGCCATGCCATGCCTGTCAAGCGTTTGACGAAGAAAAAAAAAAAAAAAGAAAAAAAAGAAAAAAAAAAAGAAAAAAAAATTCGGACAAAAACAATATCTCATGGTGTCCCATTTTTTCAAATGGGACCCATAATTATTAAAAATCTCCATATAAATAGTTTAAAATCGAATGCCTATAGAACATGCAAGACAAGTTATTTTTTTTGCTCCTTAAAGGTAGCAGGCATATTGCATGGTAGTTGTATTTAGTCTAAAGAGAAAGTTTAACCCGCAATAATACTTTAAATTTTAGGGTTTCTAAATATTATTGCTTAGTTTTGGTTGCTGCGTGCATTATACTTAATATTTATAATTTGTTGATGTGTTTTCTACAACTGTTCGATTTGCAGTCTTATTTCAATTTCTGTAATTATGATTTGCTTCACTTGGTGTTATTTAATTTAAGGCAAAAATTAATAAACTAGGATAGGATATTCATATTTATCCTGGTAAATGGGAGAAGGCAAGGGTAATTAACACACAGAATTGCCAGATCACCTCACACCCACTGTGTTTAACTGAGCTATTGCAATGTGTTTTGCATAATAGAGGCATTCATTAAATTTGGTCACTAGCTAGTCCGTTGTGTCCTTGGGCAAGGCACTTTACGGACATTGCCTGAACCCAGCGGATTAATGGGTTCTACCAAATTGAAGGAACGTGTAAATCATACACAACACACTGCAATAGATCATGTAACCCGACGGTGGGTGCAAGGTGATTCGACGACGTTTCGCCGTTTTTCCCGTTTTCCAAATTTTTATCAATAGTCCTGCTTCGTGTTTTCATCGTGGAAACAAAAAAAAACTAAACTAAACTACCCTGTGTGTTAACCCCTTTGGTTTTCCCCATTCATGGGGATAAACATGAATATCCTTCATTTTCCCATCCCCATCATTCTATCTGCAATCCTACAAACCTGTTTATTGTTTCATACTCCACATTCACAACCAACATCGAGCCACCCAGAGATTTCAACGCATCTGCGTCGGCAACTTCTATAACAACTTCCACTATGACATCATAATCAACTTGTTGCAGTTGAATGGCGATTGAAATCTGGTATTTCTTCAAATTCGCTTCACAAGGATTAGTTGATTTGTCTACCGCGTTCAGTTGATAGCCAACGTAGGAGTTGCTTAGAACATTGTTGTCGGCATTGCAGCGCAGTTGTAGTTGAATTATACTTGATAGGGAAAGCGTGGAGTTGTAACCGTGAATGTGGCCAATGGCGCCAGAAAACTGCCGCGAAAAGTCAACATCTTCAAGTTGGGGAAAAACTGAAAGTTTAGAACCGTTTTTGAACGTTATTTCTGGGTTAAAAACTCGAGCGGAAGCAATTATAAAATGTCCGTTGAAATCGATCAAACCACAGTTGCTTTGTCCGGCAATCGTTGCTAATACAACTCCATCGATAACAAGTGTGCAAGGTGATTCCCCCAACACGAGACACATGGCATGCCACTGATCATCGATGAGCGGTGTCACGTCGAACGTAACGATCTTCCCCCCTGCCACAAACACTCCCATGTCGCTGCTGGTGCTAGCGACGACAATACGAGGGGACAATCCATCAACACCAGCGTATACAATGGTCCCCATGCTATCTATACGTAGCCACATACATATAGTGGCGAAGTTTGTGTGCTTGAGGGATATGAAACCATCGCTGTGAGGTGTGAAAACCACTGTCCCATTGTCAAGTTGAAGGTTCTGCCCATGTTCCCCCACCCCACTCGCCAAACACACACAGGTAGTTACCATGGAAGGACTTCCATCACTAGAGTGACATGTCTGACTTTCCATTACACCACGACCAAAATCTGATCTGGAATGAAAAATAAAAAAGTTGTGACTTATTTAATAGTGTAATTTTTTACAAACATTTATTTTTTCAGTTTTTTATTTTTACACCACAACCAAAATCTGATCTGGAAGGAAAATTAAAAAACTTAATATTGTAATTTTTTATAAACATATTTTTTATTTTTTATTTATATTTTTTTAAGTGGGTTTTTTTGATTTATTTAATAGTGTAATTTTTTATAAACATTTATTTATATTTTTTTATGTGGGTTTAGCGGCCGCGTCTAATTATATCGAAACTTGATAATTGATTGGTTTTTAGACATGTTCTAACGACTGTCGTTTTGCCGTTTTCAATCGTCAGATTACCTTGTGCCCACCGTCAGAACTATTGCAATGTGTTGTGCATGGCTAAGACCTTCCTTTTACTAGAACCTAACAATTCACTGGGTTCAGGCAATGTCCGTTAAGTGCACAAGAACCCAACCGACCAACAAGCGACAAACTTAGAATCTGCAACCTTTGTGCTGAAAGGCGATATACTAACCCATCTAACTAAACTGTTATTTGGTAACCTCGTGCACAAAGTCTGTAACCTTTCAGGTGATGACATGTCATAATAACCTGGAACAGATTTACCACAATCACCCTCACCTGGGTCCAGTTGCCATGGGATCGACATAGAAACAACCAACCAATTGCATGAGAGCAGGACATGTCACATGACTAATATCGTGGCTGATAGGAAGAATAGTTCGAGTGGTTGGGACGGTGGTTGGTGGGTGGCAATGAGCTTGCACTGAAGGATAGAAATTGTTGAACGGAATATTGATTTAAGTAAAAAGCCTCTCAGACCTACATTCCTGTTCTTTTTTATACCATGGACTCCAGAGAGGATATTAATGCTCAAAGTTTAATTCGGTTTATTTTTTCGCTCCTTCATTAAATTAGAAAATAGCATAATTATTTCAAGTTAAGGGGACAGGACCAAACGGCAAAACTACAGTAGTTAAAACATGTCAGTTAATACTCACGTTAAAAATGAGAAAAAAGTAAACTTTACATTAAGCCGGCTTTATAAGATTTAGGTGAAAAAAGAAAAAAACGACAAAATGAAATTTTACCAGTGGCTAAAACAACCGTTTCAAATACACTTCATAAGACATTAAATTAAATTTGGTACAAAAACAGGTATTACAATAGATTCATTTAAGAAAGCACTTAAGTGCAGAATATTTCTGTACTTAAACATATAAATACAGGGGTGCAAATAATTTGTGGTAGTGATCCTTACAAATGGGAAAACACAGAGTAGTTTAAATAAAATTAATCAAGAATATGACTTTTCCATATCTAGAGTATAATGCACGCCCAAAACCAGGATTTTAATTTTCTAGGTGAACTTTTATTTTAAAATAACCTATTGAGTAAAAACAATAGCCATTAATTAGGGTTCGATCCATCAGATAGATATATAATTTTTTTTAGAAAACAAGATTAAATCAAAACAAATTGCAAAAGCAAATTTATTTCAACATTTTTAAAGAATTTTCATGAAAATAAGGTGTCATTAACTTCTTTATAAACCAATTTTTATTTTCCCCAAAATCCCTAAAAAATTTAGATAGATAGATAAAATATTCATGTTTATCCCCGTGAATGGGAAAACCAAGGGAATTAACACACGGGCAATCGTCAGATCACCTCGTGCCCACCGTCGGGTTACCGGAGCTATTTTAGTGCGTTGTGTATGATTCACACGTTCCTTCAATTTGTATAACTTATCATTCCACTAGGCTCAAGAAATGTCCGTTAAGTGCCATGCCAAAGGACACAACTGACTAGCTAGTGACCAGTTTCGAACCTTTAACCTTTAGATTAAAAGGTGGCGCACTAAACCACCAGACCAACCGGTTGGACAAACATATTATCATAATGTTGTCACCTCCACTTAGGAACTGTCCCATTCAACGATCTGATTTGAAATCCACATGAATTGGTGTTGGATTGGTAAACTCCATAACAGTGCTCATTGTTACACTCACAATGCATGAGTATTGTTCCTTCATTACAAGCTATTGTGATGTCATGACCAGCAAGTTCACTTTTAACTACAATGCCTTCTGTCTTGGGTATTGTGACATCACACTGGCTTATATCGCATGATTCAAAACTGCAGAATAATGGTCAATTTACAGAAAAAAATTTACAATTGTAAAACAAAACAAAAACATTACATTTATTTTTATTACATTTTAAAATAAGACAAAACACTTTATTCCTGTGGGTAAAAAAGAAAGCGTTATATTAAGTTTAGTTCAGTTCTAGTTTATTCATTTCCCCTAGTATTAAAAAAAATGGCCAGCGAATAAAATTATGACACAGGAACAGGAAAAGACGGTAAAACGAACAGTCGGTAATACTTGTCATTAAAAAAAAGTTTTAATTTATTAAATATAGCGGACGCGGCCGCCAAACCTAAGCAAAAGAACAATAATGTAGCAAACTCAACTTAATTAAGACCAAACAATATATTATTATCATCATTGACTCTATTTGAACCCAATAAATCAAGGCAAATTCTTTTCAGTAGCTTGCACATAAAACCATGTATAATACTGGTCAGGAAAGATTTGGAATTGACTGCCAATTACTTGTTTTGTATGTTAAATCTCCACACTTGGACATATAGGATAGGACAGGAAATTCATGTTTATCCCCGTGAATGGGAAAACCAAGGGAGTTAACACACGGGCAATCGTCAGATTACCTAGCGCCCAGGCAATGTCTGTGAAGTGCCTGGTCCAAGGACACAGCCGACTATCTAAAGATCAGTTTCGGACCAGTAACCTTTTGGCTGAAAGGCGACGCACTAAATCATCAGAATAACCGGTCAGACATATATTTATGCATATTGATTTTAAACAGAAGAGGTTTTAACAATTGTTGACTTAACAGTCGGACTTTAACATCTTATTTTTTTAAACAAAAAAACAACATTTGTTAAAAATCCAACTAAATTTTTTTTAAATCGAACTTACCGCATATTCTCATCCACCGTGTAGCAGTAGGGGGCAAAATAATCGCCAAATGAGCGACAATAGTTGTTTGTGATATCATCACCATCCCATTGTTTGCAAATAATACCCGACCTTGTTTGATTGATCTGAGAAAGAGTGGATTTAATGGTCGTTATTCTGTAAAAAATAATTTAAACTTAAAGAAAAACAATCACAGAAATAAGAAGGATTGGATATGTTAGGATATTTATGTTTATCCCCTTGAATGGTAAAACGCAAGGGGTGTTATCACATGGGCAATCGTCAGATTCAGGTTTTGCACTAAACCACCAAACTAACCGGTTGAACATAAGGCAGAGCATGTCAACAATATTGTTTGTGAGTCTGGAAATGTGAGGGGAGTTACAATGATTACCTTGGGCCCATTATGCTGTATGTTTAGTATCTATAAGCACTGCTGAAATAATGAAACTTGTGCTGTACAAGTTTAATATTTTTAATACGGTGTTCACTTTGCTTGAATGAATAGAGCATTGACCGTCAACTAACTGGTTGTTGGAACAAAACTACTTGTTAGCTGCTTAGCTGCACCCTTGGTTAAGGTGATTAGTGGGTGTTGCCTTTAGCTATCGGTTAACAGAGTTATAAAATAAAATCTAGCAATGTCTTTGTTGAATTTAACACATTAAAGCGGCCTCACATTCTGCACTTTATTTTAGCCAAAAGGTTGTAGATTCGAAACTGGTCGCTGGCAGTTGTTTTCTTTGGCAAGGCACTTAAAGAACATCGCCTAAATTCAGTAGAATAATGAGTTCTACCAAATCAAGGAATAGTCTAAATCATACACAACACACTGCAAAAGCTCCAGTAAACCCAACGGTGGGCGCGAGGTAATTTGACGATTGCCTGTGTATTAACGCCCCTTGCATTCTCCCATTTACAGCGATAAACATGAATATCCTCTTGTATTACCTGGCCTGTGTATTCCTCAGGTGACCCATGGTAGCATTGCTTGGCATCGCAAACCGAATGCTTCACCCCATTACACTTCTCCTCCCACCAATACCCCTCCCCATCCATGGAAATACATGAATTTTCGAACCCATTTTGAGGGGCTCCCCATGAAGTGAAAGTCACAACTTCGTTATTGACTGATTTTAAAAGGGATCCCTCCTTATAAACCCCAATCCAAATCCTGGAAAAAGTTAATCTTATAACGTTGTTGGAATGAGATGATATTTGGTCTTACAGATTAGTGGATTCAAAACGGGTTGAAAGCTAGTCGAATGTGTTCTGGAGCAGGACACTTAGCGTACATTGCTTGAACCTAGTGGAATGATGGGTTCTACCAAAATGAAGGAATAAGTAT
Source organism: Ciona savignyi (assembly GCA_000149265.1). NCBI lineage: Eukaryota > Metazoa > Chordata > Ascidiacea > Phlebobranchia > Cionidae > Ciona > Ciona savignyi. The sequence continues at coordinate 378,536 of CH001324.1, read as the reverse complement.
GCAAAATATTAAAATAAAGTAATAATTATGCCAGAATGTGTAAAAAAAACCTAACCCAAACGATACAATATCAATCTGACTACAAGAAAATATCCCACAAAAACAGCAGATAATTCCAAAAACATCATACCAACCTTGAGCCAACAATCCATTGATAGGTGTTAAGCAATGCAGTGATACGTCCCTGATCACTCTGGCTGTAAAACCCCGGTTTCTGCCCCTCACAACTATCACCCCATTCCCCAGCATCCCTACTCACCCCTACACACTTCGTACCCAATAATATCTGTTCCTTCTCACATACGGGGGATTGGGTTGAAGCATATGCGTCATCCAACGATAACGTGTTTGAATCCTGCGATTAATTAACAGTTTAAACTGTGGGTAAGGTAATGTCGGGTAAGGTAACAGTCATGAACAATCTGGAACAGTTCTGGCAAAACTGTGATAAGATAATCAATTAATCGTGTCATAAAGCGGTTTGTTACTAACTGCTGGGTATAAACTGCTTTAAAACTTGGCATTTTAAGATTATCCGATTACCACTATGTGATATGTTTAACTGCTTACCAGTAAATCACATTATAAACGAACAATAGTCTTGAGGTTCAGCGTTTTTTTGACTGAGAAAAATACATACCGGATTTGAGATTTGAACACAAATAAATGGATTTTCTGCCGTCCAATGCTGAATATGGGTGAGGTTGGTTGGGTTGTAGGAAGCACATTGGCCGTAAGCAACCAGATCGGGGTGAGAGATTGTGTGGGTGGTGGTGTCGGAGGCAAGGATTAAATTGGTTGTATCTGGAGATTGGTAGTGGTTAGTTTTGGGAAATCTAAAGTCTACAGAAGAGGATAGGATATTTATGATTATCCCTGTGAATGGGAAAACCAAGGGGGTTAACACACTGGCAATCGTCAGATCACCTCGTACCCACCATTGGGTTACCGGAGCTATTGCTGTGTGTTGTATATGATAGACACGTTCCTTCAATTTAGTAGAACTCATTAATCTGCTGGGTTCAGGCAATGTCAGTTAAGGGCCTTGCCTAAACAATTGACTATCTAGCGACCAGTTTTGAACCTGCAACCCTTCGGCTGAAAGGCGACCTACTTAACCACTAGTCTAATCTGTCAGAAAAAAAAGTTTAACCATTTTAACATAAGTCGCCTTTTAAACAACACGGTCGGCTGACTGGTTAAAAATGGTCAAATATGGGGCAAAGTACTATTTGAAATAAATTTACTACCTAAACAAAAACCAAAGAAATACCGCCATTATATGCTACACATTTTAATAGCTCTGGTAACTCGACTGTGGGCAGAAGGTAGCCTCACCAAATTTTAATAAATGGGATATTCCATTTGAAGGGAAAACGCAATAAAAGTTAACATACAGGCAATGGTCAAATTATCTTGCTCCCACTGTCAAATTCCTGCAGCTATTGCAGTGTATTGTGTATGATTATTAAGCTTCTTCAATTTGGTAGAACCCATCAACCCATAGGTTAGGGCTTTGTGCGCTAAGGACACAACCGACTAGCTAGCAACCAGTTTCGAACCTGCAATCTTTCGGTTGAAAAGCGACGCACTAACTAACCGGGTCAAACATATATAACCACTTCATTTTCAAACCCTTCAGATAAACACTATCTCCTGTTCCATTAGTTTGATCCTAACTTTGTCCGACCAGTTAGTCTGGCGGTTTAGTGTGACCGCTTTTAGCCGAAAGGTTGTAACTTCGAAACTGGTCGCTAGCTAGTTGACTGTGTTCTTTGGCAATGCACTTAACGGACATTGTCTGAACCCAGTGAATTAATGGGTTCTACCAAATTCTAGCAACGTGTCTATCATATACAACACACTACAATAGCTCCGGCAACCCGACAATGGGCGCGAGGTGATCTGACGATTGTCCATGTGTTAAACCCCCCTTGGTTTTCCCATTTCACAGGGGATAAACATGAGATATCCTACTTCTACTAACTCAGCATACCTATGACCACACATTCCAGTCCAGAGAGATGATACATTGAACAACTTTGCCAATGTCGGCATGAGATAACGCCTCGCATTATTCACGATCTTTAATTGCCCGCTAAATCTTGAACAAGTAGCTTGTGCAGTGACCCACGACGATGGCGTGCTCACTAGACCATAACAACTCGAAAAATGATGGAATTGGAATCCATCGGAGCAGGTGGAGGGGAAGGATGTCCAACAAACCCATGTTATCTGCCACAGATGGTTATTGTAATGAGCATTCGTTGAACAGTAATTTAAAGTACGAAACTGATCACTAGCTAGTCGGTTGTGTCCTTAGGCAAGGCACTTAACGGACATTGCCTGAACCCAGCAGATTAATAAGTTCTACTAAATTAAAGGAATAAATCATATACACAACACACTGCAATAGCTCCGGTAACCCAACAATGGGCGCAAGGTGATTTAAAGATTGCCTTAGTGTTAACCCCATTGGTTTTCCCAATCACGGAGATAAACCTCAATATTCTATCATATCTAAGATTAAACAAAATGTATTGCAATGTCTTTATCATATTTGACTGTAACAGATACCCCCTTTGCTTTTTTAGATGCTATTGTATTTTATGCTATTTTAACTGGCAAAATTACATATGTGCTTTGCTGAGATATGGTACCACACAGAATAGTGTCTTATTGACTTTAATTGAATTACCATTCTTGTTATGTAACAAAGGAGCGAAAAAATAAACTAAAGGTTTAAATTATAATTTTAAAACTCTAGTGTTAATTGTAGTGATTGGTGCTGATAGTTTAAACCAGCGGTTCTCAAACTTTTTAAAAAAAAATAAGCAACGGTCCCCTGGCAATTTTTTAAACGACTCACAGTCCCCTCGAAAAATAGGGAAGTAAAATGAAATATTTAGCAACGTTCAAATTTTAAAACATAAACATATTAACCCGGATGCATGGCTTAAGGAAAAATGAGACGCCTCTGACCTTGGCATTTTTTTAAATGTTTAATCCTACTATAATAGAAGTTGTACTATTTCCTACTATATACTAGGTCCCAGGAGTTCTGCAGTCTCAGATAGGCTTGTTGGTACTTTTGAATTGCACATGTGACATCAAATAGCTTCTTGTGATGTCATAAATGCCTATGTAGCCTGTAAGCTTTCATAACAAATTGTGTTAGTTAAGTTGATTAGAAAAAAAGTTGTGTGAAAACTTAATTTTACACATTTTTTTTCTTCAAGAGCGTCGTTTTCATTTTTGGAAGGTGCTTCGCGGTCCCAGAAAATTGTCTCGCGGACCCAAAAAGACCGCAGACCCCGGTTTGAGAACCGCTGATTTAAACTCACAGGTTTGACAAGTAGCGAACGCCGTATCACTGCAAGGAACCCAGGAAAATAGGGGAATTCCCTCGGTTACTATGACAACTGAGCACATGTCTGCATCCCGCGCTGTGATTGGTTGGTTGAAGGCTGGGAATCCATTAATGATATCAGTGGAAGGAGAAAGATGAATCCAGAACTGCGGAACCAAATATTAGGGGTTAGGATATTCATGTTTATCCCTGTGAATTGGAAAACCTAGGGGGTTATCACACGGGCAATCGTCAGATCACCTCGCGCCCATCGTCGGGTTACCGGAGCTATTGCAGTGTGTTGTGTATGATTCACATGTTCCTTCAATTTGGTAGAACCCAATAACCCACTGGGTTCAGGCAATGTCCATTGTAATTGAATAATGGGTCCAATGACGTCAATACGACTAGCTATTGACATTTTTAAGACATACCACTTTTCGGTTGAAATGCGTCGCACCATACCTCCACACTGCAAACTGGTGTCACCAATACCTTTTTA
>CH001324.1:344462-374540 GCA_000149265.1 Ciona savignyi | reverse complement strand
TAGCTAGTGACCAGTTTCGCACCTGCAACTTTTCGGTTGAAATGCGTCGCACCAAACCACCAGACTAAAAAATAAATTAAACCAATACCTTTGCACCAGTTTGTATTTTGTAGAACATCTTGATCCCATCCAGCAATGTCCCTGCATCAGTGATAGCGAATGGTTGTTGCATTACACCATGGCAGAGTTGGGAAGATTCAGATGCGTTAATTGTCACCTCAGTCGTCCAAATCCATTTGTCCAAGCTTCTTGCCATTTGTGAGGTTTCTGGAGGGATTTTTTAATTTTATACATTATTTTATTAGTTTTTGTCCGACCGGTTAGTCTGGTGGTTTAGTGCAACGCCTTTCAACTGAAAGGTTGCAGGTTTGAAACTGGTCGCTAGCTAGTCGGTTGTGTCCTTGGGTAAGGCACTTAACGGACATTGCCTGAACCCAGCAGATTAATGGGTTCTACCAAATTGAATAAATGTGTCTATCATATACGACACACTGCAATAGCTCCGGCAACCCGACGGTGGACGCGAGGTGATCTGACGATTGCCCCTGTGTTAACCCCCTTGGTTTTCCATTTCACAGGGATAAACATGAAATATCCTATCTACACTCACAGGGCAAAGAATTGGTGCAAGTAATGATACGCATGGCGTGTTCAAATAATGAAGTCCATAATATTAACAGCAGCATTATAATGTCAGATTGTTATACAAGATTACCTTTCCACACGCGAGTGAAATCTTACTCGTCTAAAATTTGTTGGATTTTTGACCCTACACTCAGATACTCAAATGATAAATATATCCTTTTATCTATGCGTGGTTGTAATAAAACCAAAAAACATTCTAACACTTAAATGATAAATACTTCCTTCTATCCATATGTGGATGAAATACAACTGAACAAACACTCTAACTCTCACCGATAGGAAGGTCTCGAACACAAATAAAATAACTTTCCGACGAACATTTCATTGTTGTTGCTAATAGATTGTCATCCATGACAACACAATGGTCATTCTGCGGCTGGTTGGTGGCCCATTTGAAGATGGGGGAAGAGTGGTCAGAAAGTTGGAACTGGTCGGCTGATACATTGAATGTTAAATCTGCATAGGTTTAGTGGGTTTAGCGACCATGTCTAATTATACCAAAACTTGATAATTGATTGGTTTTTAGATGTGTTCTAACGACTGTCGTTTTGCCGTTTTTTTCCAATTTTCCGATTTATATCAAAAGTCCTACTTTGTGTTTTCATCGTTGAAACAAAAAATAAACCAAACTAGGTTCAGTCTAGATACATTGAATGTTAAATCTGCATAGGTTAAGTTTACGACCACATAGGGAATGCTTATCAATGGGATTGAGAACAACCAGGGCAGTAAAGGTATATAACACAATCGGAGAGTATTGACCAGAGTTGATTAAAGATAATGTTCGATAACATTGGTAAAAACAATTTTATTTTCCACCATACAGAATATAAATGATTCAGCTACCCCAGTTTTCAACCTGACCAAAATAGACCGCATTTAACAAAAATCCAATATAAATGATATAAAGATTCACTTTTACTCACCTGTCCAAAATAGACCTTGGTAACCATACCGATCTAAAAGGTTTTCATGGAAATTAGTTTGGTTAAACGCATCCAATAAGGATCCGTTATAACTTGAACAAATGTCTCTTGCTTCGTATTGTGTGCGGTGGTAATTGAATACCTGGTACCATTTATCCCTGTGTGCCCAAGACCCTGTAAAACATTTGAGGTTTAAACCAATTGTTTTTATACTATTATTATCTATTAATGTCTAATGAATTAGCTTGATGTTTGTTCGCCTTTAAGTGAAAGGTTGCAGACTCGAAACTGGTCGGTAGCTAGTCGGTTGTGTCCTTTGGCAAGGCACTTAACGTAAAAAGAAAGTCCGTAGTATACACAAAACATTGCATTGTTTTATTAATCGGACCGTGGGCGAAAGGTGATCTGACTATTGCCGTGTGTTATAGCCCATCGCGGTTTCCCATTCATGGAAAAAACATCAATTTTCTATCCTATCAAATTTTTGAAAGTTCAGGCATAATTGCATTTGGCCAACCTAAGAGTCTGGTATCTAAACCATTCACCAAATTATTTGTTGGGTCCTTAGGAAGGTCTTAGTAGGTATTGCCTTTTTCTAGTTGAATATTACTCCGGCCCGTCAGTCCAGCAGTTAAGTGCGTCGTCTTTCAATCGAAAGGTTGCAGGTGCGAAACTGGTCGCTAGCTAGTCGGTTGTGTCCTTGGGCAAGGCACTTAACGGATATTGCCTAGACCCAGCGGATTAATGGGTTCCACCAAATTGAAGGAACGTTTCCATACACAACACACTGCAATAGCTCCGGTAACCCGACGGTGGGCGCGAGGTGATCTGACGATTGCCTGTGTATTAACCCCCTTGGTTTTCCCATTCACGGGGATAAACATGAATATTCAATCCTATCCTATAACAAATGTTCTTTAAATCATGTTTAATCATCATAAACTTTGTAAAAGTAAAAAAAGTTCTGGCAACTTGACTTAAGATATAAAAAAGTTATCAGTCCGACAGGTTAGTCTGATGGTTAAGTGCGTTGCCTTTCAGCCAAGGGTTGCAGTTACGAAACTGGTCGCTAGCTAGTCAGTTGTGTCCTTTGGCAAGGCATTTATCTAATCAGCCATCAAAATTAAAAATTTAAGTTGTTTTCTTTCAAATCCACAAAAACTAAAAATATCAAACATGTTACATGTTACATACTTGATTCGCAAATAAAATAACGAACGCTGTCACAAGAATCCATTTTTAATCCACTTTGAGTATCCAATACCAAACAACCAGGTATTGTAAGATCGTATTCCAAAGGTAATTCGGAAACGGTGTTGTTAGCATTTCCCACTTCATATTTCCATGGATCGTTCAAACTTGGTTTTGTAAAACCTAAAAAAAGTAAAAGGTAAAGTGCCATGTTGGTAGGATGCTCTTTTATCTCTATAGGAGAGATGACAAAAGTAATTCTTCCATAGTAATAGTTAGAATACCTTATGTCTGAAATTGGGTTTCCGCAACTGTTATAGTTTTTAATACCTGATATTAAAAATTTAGTGGTCAGTGTAAAAATTAGGAATTAGACCAACGCATTTGCTGTTTTCGTCAAAAACACTTGGTTAGAAACCATTGCATTGGACCATTGAGACCAACATAGTCTGATTCTTAGTGGTTCTAAATATTAGAAACAAAAACCAACCAGTCCAATACGTGTGTTGGGGTTGTAGCATTGGGATGAAATAATCGATGAACGTTGTGCTGAGGGGAATCACCAGGTTTCCATCTATTGCTCTGCATGCAGATTGGGCTGCTTGGAAGGATAGCTGGATGTCCAGTATTGTGTATCTGCCTTGTCCAAACTGATGTACCAATTCACCTGTGTGGGAATAGTATTAAAACCAACAGTAGGATAAGGTAATTTGATGGATACTTATGTCAGAACACTCCCTTGTGTATGCTAAATGTAATCTGACGATTTAAAGTGTATTTACGCGTCTTGTTTTTTGTTTATTTATAGGGAAAAAAACTAAACATCCTGTTCTATCTAAGTAATCAGTAAATCGAAGGTGGGTGCAAGGTGATCTGTTGATTGCCCGTTTTATATTATCACCTATATAAACATGAATATCTTTTTCTATAACATAACAGGACACTTATAGGAACGTGTCTATCATATATCTTTAAGAACGTGTCTATCATACACAACACACTGCAATAGCTCCGGTAACCCGACGGTGGACACGAGGTGATTTGACGATTGTCCGTGTGTTAACTCCCTTGGTTTTCCAATTCACGGGGATAAACATGAATATCCTAGCCTAAACAAAAAAACAAACCAAACATGCATCACACCATTGTATGTAAAGACCACCACTTCCATATTTCCTGCTTGAACCCATTTTCCTTCGTTCAAAATCAGGATAGAAGAGCTGTTGTCTATCTGGGATCCTGGTATGATCTAGAGTATAGAATAGTCATGAAAACTATTACAATCCCCCAAAGTTTGGGTCGCTTTACTGCACACTTTTCTTCAAAGTTCAGTGTAATAATTTGGATTTAAACATTTAGTTCCAGTTTTTTTACATTAGATTTGGCAGCCATGACTTAATATACTTAAATTATGGACGCGTTTTAACGACTGTCGTTTTGCCTTTTTTCCATTTTTCAATATTTCATTAAAAGTCCTTCTTTGTGTTTTCAATTCGGAAATAAAAAAAATTAACTCAAAAATAAACTAAAAAATTTAACCAGGGTAGTAAAAGTAGAATAACAAAAATTATGAAAAAAAAATGACCTGCATCATCACTTCACTTGGTTCACTCTTTGCCTCCACAACCCTCCATGACTCATCAGATTTATGGATCCGATGCAACCTCCCCAATGGTGGAGCCACTTGCATGTATTCTGTGCTTGCAACCATGAGTTTGTACATACCGAGCATGTCCTTGAATTGGGTGTCAAGGTTTGTTGGGATTTCCCCATGTAGGAGAATGTATTCATTGGCAGCTACAGGAATGGAGTATGGAGATAAGTATTAATGAAAACGTTTTGTATATCGTTTTAATGATCCGACAGATTAATCTGGTGGTTTAGTGCGTCGCCTTCAGTCAAAAGGTTGATGGTTCGAAACTGATGGTCACTAGCTAGTCAGTTGTGTCCTTCGGCAAGGCACTTAAAAGACATTGCCTAAACCTAGAGGATTAATGGGTTCTACTAAATTGAAGGAACGTGTGGATCATACACAACATATTGCAATAGCTCTGGTAACCCGACGTTGGGTGCGAGGTGATCTGACGATTGGCTGTGTGTTAAATCCCTTGATTTTCCATTCATTGGGATAAATATGAAAACATAAATGAATATCATTTACAAAAATGTCCTAAACAGCGAAAGACTGAACTTACCCCCAACATGACTTGTTCCCAATAACACCGCCAGCAACTAAATACAGATGATTTTGATTACATTCCTTCATTACAGTATAGAATATAGTTTTACACATGTAAAATTTACAATTTAATGTGACATTTAAACAAACATTTAATAAAAAAAAAAAACTTATGCAAAATACCGACAAATTGCACACATAAAAATAAAAAACCAAACCAACAAAAATAATAATGATAAAGGTTAAAACATACTTACTAGAAATCGTGACATGGTTACAACTATAGTTGTTGTTACTAATGGAAGGCAATATAAAGTTATCACGAAGGCCATTAATAATTCATACTTGATAATAATAATGTCTTTTTACACAATAGGATTTATATATAATGATGAGTTCCAATTGAAAGTATTTCCATGTGACGTACACAAAATTAAAAAGAGCCAAAAACAATTTATTTCGAAACACATTACAACCTTTTTAATTGATATTTCCCTAAAATTAAGGCAAACTAATTTAATTATACAAAAAAAGGGGGTCACTTTTAAATAAGTTGTGTTCATTTTTTGCCCCAGTATTAAATTTTTTTTTAAATATGTCATTTAAAGAAAAATAGGATATAATTAAATAAATATAGTGGACGCCGCCCCAAACCTAAGCTAAAAAACAAGAATGTTAAAACAAAAATTAATTAAGATAATATAAAGGCCTGCAGAAGAGTGTGCTGTAAAACAGGACCAGTATAAAATAACTAATTACCTTGTCATTTGTTTCATTATCAACTTTACAGCATAAAATCTCAGAACAAAGAAACAGGGCGGCATTATCAAACCAAACATTTTAGTTTTCTCTCTGTGTATTGCTGGTCGCTGTTAGAACATTAATTCAAACCAATAGAAATGATGGGATGGAACATAATGGAGTGAAGTTTTATCCTCATGAATGGAAAAATGTAGGAGTCTTATAATATTTAAAAACCAAACAAGTTTTCGACAAAATTGTGTGTACGCCCCAGTTTAAAATTTTGTGCGAATAGTTTTTTTAACATATTTATAAAAAATTTTGGCAAGCCATATGATAAAGATTAAACACTTTACTTTTGTATCGGTTTGGTCAATTAAATCAGTGCGTTAAATCGATTACCACTAGTGCTGTGCCCAAGGATATAACCAGCTAAACAAGTGTGTGGCTCAACAAACTTTTAGCTGAAGGCGGAACTAAGTAACTTAGATATGTGGATTGATAGAAAGTTGTAACAGGGGCATATGTATGCCTGTACACAAAATAAACTGATGTTTTGTACAAAAAAAAATTGTTTGTTAATCTGCAAGGCTGGTGTTGGATTATAATGGGTTAAGTGAAATTGTATACATGAATAGGATAGGATATTCATGTTTATCCCCGTGAATGGAAAAACCAAGGGCGTTAACACACGACAATCGTCAGATCATCTCGCGCCCACTGTCGGGTTACCGGAGCTATTGCAGTGTGATGCATATGATTTACATGTTCCTTTAATTTAGTAGAACCCATTAATCCGCTGGGTTTGGTTTGGGCAATGTTTGTTAAGTTCCTTGCCCAAGGACACAACCGACTAGCTAACCAGTTTCGAACCCTAAACCTCTCGGTTAAAAGGTGTCGCACTAAACCACCAGACTAACCTGTCAGACATGTAACACGTCCGGCCTATTAAAAATTGGATGTGATGTAATAATAAAACAGGTAACTGTCATGGTACAGTAAGCTGCCAATACGAAAATCAAACAATAGGATTTCCCACTCTCAGCGATACAAACAAAACAGTTTACACGACATGATAAGTGTGAGGCCAGAGGTATTTCAACGCGGTACCTCTACATACAACAGAACCGCTTGGAGCGCTTAGATCGCTTGGAGCGCTTGGATCGCTTACTATACTTCGTAATTACAAAAGCCAGGATATTAATGTTAGGGTTGGGGTTAAAGTTAGTTCTGGGGTTGAGATTAGTGTTTTGGACAGGGTTAGAAGTACTTTCCATAGCAATCTAAGTGATCCAAGCAATCCAAGCGGTCCTGTAGTATTTAGAGGCACCCATTTCAACGCATCTAATCGGCCGGGACCAGGTCCCGGGATCCGCTGCCGTCTATATCTGGTACATAATCTCCGTTCCGACCCCATATGTACCCACATGGAGTGGAACTAAACTCGACTGGCAGCGGAACCTCCACTAAATAACAAAAACTCTAACTCGCATTCTTTATTACGTTGTATGCGTCTGTGTGTTAATTGATCACAATACGCTTTATAAAGCAAATAAAGACGCAGATGGAAAACAACTGCTTTAAGTGTCATTGACGTCATTAGTTGATAAGTATCAATGACGTCACAAGATGATGACAGAATAAACATAGTCGGCGTGGATTAACTGAAATGCAGTTTTTGGAAATATGATACAACAATTGTTACATAAGTAAAACTTGTTTTTTTTACAATATTTACCTAGGGCAAACCCCTCAGAAGAGAATGTAGTATTGCTACTCTCGGTTTCTGTTGTTCGAAAGAGTCAAAAAAAAATACTAATAAAATAAATAAACTAAAACTATAATTTACATGTGTAACAAGAAGAAGAAAAACAAAGGCCCCACTCTTTATTTAAGTGGGCATTATACATAAACGATTTACCACGAGATATATTGCAACCAGGATGCGCTGAGCTGTGCGTGGACGATGTTTCGACAGCCCCATCTAGCGGAAATATCGCCACATGAATGTATGTATAGTTATTTAGCCTGCTTAATCAGCACTGTTAATGCGACACGCAGTAAAGGATAAAGCGGTCTTTCCAATTTCTTTATTTAGTAGTTTGCGGTAACTAAAAAACACAAATCTATGTTCGACATTCTTTAATAATAATGGAAAACTATACATACTTAGTCCGACCTGCTAGTCTGGTGGTTTGGTTTAGGCTTTTCAACCGAAAGATGCAGGTTCAAAACTGGGCACTAGCTAGTCGGTTGTGTACTTAGGCAAGGCACCTAAAGGACATTGCCTGAACTCAGCGAATTAATGGGTTCCATCAAATTGAAGGAACGTGTGTCATACAAAAACACACTGAAATAGATCCGATAACCCGACGGTGGGCGCAAGGTGACTTAACGATTGCCCGTGTGTTAACCCCCCTTGGTTCCCCCGTTCACGGGGATAAACATGAATATCCTATCATATACAACAAAGTTACACTTTTACAAAAACGCGTCCGTTATTCGTTCTTTGGTCACTCCGATAATAGAAACTAAAACAACACAATCAATAACGTGAACGAAAATACCAAATTCTGCGTTTTTACAAACTCATATCTTAATTAGGAACCAAATAACGAAGAACGCTGCGTCATTGGTAAATGCCAAACTAAAAAAGTTTACAAGCCGAAGTAAGTCAATTTAAAAGGACACAGCATAGTAATGGAAAATTCACAAAAATCAATGAACCATAAGAAGACTACTGCAGCGTTGCAGTAACATGCAGCAACCATTTTTGCAATGTGCCGATTATCTTTTGGAAACTGAGCAAGTAGACGGTTCAAAGAGTAATATCTTTAATGGTTCCTTCCCGCGTAATATACACTCATAGAAAATAAGTTCTGATGTAAGATCGCGAAAAATTGAACTGACTGGACCCTTCTAAATCTATTGTAAGCAACTAAGTATATATCCTGTTCCCACCATTATATTACATTTAAACAATGCAGCGAAGCAGCTTGTTTTAACGACTGTTCGTTTTGCCGTCTTTTCCTGTTTCTGTGTCGCTATTTTATTCGCTTGCCATTTTTAAATACTGGGGCAAAAAATGAATAAACTAAACTAAACATAAAATAATATAAATCAAATACCTGAGTTTTTGGGATTTACAGCAGCAATCCGTTCACTACTGATTGCACCTATTGATACTTCATAAGTATAGCTTTAGGTATGCTTACAAAATCCATGTAGCATCTCGTATATATATTTGGTTTTAACTAATTTTATGTTTAATATACTTTATGTTTTAAAAGTCGTTTTTAAGTAAAACGTGCAGATATAAAACTTCTCACTCGCAAATTTTTCGAACCTCGTAAAATGTCCTATATATTCTGGAAAATTTAAATAGAAGAAACAAGATAACTTGCATCAGACTAAATAATTTGGATCAGACTATATAACTCGCATTTAGAATAAGTAACTTACATCACGAGTATTTGAAGACGTAAAATACAATTATACTGAACAAGGAATCAGATTTTAAATTTTAGAAAAGACATAAAGCAACAAAGAAATATTGGCTACTATAATAATTGGTAGGCGTTTTGAAGAAAATGAACTCATATAATTTTCAGCGCGAGCCCACAGCCTCTAAATACAGCCAATTCGAAAGAGTCACAAAATAATACTAATGAAATAAATAAAAACTATGACTTACACGTGTAACAAAAATAAAGAGAACAAATGCCCTACTATTTATTTAAGTGGGCATTATACATAAACGATTTACCACGAGATATATTGCAACCAGGATGCGTTGAGCTGTGCGTGGACAATGTGTCGACAGCCCCATCTAGCGGATATCTCTCCACATGAAAGTATAGTTAACTAGTATGCTTGCTTAATAAGCACTGTTACTGCGACACGCAGTAAACGATAACGCGGCCTTTCCATTTCCTTTATTTAGTAGTTTGCGGTAACTAAAAACATAAATCTATGTTCGACATTCTTCAAAAATAATGGAAAACTATACTACTCAGTCCGACCTGCTAGTCTGGTTGTTTGGTTTAGGCTTTTCAACCGAAAGATGCAGTTTCAAAACTGGGCACTAGCTAGTCGGTTGTGTACTTAGGCAAGGCACCTAAAGGACATTGCCTGAACTCAGCGGATTAATGGGTTCTACTAAATTGAAGGAACGTGTGTCATACAAAAACACACTGAAATAGATCCGATATCCCGACGGTGGTCGTTGTAAAAAAAAATTGTAAATTGTATTGTAAATCAAATTAATTAAATTTAAAGGACACAGCATAGTAGTGAAAAGTTCACAAAAATCAATAAACCATAAGAAAATTACGGCAGTGGTGCAGACACATGCAGCAACCATTTTTTGCAATGTGCCGATTATCTTTTGGAAATTGAGCAAGTAGACGGTTCAACGAGTAATATCCTTAATGTTTCCTTCCCGCGTAATATACACTCATAGAAAATAAGTTCTGATGTGGGATCGCAAAAAATTGAATTGACTGGACCCTTCTAAATCTATTGTAAGCAACTAAGTATATCCTGTTCCCACCATTATATTACATTTAAACAATGCAGCGAAGCAGCTTGTTTTAACGACTGTTCGTTTTGCCGTCTTTTCCTGTTTCTGTGTCGCTATTTTATTCGCTTGCCATTTTTAAATACTGGGGCAAAAAATGAATAAACTAAACTAAACATAAAATAATATCAATCAAATAACTGAGTTTGGGGATTTACAGCAGCAATCCGTTCACTACTGATTGCACCTATTGATACTTTATAAGTATAGCTTTAGGTATGCTTACAACATCCATGTAGCATCTCGTATATATATATTTGTTTAAATTAATTTTATGTTTAATATACTTTATGTTTTAAAAGTCGTTTTTAAGTAAAACGTGCAGATATAAAACGTCTCACTCGCAAATTTTTCGGACCTCGTAAAATGTCCTATATATTCTGGAAAATTTAAATAGAAGAAAATTGTATTGTAAATCAAATTAAAAAGACACAGCATAGTAGTGAAAAGTTCACAAAAATCAATGAACCATAAGAAGACTACTGCAGCGTTGCAGTAACATGCAGCAACCATTTTTTGCAATGTGCAGATTATCTTTTGGAAATTGAGCAAGTAGACGGTTCAAAGAGTAATGTCTTTAATGTTTCCTTCCCGCGTAATATACACTCATAGAAAATAAATTCTGATGTGAGATCGCGAAAAATTGAACTGACTGGACCCTTCCAAATCGATTGTAAGCAACTAAGCATATCCTGTTCCCACAGATAAATTAAAGTTAAACAATGCAGCGAAGCAGCTTGCGAATGTCGTTAAACAATAGATAGCGGTGGTATAAATACAACTCATCTATAAAGGGTATTCACTTTGCAAAAGTACCGAAACAAGGTAAGTTTGGTGTTGTCGGTTTTGTTCTTGTATTAAACATGTGGTCGATAGCTGGTCGGGTGTGTTCTAAGGCAAGGCACTTAGCTCCACTAAAAGTAAAACGAACGTCTCAATCGTGTTATTGATCGTGTGATATATGTGCCGCGTTTTTCATTCATGGAGATAAAACATAAATGCTCCATCCATTTGAACCTTATATTTGCAGATGAACAAGTTGATTCTCGTGGCTGTTTTAATTGGTTTGTTGATGATTACGAACGAAAGTGCTTTGGCTAATCAAGTACCATGGGCCCCAACATGGGGTAAGTAGCCTACCACATCTAGTGATGTATCATTTGACTGGAAGTACTTCTACAACGGGCAGTTAACCGTTCCACGTTAACTTTGTGTTGCCTAATGCAAACTGGATCACTTGTATATGTTCCAGTCAACACAATATTAGCCAACTATTCAATCAACAATTGTGTCTTTGGAAATTTATTGACACACGTTATTCAGTAATATCCAAAGGGCGTTTCATTGTCTTTTTGCTCTGTGCTATACATCAACTGGTTTTTCTTTAATTTACAAAAATAAAACACTTACTCATTTATTCACAGACGAAAGATCACAACAAGGTTGGTGATGGTTAAATCATTTACATTTTTATAAATATATTAATATATAATTTAAAAATACATTCATCAATTCCTGGTTTCAGACGAATTAACTCACTTGGATGAAGACAGCTTTTCTCTCAAAGGTAAACAGATAGAAAACGCACGATTTAAGTTACTAGTATAGAACTAATTAGTGGTTTTGTACTTCCGGTTTTCCACGCCATATAGTATTGGAACCAGTGATGCTAGGTCCATCGATCGTTTTTCCTTATCGAAAGGAAAAAAAAACTGGCGTACGGCATTTTACGTATTTTGTTTCACTAAAATGTTTATTTCAGATGTTTTCGCGATATTGGATCACTTGTCTAAACATTGATCAACGTACATCTGCGAAGGTTCGTAGATTATTTTCCAAACAGTTATCTACAAAACCATTTCGTCCCAATAAAACCTTGTTCCTTACTACGTCACCATTTTAAATGGCACAGTTTGAACTGCTGGTTATTAACTTAAGATTTATTCACAAAATACTTGGGAGCAATGTTGCAAACCTTTTGTTTAATTTAACTAAGTATATAAACTAGGAATTGCTATTAGGGTTTAAGCTTCGCCACATTGCTCCAACTCCACCCAGGCAGCAGAAATAAACATCGCCCCTAAATGTACTTTGTTATAGAATACTTGGATTTAAAACAATATTTTTTTACAGGCAAGGAACAGATAAAAAGAATTGGAATTCTTCCTTGTAATCGTATTCGCAAATAAAATCAAAAAGTACAATTTGTATTCTGTTTACATTTCACCCGGAATGTTGTGGACTCGAAACTGGTTTTATGCTTTTTAGTTGTGTCTTTCGGCAAGGTACTGATTCTAAGTTATATAAGTAATCAATGTTAGCTTTATTAGGTTTTTTTTTTATAAAAGACTGTTTTATTAATGTTTAGTTTCAGTTAGATTTAATAATATGATATCGAGTATTTTATTCCTTTAAAAAGAACACAAATGTGATTTACCACAGAGTAATATGATGTTTACCTTGCGATTGCGTACTATTAATTAGATGTAATAAGGTTGATTGTCACGTTGCATCGGATTGTTATGTAATAATATATTTGTTAACAAGCCCACCTTCCACCATGCTGACTTGCGCGCTTAGTTAGCCGAACAGAACAGCAATTGTGTTCAGTCTAAATATTTATTTATTCAAAATTCATTTACACAGCAATAAATTGAAATAACCTAAATGTTAAAAATGGAAAAGTATTTTGATATAGCTTGTGCATCCAAACAGATTAAGCCAGCTTAGCAAAGCTATACGTTTTAATACAGGTTACAGGCTATTGCAGGGCTTCCCAAACTTTTTTACGAGCGACCCTTTTCTCATTATCAAAAAAATTTACGACCCCTTTTTGTCTTTTTAACTTATTTTAAGTTGTAAGAATGTAAGAGTACGGTAAAAAAGCAGACAAACAACAGTATTTACAAAGATCGAAAACTGAGTTTGTTATTTAATGAGCTGCATGGTTCTGCATGTTTTTGCACAGTAAGTCAAACCGTGGCTCAATGTGTACATAATGTACATTATGCTGTAACAATAGTTCGTCACAGTACTACAGACGGAATTTAACAGTGTAATGTATCTTTATACTGTAGTCAAAAACGCCAATAATGCCGTTTCAATCCAGAGAAAGTTTTTTAATAAATAGGCTACGAAGCATAAAGTAGGGTATTATAAGCAATTTGTATGAAAAACAGGAAGCTTTTGCGACCCCAAATTTTTTTCTTGCGACCCCCGTCGGGGTCGCGACCCCTTGTTTGGGAAGCACTGGGCTATTGTATAATTAGTTTGTTTAAAGCTAACTTTAATTCTTTAACAGTGCGCCCAATACTTTTTTATTTGGTTAGTGCGCCGAAAGCGAAACAATTAGGAACCTAATCCTATATTTTATAGTTTCCCATTTAACTTTTTAAGATTTTAACCGATATTAATGCACTTTAACAATTATACAGATAAGTTTTATTTAACAGAGATAACAATTTTATTTGTTTAATATACAGTAGAACCCACCTATAGGATCGTGATCTAGCGGTCGCGTTGTCATATCAGCTTAAACGTCTGCATTTTTACTAAATTATGCAATACATTACCATTGTAAACAGAATGCAATGCATTACCATTGTAAATTTGTTGGAACCGCACTAAAGTGGTCCTGATAATGAGGTGGTCGTGTTATCGAGGTGGTCTCCAAGCGGGATTCCACTGTAATTGCTTTATTACTGTTCACAAGCAGGCGCACAGAAAATATATTGTATTGAATGTCTCGTAAACTTAAACCATGCTGGGTTCTATTTACGACGCCGTTATATATTGTTGTTTGGACCTGATATGAAAACCAAATAACATTTTAACACAGAATTGTAGTTTTTGATTTTATTGCGAATACGATTTTTAAGAAAAAAAATCCACTTTTGTTTATCTGTTCCTTGCCTGTAAACAAAATATTGTTTTAAACCCAAGTATTGTATAACAAAGCACATATAGAGGCGATGTTTATTTCTATCACGGGGAGGATAGCTTACACCCGAATAGCAAATACTAGTTCATATACTTAGTTAAATTAAAACAAAAAGTTTACAACATTGCTTTCAAGTCTTTATTTGTGATTAAATCATAAGTGAATAACCAGCAGTTTAAACTGTGCCATTTAGAATGGTAACGTACGATTATTCTTTATTTAACTACACATGAAAAAGAAGTTTGGTTGGTTAACGATGGGACTCATGCGATTATGCTTGAAGAAACAAACTACATACTGGTCGCTAGCCAGTCGGTTGTGTCCTTGGGCAAGGCACTTTACGGACATTGCCTGAACCCAGCGGATTAATGGGTTCTACAAAATTAAAGGAACGTGTCTATCATATACAACACACTGCAATAGCTCCGGTAACCCGACGATGGGCGCGAGGTGATCTGACGATTGCCCGTGTGATAACCCCCTAGGTTTTCCCATTCACGGGGATAAACATGAATATCCTATCCTATATCCTACATACTCTGTCTATAAAATACAAATTGTGGTCAGGCACCCTGTAACATGAATATATGGCATACAACATGGGTTTTACAAATGGTGGTGGTTAAACACGTGGTTGACACTCTCTAGTTTGATTTACTTCGGCTTGTAAACTTTTTTAGTTGGGCTTTCGCCAATGACGCAGCGTTTTTCGTTATTTGGTTCCTAATTAAGATATGAGTTTTTAAAAACGCAGAATTTGGTATTTTCGTTCACATTATTGATTGTGTTTTTTTAGTTTCTATTATCGGAGTGACCAAAGAACGAATAACGGACGCGTTCTTGTAAAAGTGTAACTTAGTAGGATAGGATAGGATATACATGTTTATCCCCGTGAACGGGAAAATCAAGGGGTTAATCACACAGGCAATCGTCAAGTCACCTTGCGCCCACCGTCGGGTTATCGGAGCTATTTCAGTGTGTTTTGCTTGTGTGTTAACCCCCTTGATTTTTCCATTCACACAGTTTTATAAACGCTGCTTAAAAGTAATTACCTAACAAACTAAACAAAATATTAACATTGTAAGATGCAACAGCTTTAACAAACATTATGCTGAATTATGAATTATATGACGATTGCTCGTGTGTTACCCACCTTGGTTTTCCCACTCACGGGAATAAACATGATTATCCTATCCTATTGTTGGGAGAAGCATATTTTGATCTTAGCGGGCCACCGTCCAACGATGGACTGGGCTTTTAATGCACTATATATTAGCTCGTTGGTTTAAGTCAGTCATATTTTAATCAAAATAAAATTTTCATGTCTCTTGTAGGAAAAGGTAGCGGGTTCGAAACTGGTCGTTAGCGAGTCTGTACTCGGTTTTGTTTTTGAGGAAGAAATTTAGCTAACATCGTTTAAAGCCAGTGAAATAATAGATTCATCACACAGAAATAGCGTAGGAGAGTCAACGATGGACGCAAAGTAAACATCATATTGCTCTGTGGTAAATCACCTTAGTGTTTTTATCGAGGAAATAAAATACTCGATATCATATTATAAAATGTAGCTAATACTAAACACTATTAAAACAGTCTTTAATGAAAAAAAACTTAAAAAATCTTATATTGATCTCTTATATAACTTGGAATCAGTGTCTTGCAAAAGGAAACAACTAACAAAGCTTAGGACCAGTTTCTAACCCACAGCGTTCCGGTTGAAGTGTGCCGCACTAACCTGGAAAGTTATTCGGCCGTACCGACTCATTTTTCTATTTATTGAATGTCTCGTTAACAGAAAACTATGGGTTCTATTTATAGCGAGAGCATATATTGTTGTTTGAGCCTTTATTATTAAGACCATTCAACATTTATTTTCGAATACGACGATTTCAAGGGAGAATTCCAATTCTATTTATCTGTTCCTTGCCTGCAAACAAAATATTGTTTTAATCCATGTATTGTATTATAAATCATTTTAAGGGGTGATGTTTATCTCTATCACGGGTAGGATATGAGGAGGCAGTTAAACACTTGTACATGGCCTATATGCTGCCTGGGTGGAGTTGGAGCAATGTGGCAAAGCTTAAACCCGAATAGCAATTCCTAGTTAATATACTTGGTTAAATTAAAACAAAACAATTGCAACATTGCTCCCAAGTCTTTATTTGTATTTAAAACATTAACAACCAGCAGTTCAAACTGTGCCATTTAGAATGGTGACGTAGTAAGGAAAACGATTTTATATTTTGTAGATAACTGCTTGAAAAATACAATCCGTGTGAACAGTCTACTACCACATAAACCTGTGGCAACGAGCATATCAAGGGTTCGAAGAAGACCAGAAAAGTACATCGCAACGAAATTTCGGGCTTGACTCTAGTACCGGATCTGCTAGCTCTTTTAACGACAAGGCGGGCCATATAGTGTGACTGTACAGCAGGGAAAACCTGGTATAGGCATGCCTGAAGCGGCTTAGGGTGCTTAGATCTGAATGGAACCGGACATCAGTAATTTAGAAACAACTTGAGTCCTACCTGATTGGTGGGTCATTGCGTTGCCTTTTAACCGAAGTGTTGCAGATTCAAAACTGGTCGCTGTCTATAGGGTTTGTTGTTGTTGTTGTTGTGTCCTAGAGCAAAGCACCTAACTACATTGTCTGAACCGGGTGGAATAATGGGAAATTAAAGGAATGTTTCAAATATACACAACGCATTGAAATAACTTCGGTAACCCGACGGTTGGCGCAAGATGATCTGACGATTGCCCGTGTGTTAACACCCCTTGTGTTTTCCACATAACAAATACATACAGCAAACGGAAATAAATGAATGTTGTACTGGTAGCCCACTTGTTGGCCTAAATGTAATGAATAACTTAAGCTTACAGGAAATGATTTATAGTGAAACGGATGTGTAACCGAGTTATAGAATGTGTAACCGTGGTTTTTTACATAACAACACTTATCTAGAAACCCGAGTTATACATTACACTGTAGCCTACTGGGTATAGGCCGATGTTAGATTGTGTCTGTTTGTAGCCTTCGTTTAGTTTATTTGTTGTTGTTTTTCATTTGCATTAAAAAGATACATAATATTTTGTGAAGAAGAAATATCAGCAACAAGGAATCTAGGATACTCATGTTCTACCCCCGTTAATGTAAAATAACACATAGGGCGTTACCACACGGGTAATTATCAGATTACTACGCCCCCGCCGTCGGGTTATCGTAGTTATCGTAGCCATTTTGGTTATGATTGAGACGTTCTTCCCGTCGTAGTGAAACACATTAATCCGCTGGTTTTATGTGATGTCCGTGTATCGTCAAAAAACAACTGATTAACGAACGACCAGTTTTTTTGTTTTTTTTAACCGAGCTAGGTTTCGAACCCTCGAAGGGCTCTTAACTAGGACCGTTTTTTTGTATTTGGTTCTGTATGTATGGGTCGTGTTAACCACTCGGCCACACGAGCGACCAATTTTAACCCTGTTATCCTTTGCTTGAAAGGCGACGTGTAACCCACCAAGTTATTATAATATTATTCACAGGTCACAGTCTATTTCTATATGGTCGTACTATTCGACAAATCGGCATTTTCGCGGTAAAGAAGGCCCTTTTTATCATAATTATTTAGAATAAAAGGGTTAAACTAACGCCGAATCAAAATAAAAGTTTAATTTTTTTTTACCGAGCTAAGTTTTAAACCTATGATAGGCTCATCACCAGGACCGTTTTTTGTATAAGAGTCGGTATATGTATCGGTCGTGTTAACCATTAGGCCACACGACCGTACAAAGTTTAAGTTTTTCCCCAAGGTTCCGTCACAATAAATCGGGACCATATTATTATTCCTTTTTACTGTGTAAGGATATACTTTGAGGTTTTGGTACATAATAAATAATGTGTTCAGGACTTCAGGTGCTTTTTGAAAGTGTGGACTTAAGCTAGGGTGCCATTTTTAATATCAACAATGTAAACATTTTAACTATTTTATGTTTAGATTTTGCTTAGTAGTAGGATGCTTTTAAATTTTACAAAGGTTGACATAACCGTAAAAAAGTGACATTACTAAACCTCTTACAAAAAAGCATGCCTTCAAGCACTGGCACTGATGGAGGTAAGTGTGGTTTAAACATTAAGGCTTATTTTACACACTTAAAGAGAGGAAAAAGAATAATAGGGTAGGAAAGAGGAAAACTGCTCACTTAAAGTATAGAAACCACTTAAACCCAGCCTTTAACACCAGTATCAACCCCAGAACTTACACAAATCTAACCTGAGCTCTATCTCAACCGTAATAACCTAATTTCCATCTTAGTATAAAGTTTTCCTCTTTTCCTGCTTTAAATTTCCTTCTAAAAGTGCTGCAAAACCAATGTCTGGAAATGGGCACCCCTAATTTAAATAAAATTCTGACGGATTTTACAATGCTTGGGCCTTTGGCACATAAGATATTTTGTCAAAATGGTCCATACTTTAGATACTTACATAGCATAGCATTAAAATTGCTACAAAATCTATTTAACAAATAATCATTTTTACTTTTTTCTTTTGTAAATTAGAATTAATAGTTTAACCAGTAATTCGGCATTTACTGGTATGGAATAGAATATATTCATGTTTATCCCCGTGAATGGGAAAACCAAGGGGTTAACACCCATCGCCGGGTTACCGGAGCTATTGAAGTGTGTTGTGTATGATACAAACATTCTTTCAATTTGGTAGAACCCATTAATCTCCTGGGTTCAGGCAATGTCCGTTAAGTCCCTTGTCCACGGACACAACAGACTAGCTAGCAACCAGTTTTGCACCTCAATTCCTTGGCTGAAAGGTGACGCACTAAACCACCAGACTAATCTGTCAGACTTGCAAGAATCTAATGAATCTAATTCCAACCACAGCCTCTTCAATCCTGGATGTTGTGAATCAACTAAGAGTCCGGATGGCAAATGAGTCAGATGAGTTTAATGGAGTTGATGATCTTGATGCGATTTTCAGGGATAACCATATGCAAGCATTGATCAGGGTAAGCGTGTGTTTAAGATCAAGACAAGTACTCAATCAATCCATCAATTTTAAATTTAATTTCGCAGTTAATATTACGCTGCAGTGTCCCCAGTTCTAATTTCGTACTGCCTTGTTCGAAGTTTTAATTTTGTGACTTTCACTATTGTTTCCAGTAATTTTTTAGCTTTCATTGTTGATTTTATAAAAAAAATTTAGCTGTAGAAAATTAAAATCATGTACCAACGACTAATCAAAGATTTATTAAACTTTCTTGCCACAATAACTTACAAATCCCAGCAAATTCATACTTCTTTCCCTTAGGTCCATGAAACAATCCAACCTGAAGATCGAACTCCAGTTCAAAACGACTCACTCAACCTCATTGATGAGGTAGGGAGAGTGAAATATTGTTTTATTTGTTGTTCTGCTATAAATGAATGCTGGGTATTATGATTTAAGGACCAAAATTTAAATTTATCAACTGAAACCCAACCCTTGCATGGTTTAAACATGTTTCAGTTTTACTCAAAAAAGTGGTACATTCACTCTTTTACCTACCAAATAAAATTAAATTAAATTCACATAAAAATTATTTTATAAGAAATTGTAATTAACTGTACACCCTCCGTGTGTGCTTTCATATAATTAAGGGATTCATTTGAGATATTAATAATAGTCATAGGCATACCAGACAGTAATGATAAGAAAAATCTATATCTTGATTATATTCAGTTGGTATTTAACATTATATCTTGTGGGATTTGTGTGGTTACTTTTGCTCGATACTAGTAGCAGTAGTCAGGATGTGCTTATCCGAGGCAATTAGGTTTACAAAAATTTATGAATAAGACAATTTTAAAGTTGAATTTTTCCAACATCTGATTATGCATGGCCCGATTTACAAGAGCGCACATAACAACTTTACTTCATAATCCCAACAACTCCCCACAGATCCACGAACTCCATGTAGCCAACCCCACCAACGACGTACTATCCTCTCTTTCCAAGATGATCCAATCATCACCGCACGTTCTATCGCTGCTGTATTGCCATGATAAAGTTGCCTCCAAGGTTGGTTCTTTCTCCTTATACAAGGTAGTTATATATTTCTCCTTATATAGCTGCATCCACCTGCTGTGTGTGCCCTCAGGCACATGTTGAGTATTGGTTGGCATGCTTCTTCAATGCAATAAAACATCATTCTGAAACCTCTTAATTTAAAAAGTATTTTAATGCAATCTTTAATGCAATGCAATAAATCGTTCTAAAAAATTTTAATATAAAATGTTTTACTGTTATAAAAAATATTTGTCCGATACTATATTTGTGCATTACACAACACAATTGCAATATTAGTTATTTATTATTTGTTTCATATACCTTTTCTCAACTGTTAAGCATATTAGTGAATAAAACTAAAATGAATAAAGAGGGAGGAAGAGACATTGCTTACTAAAACTATAAAAACTATCTCTAACCCTGCCCTAAACCGGAATCTAAACCCTTTAAAACCCAACTTTAGCACTTACTGTAATCCTTAGTCCGACCGGTTAGTCTGGTTTAGTGCGGCGCCTTCCAATCGAAACTGGTCTCTAGTTAGTCGGTTGTGTCTTTGGTGGGCGCGAGGTGATCTGACGATTGCCCGTGTGTTAACCCCCTTGCGTTTCCCATTCACGGGAATAAACATAATTATATCCTATCCAATCCTATTCATAATCTTTATTTTAGTGTGCAGTTACCTTCACTTCCCCTTTTCCACTCAAATTTTCCCATATTCCTCACAGTCACAGTTATGGGATATCGACCCCTGTCTAACCCCATGTTGCATACGATGACCCCAACCTGACACACTCACCCCCCACACTCACCCCTCCCTCACAGGAATACGACGAACCCCAATTGAACGACACCACGTATAGTGACGGGGTTTACTACAATGACGATGATGATGACAAGACAATGGAAGAAACAATGAAAGTCGTACGACTCGTCAAAAGTGATGAACCCCTGGTGAGTGGTTGACTAATTTGGTGTCGACAACAGCTAAATATATCA
Source organism: Ciona savignyi (assembly GCA_000149265.1). Lineage (NCBI taxonomy): Eukaryota > Metazoa > Chordata > Ascidiacea > Phlebobranchia > Cionidae > Ciona > Ciona savignyi. The sequence goes on along the minus strand of CH001324.1, from coordinate 353,279 downwards.
AGACTTCAATCAATTGTGTATAAATCTAACAAGAAATAAATAAGCTAACTGGTGAGTGGTGGACTAATTTGGTGTCGTGACCACTAAAAGTTTTGGAACGATTACAAGCCAAAGATATATGAAACAACCTCCTAATAAAAAGATTAAAGCTAGAAAGCGAGTGATAAAAACAAAACAGGTACAAGACATCAATCAATTGTGTATAAACCCAACAAGAAAGAAATAAGCTAAGCAGTTATATCAGGCATGGGCAACATACAGCCTGCGGCCCATGAAGGAATTTTGATTGACCCGTAGACTGTATCTAACCATACTATGTAATTAAGATATTGAATATTATTCATGTAATAATCCGACTCACCAAGGACTTTATTTTTCCACATCTGGCCCGCCAACCATAGAAGTGGCCCACCCCTTCAAGAGTTATATGATAATAACCTCTAATATCACAGTGAAAAACTTATGGATACTCTGTAACTTTTCCATTGAACTTCTTTCAGTTGCTTTGTAAAAAAGCAATGTATTTAAATAGATTTAGATTTGTTGAGATTTAAGTAAAACATTTAAATTTAAATTGATTTAAATTTTATGGGGAAATAATATACTGGATTTATCAGTTAATTTTTATCAGAATCTTTGTATACTGACAGCTCTCTTGTTTAATTAGGTTGTTGGTTGCGTGGTTAGGTAGTGTGTTTCTATGTGTACATTCACAAATAAATTTATGAGGTTTTATTAAGATCCATAGCCTTAGCAATCTTAGCAAGAAAATATATAAAACTAAATTTGACTATTAAAATCCAAAGAGCGAATATATATAGTATGTTACTGTGTTGTTCAAAAGTATAACGATTGATCTTTAAAAATTATGGTTTATTGAGTTTGTGTCCTGGACGTCGGTTTGACGTAGTTTGGGATTAGACTGTGACATAAGCCCTTTTATGTGGGTTTTGCTTTTAAGGGATATAAAACAGATTCCCCTTATTTAAAAGGCAACACTTTAAAACACTTCATTAAGTTGTTGCGAAATGTAATTCCTTCAAATTATAAGAGAATATATTTTAGTACTAACTAGTTGGTATGGTAATAAGATAATATAAAATAATTGCATGAATAACCTTGCATGAATTTAATTGGCAGTTTTTTCGTTGCTGATTTAAATTTATAACCTAGATAGGGTTTATCAAATGTCATATATTTTCTGCTTTCCCTATTTTAATTTAAAGTGTTTTCTTTTTTAAATTGGGTGCGGTGGGCGTGAGGTGATCTGACGATTACCCATGTGTTTACGCCGCTAGCATATTTCTGTTCATTTGGATGAACACGAATAGACTAGGATTCAAAATTTTTAATTTCAAAGATCAAAATCGTAATGTACCATATGTTCTGTATGTGAGGCTGTCAAAGTTCTAATGCAGGGCCAAAGATCCATGCGAGTAAGAATTTACTCTTGTAGATAAGAATTGTAATTAATGTTTACCATGACCTTTTTCTATTCAACTGGCGTATAACGGATTAAAAAACAATTCCTTATCATTGCGACTGTTTTTTTATTATACATATGGCGCGTCCCAGTACTAGAGTCTATAATACTTACGAGTTACAGCAGTATTTTAAAAATGCGTTTTTTTAACCCTGCTAACGATTCCACACAACAGGGAGCCACGATAGCAGGAGATGAGAAGGGAAACATAGTTGTTGCGAGGATATTGAAGGGAGGAGCCGCCGACAGAAGTGGTGAGATTATCTTTTAAATATGAAAAACAGCAAAAAATACCAATAAATACTCCAAATGTGGTGTTTTAACTTCAAAAACAGCCACCTAATAGAAAAAACACTAAAATGGAACAAGATTCAAGTTTTGGAAAGGAAACCACTGCAACCTTGATATAATCTGCATTAAACATGGTTTACACAAATGTTTCAATTGCAGCTTGTATTATTTCTAATTCATTCCACAGTGATGGTAATTAAAGATGCTATCGAAACATATAATCCATGCTTATTCCAACATATATAAAGGCTGTGGTTTAAATCTTAAATTGTTCCTTGCTTAGTTTACCATTTTTTCTTGTTTTATTCTTTTGTAGCTGTATTTATTGTACAACACCTGGTGTATTTATTGATTGATTTTTGCTTGTTGTTAATTTTTGTTTATTTATTACAATTAATATAAAAAACGTTATTTCCACTGCATTTTACTGTCTACCATATTTAAAATGAAATATATTTAAATAGTTGTTTATAAAGCAACAGACTGCTAGGGTCTTAACAATAAGCTGCTTTCGTTAAAATTAGATCTAACCTAAGCCTTGCCAGCTGATTCAACCATAGTGACCAAAATACACATATAGACACACATACACTCACACACACATACATATGATGTTGCCAATTTAACTTATAACTATTTAAACTAATACACACATGCACATATGTACAGTATGGCTAATGAATAACAATTATTTAATAAGAAAAAACACAATAATTTTTAGTGATAATAGAAACGGAAATCCCACTGTAGAAATTTTTACGCTATTACTTTGATTGAACAAGCTAGATTATTAGGTCAACAATGTCACATTCCTTTTTATTGGTGAATAACCAAACCAATAAATATATTTAAACCCGATACCACAATAGACCAAATGACAAGGTCACTTTTGTGTAGTTAATTCCAACTTCCCTTATGCAACCCTAATTTGACATGTCTCCTTACGTTATAAGCATATTTCAATGGTCGATCACCATAACTTTCCCCTCCAACTAATATTCCAACTCGATCAATTAACCATTTGTTTCCAATTTCAGCCCGAACTTTTCAAAACAAAATTCAATTAAAATCTGTTTCCAATTTTCAGCCAAAAGGCCAAAACTTTATATTTTCTATAATTTCAGCCCAAAAATTTTCACTTTTCGATAAACCGGAATATAATATTCAAACTATAAAATTAAACATTACAATAGACAACTTAAATCATTTGGGTGCCAACCACACACGATACAAATGCTCTTGGGACATTAGACACAAAATATCCGATAAACAGTTTACAATAGAACTCGTTATCACAGGTTTTTTTCGATTTTGTTATAAGTTTATTTTGATCGATCAATTAGTGAGAGCAGGTGTACTCTCGTGTGCATCCGAAGGTGTGTGCCATGACAGAAACACTCATGTGACATCATCAGAAACAAAACAAAAACAAATAAAAATTACACCGTAGAATTGAACTCGTTATTAAGAGTTTTTTTTCTTTTTTATGAGTTGTTTTCGGTCGACAGCAAGTTTTTTTTTTCACCTCTTTTGTACAATAAGTTAAAACACCATATTCGGAGTATTTATTTTTTGCTGTTTTGCTTATTTCTTCAACTCTCATTTGTTTTCGGTTTTTTAATGAGTTGTTTTTGATGGAGATTAGATTTATTCTCTTGTAAACCATAGAATTGAACTCGTTATTAAAAGATTTTTTTTATTTTTTATGAGTGATTTTCAATGGACAACAAGTTAACTGTCTTGTAAAACTGCTTTTTAAAATTTTTTTTAATTCCTTTTAAAAATTGTTTAAAATTGTTTGAGATGTTTTCGATGGAAAGCAAGTTTACTCTCTTGTAAAACTTGAACTCCTCATTTGTACAATCCCGAATTCCATCCGAAGGTCTGATCCACGTCAACGACATCCTGGTTGAAGTGAACGACGTAGCAGCTCAGGGGAAGAAACCCGAGGAATTGATCCAACTTCTCGCCGGACTCTCAGGTCCGCTCACCTTCAAACTCATCCCGGGAGAAGCGGTCGTCGAACCGAGGACGGAAGAGGTGAGTGGAAGGGTGGGGTGTTTAATTCTATGGATGGGATATCGTTTAAGTGTGGAAAAAACGTGAAATATTTATTTCTATGGATGGATGAAATGTGAGACGTCCATTCCATAAGCACTTATGTTAGTGTGGAATAATAATTACAAAGAAGTTTTCTTCTTTCTTTCAAAAGTTTTGGAAGTGTGGATTATCGTTAAAGTGTGGAATATCGTTAAAGTGTGGAATATTGTTAAAGTGTGGGAAAAAACAAGGCATAAACACCATGGGTTGCAAAGCTGCATTATTAGAGAAAGCATGCAAGTTAGATGGATTAAATTGTTTCTTTTTCAGTTTAAATTATTAAATATTAAGTCATTTTAATCGAAAGTTACTGTGTATCAGGATAGGATAGGATATTCATGTTTATCCCCGTAAATGGGAAAACCAGGGGGTTATCACACGGGCAATCGTCAGATCACCTCGTGCCCAATGTCGGGTTACCGGAGCTATTGCAGTGTGTTGTTTATGATAGACATATTTCTTCAATTTAGTAGGACCCACTAATCCGCTGAGTTCAGGCACGAGTGGGTTAAATGTGAAACACACAGTTACAGTTTTCACCCCTAATTTAACCCCTATGATTCCAACCCAGTTGTACCTGCGCTCGAGATACAAATACCACCCGAAATCCGACCCCCTCATACCCTGCCAAGAAGCTGGGCTTGATTTTAACCCAGGAGATGTGCTGAGGGTGGTGTCTAAGGATGACGCTTCATGGTGGCAAGCTATCAAGGTGACTTCATCATTTTATACCAAAATTTTATATTTTAATAGAATTTCGTCATCATATTTTACTTTAGGAATGTAAGACTGTTGGCCAACAAAGCTTAGTTTGTTAGCTTTTAGGTGAAAGGTTTAAGGTTCAAAACTGGTGGCTAGCTAATCGGTTGTGTCCTTGAACAATGCACTTAACGGACATTACCTGAACCCAGGGGAATGATGGGTTCTACCAAATTATGCGAACTTACACTCATAAACAACATACTGCAATAGCTCTGGTAAACTGACAGCGGTCGCGAGGTGATCTGATGATTGCCTGTGTAATGATAACTATTCTGCATATTTCCATTTACTAAGATAAACATGAATATATAAGACAGTGTATGGATGCAACTTGAAAAGAGTTTGTAATCCACTGCCATCGTTAATTTAAGAACATTTACGCAAAAAAAACGGCCCTAAAATTACCCTCAATTTTTTGTTGTTTTTTAAATGTTGAGAATGCAATAAAATTTCTCCAGCCCTGGTTAAGGGTACAATAATGCAGCATTCATGAGCACGGGGAATTACGTAAATCTATAAAATTAACGTCTCCATCTTTTACACTGGCAAAGATTAGTGAGCCCACACACACACAATATCGCAATATTTAACCCTTGTACCCATGTTATACCAATATTCCCCACCACACTTAACTTGCCATTCTAGCTTAAATGACTAATCATAAAAACATATTTTATTTTAAATGATGACTTATCTCACTCAAGTAATATTTGGTTTTTGTATTAACAATTAAATACAAAATGTATAAGAATGTTTTCAGGCAGTATATATTTCTTTAATGTATATTAAAGCACTAATTTGCTATTGGTGTTAAATTATTTATATTTCCGGCTATACGGCGTTAATTAAAATTAAACATCTTTAAGAATAAATGACGTCAATTATTTGTTTAAATAATTAATTTGCCATTTCAAATTAAAAAGTTAAAGTTTGTACTAATGGACTTGTGGTTATAAAGAACAAAATATAAATATAAATCGATATATTTTCAAAGTTAGTTTGTAATTTTTGAGATCGAATTCCATGCATACCAATGTTAAAGAGTAATTGTTACTTCAGTGATAATAATGGGTTAGGCTTACAGATCACCTTAAACGTAAAATATGTTGAGTTTTAAAAACTTTAAAGCAGCGGTTCCCAAACTTTTTTGTTGGCGGCGCCATTTGTAAACTTATTAAACCTTGCGGCTCCCTCATAAAGCCAAAATTTTCAAACTGCATGTATTGTATATCCAGACTATAGCATGCATTTGGATAACCATTCAAATTCTTTAAAACTATTCACTAAACTACAAAAGTGACGAACAGTCAATTAATGCAAAGCAGTTATTTGACAAACCATTATTCGAAAACAATGCCATGTTAGTCAGCAAATAGTGGCAGATAACACCGAACAATGGATTTTAACAAGTAAAACGAATACTGTATACCAGTGTATGGGGGTGCACACCAGACTCAAACATCTCCAATTAACGTTTTACTGGTGTAACACACATGTACTGTTTTTAGTGTGAGAAAAACAATGAATGCAGCAACTTTCGCATGCTTTCGTGGCAGCCCCTGGCAAAGTCTCGCGGCTCCCCAGGGCGCCGCGGCGCCCAGTTTGGGAACCGCTGCTTTAAAGCATTAACTTTTCAACTGACTTAAAGTTTTTTTTAAAATTAATTAAAAAATTAAGTTTAAGGTGAAGAATATGAACTGAAATTATTGGTTTGATTTACAATTCGATTAATTAACCTTATCAACTGTTTAATCACATTTTAAATCAACCAATATTTTTAGTTTGTATTCTTATTAAGAATCTTCGCAAAGTATATGTCAGATTCCTGTAAAATAAGATGTCTGTGTTTTATGATATTGTCAGGATAGGCTTAATCATTGTGGACTGTCGTAATATCAAATTTCACTCACTAACACTTAAGTGGATGACTCACGTCCCCACTTATAATCCACTCATAAAGACGCTACTTAAAACAGAGGGTTAAAATAAGAATCAACCGTTAAATTACACTTCTTAAATGACAAAATGACTAATTCGATATGGTAAAAATAGTTTTTCTTTAAAAGCACTCAAAGCCAATACATGTAACAACTTTTATTTTAAGTCATTTTAAAATGTTATTTTTAATTAGTTTTATTTGAATTTTGATTTTTAAAATAAAATTTCGAATCACATTAATATAAAGGTTCTTGTTTTTGTTGTTCTCTTCTATCTTACAAACCATGCTGTATATACATCCAACCGTTTCCCTCCATTTTGTAGTCCTATTTAGTCCATGACCGAGAATGTATCTGGTTACATGTTATGTGGGTGTGGCCTTCTTAGTTTTACAAGTATTTAAACCAACGTCATCTAGGTGCAAATCTCTCATATTCTAAACATGATAATTGCAATGCTGGAAAGCTTCTATGCTGTGACTTTTGTTTAAATGCTATTTTAAAAAATTCAAATGATACAAAAAGTAACTTTTAAAATGAAGATTTTTAAATTACATTTGTCTAAAATACTAGAAATAAACAATTGCATTAAGATCAACAATGATTCTTAAATTTCTTGGAATTGTGACAAAAGAAGACCCTTTTGTGGGTCTTTTTTTCAACTGTGCGACCCTTTTTTCCATCACTGAGCAGACGTTATACAAGTTCATACTTTCAATGTACACACTCCACCAATGTTGACCCATCCATATCATAGGTTGGATCAAGCAACTATAGCTCAGCACAACATTCATCGGTGCAAAGAGCCGGACTTATTCCCAGCATTAAGTTGCAAACCAGGTGGGGTTTGATCAAGATTATACCGATTTTACTGGTCAATTAGTGAGTGAGTCTCCTTTCAGTCGCAATCAATTAGTGAGTCTCCTTTCAATTGAAGGGTTACATGTTTGAAACTTGTCGTTAGCTATTTAGTAATGTGCTTGTGCAAGTCACTTAGACATTGCCTGAACCCAGTAGTTTAATGGGTTTTACTGATATTGAAGGAACGTCTCAATTATACACAACACACTGCAATAGCTCCGGTAACCTGACAGTGGGCGCGAGGTGATCTGAAGATTGCCCGTGTGTTAACCCCTTTGGTTTTTCCATTCACGGGGATAAACATGAATATTAAGATTACTCAATATAATGTATTTAAACTATTAAAATGTACCGATATCATGAACCGTATGATCTCAAAGAATAGTTTTCCATTCATGAATATAAAGCGTAACACTTTTAACAGTATGTAATTCCCACTTTTATTATCTACCTAGCTTATACACTTCCAACTAACAATATTACCATGCCAGGAGGGAAAGATTAAAGAAACAAAGCGAGCGTAAAACAACCCCATCCCCTTCTATTAAAGGAAGCAATCTTAGTCTGCTCAGTAATGACAGGAAAACAGCTTGTAAGTACTTCATCCTAGTGCTAATATGGTGTTTGGAAGTTGGGATTTGTTTTTAAACTTTTTAATTAGAGATACTACTATGTTGGTGCAATGTAAAAGTGTCATGTGTGGGTGCACAGTTGTACACATTTTGCACACAGTCTAGTTGCTGGAATTATTACAATGTGTGGATAATCAGACATGACTTTCAATTTTGAAGACTCATTAGATCTCACTCGGTTGGATTAATGTAAAGTGGCTTGCCCAGGTGCACAGTTAGACACTTCATGCTCTCAGTCGAGTTGCTGGAGATGTTATATTCTGTGAATAAGCATACACTTATTTGAATCACCAGTTGTATAATGATATTTTCTATAAAGTGTCCGAAAAACCCAGCAACCATACTTATACAAGAACAATGGGTAATACCCAACCACCTTCCACAGGGAGTGTGATACGAGCAAGTTTCAGGAGAAAGAGAAATTCACCTCGTCCCGATAAACATCAACTGACTCCAGTCAAGTCACAAGGTGATATGTTTATCTATGTGGGTGGAAACATGCAATGTTGTAAATAAGGTACTGGGTAAAGTGTAACATTTTCCTGCGTAACATGGGTTACTAGGTTAATAGGTTTAGTGGTGTAGTGGTAACATGGGTTAATGGGTAATGGGTTTATTGGTTTCCTAGTAACATGTGTAACATGGGTTAAACTGTGTTACATGGGTTAAAACTGTGTACATGGGTTAAACTGTGTAACATGGGGTAAAACTGTGTAACATGGGGTTAACCTGTGTTACATGGGGTTAAACT
>CH001324.1:326684-342161 GCA_000149265.1 Ciona savignyi | reverse complement strand
ATTCTGTTATTTCAAGTAATGCCTAAATTACATGAAATGCCGACTGGTTTAGACATGAAACGACTAAATATACATTAAGAAGTGCCAAAGTTTAATGTACCCTATGCCCCCCCCCCTTTTCCAAGCACAACGACATTTCCAACCCACCTATTATAATTGGACCCCCCACTCCTTACCCCCTGCTATCATCATTAAACCCCCTAATACCCCCCCCAACCCCATTTATTATCATTAAACCCCCTAATTCCCCCCCCAGGCGCTGAGCGTGTTACGTTGCAAGGAGATGAAGCCGTACATCGTATTCATCCAACCTCCCACCCTTGATCAGCTCGATACGATGGGGATTCCCGGTGACGTAGCCCCGAGTGTTCGACCCAAGCTCACCATCGAACGTGACCGAACCGTGCCTTTCTCCGTGAGTTGTTTGGAAGCGGTTTATCATCTGAAACACGCTAATTACCCCCAACTGTGGGCATGTGATAAAACGATTGTCGTTTAACGATCAAAACAGATAAAATGGCTAAATAGGCTATCCCATCATATCCTGTCATATCCTGTCACAGCCTTTTTCCGTGAGTTGTATAGACAATAATTAACTCTCGACTGTGAGCATGGGGGTTGGTTGTTTGAAAGCCAAGGGTGTCAGTTGAACTGAGCGTTTTATTATCGAAAACACACCAATCACCCCTGACTGTGGGCATGTGATCGAACGATTGTCGTTGACTGATCGAAACTGTAGTGTTCAACACACGTTAGGTAATACGTCTTTTATTATAAGTGTGTCGAGATGGAAAGGAACCGATTTGAGAGATGCCTCGGGCTTATATAGCCGGCATATATAGAGATCTTAAATAATACTACAGAAAAAAATAGTTATCCTGTACTATCCTATTCTATCATAGCCTTTCTTGGTGAGTTGTATAGACATTAATATTACCCTCGACTGTGAGCATATAGGATCAAAAGTTGGTTGTATAGAAGCTAGGGGCGTCATTATCCCAATCAGTTTGGTTTCTAAAATTATTCTAGATTGTTTATTTTTGATTTTTTATTGATTTAGAATTCGTACTGCAAATTTCAACAGTAAGTTTAAGTAGAACCCATTAACCCACTGGTTTCAAGCAATATCCGCTAAGTGCCTTGCCCAACCGACTAGCTATCGGCCGGTTTTAAACCAGCCACCTTTCGGTTGGTATTCTCGAGCGCTACTAAGAGACAACCATGATAAGATTCGTATTTTTTTCGAGTTCGTTTTGGACCCATTAAGGTTTCGTCACTAGGACCGTTTTTGTATGTAAGTCGGTATATGTATCGGACGATTCGTTAACCATTCCGCCACACGACCGTACATTAAGATTTGTGTTAATTTCCATGAATTCGCCGTTTTCACAACGATTGACATAAAGCATCGATTTCCACAGCAAGATGAGCTATCCAACCTTGTGAATCGTGGTGAGCGTATGGAGGCAGCGTACGGACGACTTTTCGACGCGAGAATCGTCAACGACAACGTCGACGCCGCCTTCGCGCAACTCAAAGAAATTTCATTTTTCCTCGAGAACGACCTCCAGTGGTTGCCTTCGGAGTGGATGGATTGACTGTGACGTCATAATTGACTGTGGTGTCATAATTGACTGTGATGTCATAAGAATTGGCGGCCATTTTTCCTCGCGTACGGAGTTATACGTCACGTCCTATGGCTCAACTTAATATCGGATATGACGACAGTTATTATAATAGAACGAGTAGTTACTGTAGAATTCTCATTTTATCAGCATATTTTAAACACAAGCCTCCAATAACACGACACAATTTGATTCGTGATTTTTCGTAAAACTAAACAAATCACACCTAAATACACGTTTTTTCACAAAAATTCAAAATTCACAATTTTTGTTTAAATTTAAGCTAAATACGCTTATTACATTTTATTTTAAATTCCAGCTGAATACATAAGGGAACAAGTTTAATACATTTCCAAGTCAAACAAGAAGAATTATTATTAACTCAATTCAAATTGATTAGTTTAAACATTTCAAAAACAATAAAACTTAATATTTAGGAAATTATTAAAACAAAACAGTTGCAAATTTATCACATAATTATGGTGTGAATGTTACTGTTTTTTTGGAAAATATTTCAATTTTCAGGTTTTACGATTTTTAAATTGTGACGTTTACTAAATAGAACAAAATAGTCAGCCCTGTGAATGAAACCTCACAGTCGGCATTATGACGCGAAATATCATCAAAATCCTATTCTTTTAGCGTTTTATATTGTTATACAAAAACATAGGGAGTAAATCAAAAAGATATTTTTTCGTGGCCCAATTGTTTGACAAACAATCGTGTCCCACATTTTAGTTTCATTGTGACGTAATAAATTGTAGATTTTTATGGTTTTACTTCGTTTTTAGCTTCTTAATAAGCATTTTTCGTTTTATTTTATTTGTAATGTTTCATTAAAAAGGACCAAAAATTTCTAATTAAATCGTACAAAAAAACACATTTTTTACATATTTTATTAAAACAAAATCAATTCTTCCTAAATAATGTGCTAATTACTATTAAGTCATATTAATCGCTCACTTGGTACATTATATGGTCAATTTGCCTTATTTCGGGTGCTTTATTCGGTAGTTGCTTGAATAAACAATCTTAACAGTTGGTTGACGTTAGTTTGGTGTTTTAGTTTATTTTTGCTCCTTTGTTATATTAAAGAAGAATAGAACATTTTTTTCAAGTTAAGGAACAGGATAAAACGGCAAAATTACAGTAGTTAAAACACGTCATAAACAAACCCATTATAAAGAAGAAAAAAAAAGACGTGGCCGTTAAACCTTACATTGATAAAAATACATTTCAACAGAACAATTTAAATCAAAAATCAAATTTAATGTTATTTAAACCTTGAGTAAAAGTGTGCAAGTGGAACCCAGTACTGAAGGGCAGCCGGCTTTGGGATTTAAGTGGAAAGGGGAAAAAACTAAAATAAAATTCCACTAGTGTGTCGTTGAGAACCGAAGGTGTTGGGTTCAATGCAAGCCGGCAGGTAGTGGAGTCGAAACCAGCATCCAACTTTCTTTGTTGTATCCTTGGACAAGGCAAGTTAGGGTTTGTGCCGTGGTCCAGTCGGTTAACTTGATAAACAAATAATGCGCTCGTATTTTCATCGTATTTAACATACTGCAATATCTCCAGTAATTCAATTCTGACGATTGACTCTGTTATAGGCACTCCCTGCCCAGGACGACATGTATGAATTATAAACATGAGTATCTTATCCTAAGGACATTATAAATCGCAAATCATGAACGTATGGATCTGTATTTTGACCTGGTGAGGAAAATCCTCGAAAAAGAATTTGTCAATTCTGTAGAATAGCTTGGTGGATTGTCTTCAACCGACGGGTTGCAGATTCGAAGTTGGTCGCTAGCAAGTTGGTGTGTCTTTGGGCAAGGTACTTAACGGACATTGCCTGAACCCAGTGGATTAATGGGTTCTACTAACTTGAAGGAACGTGTCTATCATATACAACACACTGCAATAGCTCAGTTAACCCGACGGTGGGCGCGAGGTAATCTGATGATTGCCTGTGTGATAACCCACTTGCTTTTCCCATTCATAGGGATAAACATGAATTTCCCATCCTAATAATTCAACATTCTTTGCAAACATTTATTCAGCTAACTACTAATGGTTGAATACACAATAAGGAACTTGACTGATCAAATACAACCAAAAGAAAGTTGGCTTAAAACTTCAACGTCATATCAAGTACAAAGACTTACAATCCAGATTGGCAAGCAAAAGCAGTAAAGCTTTATATCGTTTGATTAATAAAAATTCATTGCAAATTATTGTAATCTTGCCTAGGTTTTGCGGCCGAGTCTGTTATATTTAATTTGTATATATTTTTTATATTCAGCCGAAGGGCTGCAGGTTCAAAACTGTCACTAGTTAGTCAGTTGTTTCCTTGGACAAGTTACTTAACGGACAATGCCTGAACCCAGCGGATTAATGGGTTCCACTAAATTGAAGGAATGTGTGAATCATAGGCTACACAACACACTGCAATAGCTCCGGTAACCCGACGGTAGGCGCGTGGTAATCTGACGATTGTCCGTGTGTTAACCCCCTTGGTTTTCTCATTCACGGGAAAAAACATAAATATCCTATCCTATGTAATGTTTATATCCTTTTGTTTTAATGATGTGTGTTTACGATTTTGTTTAGTCAAAATAAAATAATATTTACTTTAATTTGAACGCTCACATTAAATGGAAATGGCCCGTTTCAGCTTGCAGCAAAAATAGTTACAAAAATGGGCAGTTTAAAAGGTCGTAACATATCGATTTATTATTTGTAACTTTATTTTAAAGCTCTTGAGTTGAATAGCCTGGCTGTCAGATATCCAGTTATGGATTTTTTGAAACTACATCCACGCGTAAGCGGACAAAAGGACAATTGTAATTGAAACCTTTTGAGCTTACAAGTACGCTGTAAAGAGTCTTAGTTACCCGAATACCCACTGTGTACATATACACATTAGGTTCGGTGGCTTAATAAAATAATATTGTGCTATGTACTAAACGCAACAGCGGGTAATAGTGGTATAGGAAGTAGTAAAAGTTGACTAGCAGTATAATAACTGACCAGTGGTTTTAACGACCAGGTCATAGTTACAGCAGGGTTGTAATGTTTGTTTAGAACTGGACATTGTAGAAACTGCTGATTTTGTCGAATATTCGACGTTGTTTTGAAAACACGGATATTGCGGATTTCTTTTGTTGGACGAATTCTCAAACATGTCGATGGCTCATCCGCTACCGGGTCGAGGACGACGTAAAGTGACGCGTCACCAGCAACAAATGGGCAGGGTCTGTTCCGCTCCTCCCGACATTTTACGTTTGCGGGAAATGCTGCGACCTTTAGAACTGGAAACGATTGAATCCATCAGGGTGAGCATTGTGGTTTGCTTACACCCACAACATTATATGTCATGGAGAAATCTTCAAATGCCCTAAGCACTTATATGGAGCCCTACATTTGTACTGGCTAGCAAGGAAATTAATTTGGTCACGATTTATGGGAAAGATAGGCTGTATTGGGAATTATGCATTTATTCAGGCGTAAAATATACCCAGAACAATACAGATCATCGAAAAAGACGGAATTTAAAGCGCTGATGAAAAGTGTGGAGGTAGAAGGGTGTGTGTATGAGTACTTGGAGTTTAATGACGACATGATCAGATTACGTCATCGGCGTATATCTTGTGCTACCTTATGTAAAATAAGTATAATTTAGTTTAAAACATATGCTATTTAAGGTGGCTTGATCAGGTGAACAGGTTCACAGTCAAGTTGCTGGAGCTATTACAGTCAATTTGGACGACTCATTAGATACCACTGGGCTGGAGCAATGTAAAGTCGCTTGCTTAGGTGCACAGTACACCACGTGTCCACAGTTGAGTTGCTAACGCTATCCAGTAACCCCACGCTAAGTGCGAGATGGTCTGACGATTTTCGCTGGCATAAACCCTCTTTGTGTTTTTCCCATTCACGGGATTCAATACAATGGTTTAATATATCCGCAGCAAGGCGCAAGAGAGTCGTGGAAATCCGAAGTTGACCGCGAAAAGGGCAGTGTGACGTCATACAGCGGATCGCATTCATTGAAACTACTGGACGAACCAACTCAAGTTCGACTTCGACCTTCGTCCCCGCGTCGGCAAAACAAACCGCATCCGCAAAAGTATTTTGTTTAGATATTTTTTGTTTATCCGACCGTTTGGGCTGGTGGTTTAATGCGTCGCCTTTTAACTAAAAGGCTGCAGGTGCGAAACTGGTCACTAACTAGTCGGTTGTGTTCTTGGGCAAGGCACTTAACATATGTCTCCTGGACCCAGTGGATTAATGGTTTATACCAAATTAAAGAAACATGTCTTATATTATACGCAACACACTACAATAGCTCCGATAACCCGACGATGGGTGCGAGGTGATCTGACGATTGCCTGTGTGTTAATCCCCTTGGTTTTCCATCCACGGGGATAAACATGAATATCCTATTCTATCCTTATCAGCTTCTGTTTTGAACCAATAATAGGTATATATAATTCGTTGACGTTAACCATTCAGCCATACTACCGTACAATTCCTTCACATATGGACCGAGTCTATTTTCACGACGTATATACTTTGCTCTTGTTTTGCTGGATAGCTTGGTGGTTTAGTGTGTCAGCTTTAAATTAAAAGGATGTAGGATCGAAACTTCTCTCTCGTTAAAGTGCCCTCGGGAAAACTACTACTTATGGTTGCACCAGACTAATGGGTTCTACAAAAAGAACATCACAATCATATACAACACACTGCAATAGCTCCGGTAACCTGACATTCGACATAAGGTTATTTTCTAATTTTCTTATTTTTACCGCCCCTTTCCCACTCATTCACGGGAGTATAAAACACAAATATCCTCCCTTAATATCGTGCTTCATAACCAACACAATCCAACTTGATATTTTGCAGCGTTTTCCTCGTGACAAGGCTACGGAAGGTGAAAGGATGTTTCGATGTAAATGAAGCTGCAAGTCGGAAATACGGAGGTGGGTGTGGTGGGACTTTTATACTGTTTTTGTTTACCGAGCCAAGTTTCGAACCCATGATGGGCTCGTCATTACGACCGTTTTTGTTTTATATAAGAGTCGGTATATGTATCGGTAACCATTTGGCCACACGACCGTACCGAAATTTTTACTGTTCTTAATGCATGATACTTATCATTTCACTTTTCCTTCTTCCACACGTGGCATTATAGGGATATGCGTTAAGGCCCCAAACAAAGTAAATTCAACCAATTAACTTGGTGGGTTAGTGCGTAGCCTTTAAGTCGAAGGGTTGCATATTTGAAATTTATCGCTAGCTAGTCGGTTCTTCTTGGACAATGCACTTAGCCTGAACTCAGCAGATTAATGGTTTCTACCAAATTGAAGGAACATGTCTATCATATACAACACACTACAATAGCTCCGGTAACCCGACGATGGGTGCGAGGTGATCTGATGATTGACTGTGTGGTAAACGCCCCTACGTTTTTTATTCAAAGGCATTAACTTAAATATCCTATCCTAGTAGAATGATGGGCTCTACCAAATTAAGGAACGTCTTAATCATACACATTACACTGCAATATCTTCCCATTCACTGGGATAAACATGAATATCCTAATAAAAAAAACAAATACTGTAATTGCGCTAAAACCTCCGATTCTCCCGCATCTCAGGTGAAACGCAGAGCCGATTGGACGAATACGTCAGCACTCACCAACCCGAGATCAGGCGTGCTCGGGGGATTCCCCCAAACCGACCCCGAACATCGGTGGTGACCGAACGGGAAATGACGAAGGTGGTTGGACAGGTGCCGGCGCGGGCGGCGGAGGCATGGATCAAACTAAGCAGCGAGAAAGGTATGGAGGCAAGGTTCGAACCCATGATGGGCTCGTTACTAGGACCATTTTTGTATAGTAGTCGGTATATATATCGGTCGCGATAACAATTGCGACACAATGTAACCTAGTTTGGTGGATATTTGTTTTTACGTTTTTAAAATAAGGTGTTCGAAAGACGACTTTCAAATTAAAGTTAAGCGTAGCGGCAAAACAAGAAACGGGCGCAGAGGTCGGCAACCTTCTCCACTTAAAGTCATTTAACCGATATTCCACAAAATAAAAATCACTGGCAGCCGCAAAACTAATAATATTAAATAGAAACAAACGCATTAGGAATATGTTAACGGTGGACGCGGCCGCCCAAATATAAACATAAATATTACCTTCCCAACCTCCCACAGACAAGCAGGCGATCAGTCGTCGTTTCCGAGAAACCGAGGCGAGGATCAAATCAGAGATGGAAGCGACTGAAGCGAAGTATCCCAGGGTATCGAAGGGGGCGACTTACAGACGATCATACCCCACCCTGCGCCCCCAACCCCAGCGGAATGATGACGTATACTCGTCGACAAGATGGATGAAAAAGGCAGGAAAAGCGGGTGAGTTGATGCTGCACCACATAAACAACAGGGTTGGGTACGAAGCGTTACACTTATTTGGGACAGCCGTGTTTTTTTCGGCCTTGGTTTCGAACCCGCAATGGGCTGGTCATCAAGACCGTTTTTAACCATTCGGCTACACGACCATGTACAGCCGTGCTTATTTATTCTCAGCGTTTGGTGAAACCGCTCAGGTTGTTGAAAGGCTAACTGAGTTCGATCGATTAGCGTGGCCGAAACTGGTTGCTGGCTAGTCGATGTTATGGCCCTTATTTAATGGCCCTTTTTCATTCACGGGGATTAATAGAACCTTGTATATCCCATCCTTAAGTCTGAAAGTCGCTCCTCGCAGTCGAGTTGTGCGATTTTTCCTCAAACCAACCTCACATTTCAGAGTTGATCAGACGATTGCCCGTGTGTTAACCCCCATTGGTTTTCCCATTCACCGGGATTAACATGAATATCCTATCCTCCCATTTCAGAGTCGGAAGTCGTCCGCAAACTTCTGGAATGTTTACGCAACGCCCCACCCCGTCGCCTCCCCAACGAAGGACCCCATTTCCACATCACCGACTACTCGCCCATGTTCGCCCCAGCGCCCAGAGAGCCCCACTACGACTTCCAAATTCACCCGGAATGGCACCAACCCTGGCACAAGAAATACGAAACGGCGACTCAAGCTTGAATTGTTGTTTTTACCAAGCCAAGTATCGAACCTGCGACGGGCTGGTCACTGGACCCGTTTTTTTAATCTGTGCACCAATCTATAGCGCTTATCATTCGGTCGCACAAACGTTCTGAATCGCAGTTTGTTCTTACAAACTAAACCCCCGACACAGGCGTAATTTCCTTTTATCAATGCAAACATGATACAGTATCTTCAAACTGACGAGAAAAGGGCTACCGTTAAATCCTTCCCTAAAAACTCCTTAAATTTACTCAAAGATTCACCCAACCAGTCCAACATAGGCCTACACTGAACCGCAGCTTTATTTAAATACCCTAAGCAACCGTGCCTATATACGCCCGCATTGTTACTCAGCAAAATACTTCATTACGTAGCATGACTAGGTACCACTAGCCACGTCCACCCGCACATAAAGATCTTAATAAAGTCGTGAACAATTCGGTCGGACAAGAAAAATGGTTACAACTTCTATAAAAACGTTCAAATTGTAATTTTTCCTATTTTATTCCACTGTTCTTTTAACTTTAATGTATTAAACTAAAAAAACGACGGCTTCCCTTGGTTAATAAACTCGGACAGACATAAGCACAGTGTACTAGGTGGTTTATTATGAACCCACACACACAGTGGATTCGACGAAACGAGGTCCACCACCACTACTACCATGAATCTTCGTCGTCTGTTTGCGCTTTGCTGGAATGATAAGATAGATGGATGTTCATGTTTTTTCTCGTGAATAGAGGAGGGAGAACCAAGGGGGTGTGAAACCACACGGGCAATCGTCAGATCACCTCGCGCCCCATCGTCGGGTTACCGGAGCTATTGCAGTGTGTTATGTATAAACGAGATGTTTTTCAGTTTGACAAAACCCATAACTTCACTAAGTTCAGGCAATGTCCGCTAACAGTCTAAATTCACTACGAAGATCGGAAAACTAGAAAATTTACAGCTTTTCCATATTAGATTAGAAATAAATGTCTAATTATACAGCAAGAATTATCTAGTTGTCCAAGTATACGCCGTACACACTTATCAATGCCCCGAGTCACACTGACACGACATTTCCCAACTAACCCATGAGATTCTAACGACAACTGTGGATCCGACATCTCGAATGGATCAGGTCGTTCTTCCAACACTTCGGACACGCTGTCCTGAGTCGTCGTCTCTACGGCGCCATCACGCGGCGAGTCGTGTTCGACTTCCGAATCCAGACGAGGGCGGTGTTGATCCTCCCAACGTAGGATGTCAGATATGTCGTCACCGGACTCGAAATCGGGAAGCTGCGATAGGAAATGTTTCAACGACGGCGAAAGTGATCCATTTCGTTTTAATACCCGTTAATCTACCGGGTTCGGGTTCAAGCAAGGTCCGCCAAGTGCCTAGCCAAGAACCCAGCGGATTAATGGGTTCTACTAAATTAAAGAAACGTGTCTATCATATACAACACACTGCAATAGCTCCGGTAACCCGACGATGGGCGCGAGGTGATCTGACGATTGCCCGTGTGTTAACCCCCTTGGTTTCCCCATTCACGGGGATATACATGAATATCATATAGACGCCATGACTGACACGGCTAACCGGCCTAACGAGATCGTACCTTGCGTGTTGGGGGAAAGCGGTTCTCGGGTCGTTCGTCTGGCTCGCTTGAAAAGTGGGACGAGTAGGAAAGAGCGCCATCTTCCGGCAGAAAATTCCTGAAGAATATAAAGTTGTTTTCATTATTTATTAAGGTTTAATTGACTGTTAAGCGGCAAAGCTATAACAAAAAGAAAACACATTATAATCGCAATAAAACACAGAACAGTCAACACTTACATTTAAACCAAACAGCAAATGTACCACAAATAAATAACAGCAACTAAGGTTAAACAAGCAGGAGCAGCGGATAAACGATTATTACCAACACGGGCGTGCTCTCGGTGTTTATCTTAAATAACGACAAAAGGTTTGAAATAGATTGAAAGCTCGATATCCATTGTAATCTGACGATGTGTGGTAACCTCGGAACGAAATACACACCGCAATAGCTCCAGTAAGCTGCCTGTTATATATTTACATATATATGAAATCTTCATATGATTCACATACTTGACGTCATCTCGTGATATCGTCTCATCTTCTTCATGTGATGATGATTCCAGATGATAGGCCGCATCACGGGATTCATGACCATATGATGCTATTGGAGCCTCCAGTTTCACGGGGATATCACGAGATGAATCTTGCTTCACGGGGATATCACGAGATGAATCTTGCTTCACGGGGATATCACGAGATGAATCTTGTTTCACGGGGATATCACGAGATGAATCTTGTTTCACGGGGATATCACGAGATGAATCTTGCTTCACAGGTAGCTCACGAAATGAATCGTCATTCACCTCATTTTGTTGGTCGTATGATGCTGATTTCTCGGTCGTTATCACATGATTCGATTCATCACGTGATACTTTGATGTTTGATTTGGATTTTAAACTGGAAACACTGCTTCCCGAAACACTGGAAACACTGCCCATGATGTCATCGATTCGATCACTGATATTGAAATCAAGGGGTTGTGGTGGGGTTAGCGAGGCGGGGTTACTTCGAGCTGCTTCAAATATGTCGGGTGAGATGTCCCGAGCAACATCCAGAGCTCCGGACCTTTTGAGAGGAGCCAGAGGAGGAAGTTTTGTTCTGGATGCGGTCGAAGGAGGCATAATAAGATCTGCATCATTTTCGGGAGATTTCGAACGATCTTCGTCATGTCTGCTCGGAAGGGGAAGAATACTCCTTGGAAGAGTTATCGGGGTTTCTTCTTGATCCCGAGGATTTTCAACTTTATGGACCGTTTCAATCCGAGGTGATGATAATGATGATGGGCTCTCGTTGTTGGAGGAGGCATCGTCAGAGATCATTGGGAGCTTGAAATCCTCCTCCGCACTCTTGGGAGCAACATCTGGATTAATGGGAGCAACATCCGGATCTGTGGGAGCTGCTCCTGTGCTGTTTGGTGCAATTTGTAAAAATTCAGGATCGATCTTCAGTGCATGAGGAACTTCTGATGGTTTGCTTCTACTAGGTGAAGTAGTAAGCGCAACATCCAGAGGAGCAAGAGGAGCAGAGTGATCCTCCATCTTGGCATCCATGGTGGGAAGATGTTGCTGCATCATTGGGGATTCATAACATGGAGGTTCTGGAACACAACGGATATTTCCAAGCAAATCAAGGAACACCTGCACTACGCAGGAAACTCGAAAAAATAATAAAACAAACAAAGCGTTAAACAGAAATTACGACTTATATTATCAAGACTGAATATGTTAAATCAGCGTTTCCCAACCTTTCCTTACCAGCGAAAGTCATTGCGGACTCAAAGTGCATCAATTTTCAATTAGCGTAAGTCAAAAAAGTAGCGTAACTGGACTATATGCATACGATACATTACAGAACATGCAAATTGTTGATGTGCTTGCGAACTCATTTAAACGTTCCACGGACTCATTTGAGTCCGCGGACTTGGGTTGGGAAACACTGTGTTAAATAAAGTACATTAATTAATTTTTATTTAAAATGAACATATTTGAAAAAACCAATCAATCATTTTTTATCTTTTGGGTCAAAATTTTGAGAAAAATAAAACAATTTTTTATTTTTTTATTTTAAGTTGCTGGAATCAAATATTAATTTTTTATCATAATCGAATATTTATTTTAAAGTCAACATCCCCATGTATTACAAAGGCCAAACTTACCAATCCCACCCACATCAAATGGAGAATTAGTGTCAAATGCCACGCTTTTTGCTGATTTTCGTTCATTTGTTTTCGACGAGTCATAATGTGTTGGCATATTTTCCAATTCCTTGTTGGTTTGATCTACATAAGGAAACAAAATACTTTCAGTGTTGGTTGTTAGATGGTTGTGTCTGAAACACTAACTAAGCATTTCCTGAATTGAGTGAAAGTTCGACCAAATTAAAGGAACATGTCTATCATACACAACACACTGCAATAGCTCCGGTAACCCGACGGTGGTCATGAGGTGTTCTGGCATTGAAACGGTCCAGCTGGGTAGCTCATATAAGGTCTGCTGGAGCTTCAGCCGAAGGGTTCCAGAATCAAAACTGGCCGCTGGTAGTTGGTTCTGTGATTGGGCAAGGCACCTAACGAACATTGCCTGAACCCAGCGGATTAATGGGTTCTACCAAATTGAAGAACCGTGTGAATCATACATAACACACAGCAATATCTCCGGTAACCCAACAGTGGCCGCAATGTAATTTGTTGGTTGCGCATGTAATAACGCCCCTTGCGTTTTACAATTCTTAAGAATAACATAAATTTTCTTTCCCAAGCATTTCAAGTTGTGATTTGGATAAATGCATAGCAGGTCAGTTTGGAGGTTTAAACACTGGGTTCAAACCAGCTAGGTTCTCAATTCAATCCCCAGCGAGTACTGTTAGTTTTCCTTTATTTACTTAACACATGTTGGCTTAATCTAATTGTTTTAATTTCGATGGAGGGTCGTCCACAGTGAAAATTCAAACAATAAACACAATACAAGTGATGGTTGATGTATGGTGGAGTTGTGTAGGGAAAAATGGGAAGAAATCACATGTGGAATAATTATATTACCCAGTTGATGGGTGAATGTCGACTTGATGGGTGATTCCTTGCGAAAGATGGGGTTTCTTGTGATGTTTGAGGGTTGTTTCAAGGTTGGATCAGGGGATAACGCTGTTTTATCTGCATAAATGGTATTTTGTTGTTATACAGGCAAGCCTATGATTGATTTGAGTTACATTGTCTGGTTAGATAATGTATTTAGCGGATGTCACAGGAACCCAGTAAATAGGAGCAAAACTGTAACATTTCAATCATAAAAAGAAAGAACATTAGTTTCGCTAATCGAAAGGTTACAGGTACAAAACTAGTCGCTAGCTAGTCGGTTGTGTCCTTGGGCAAGGCAGCGGACATTGCCTGAACCCAGTGGATTGATGAGTTGTATTAAAATATTAGAAAAGTATTAATAATACAGAACACACTGCAATAACTTCATGACCCGACGGTGGGCATGAAATCTTCTTACATATACTCATCCATAAGTACTAAGCACATGTGCTTAAAAAAAAGAAAAAAAGTTTGAGAAACAATCTACAAACTAGACAGATAGGACCACTGGTATTTATTCATCCATAAGTACAAAGCTAAGCTTGAATGTCATACCAGGAACTCGTGCATTAGATCGAGCCTCCATAAGCTTCCTATAGTTGGTGGTGAGGTATCGATTGTATTCCTCGTCCAATGTGGATGTTTCTTCATCTAGGAGTCGAATCCTGGTGGGTGGATATCCATGTTTATCTCCGTGAATGGGAAAACCAAGGGGGTTAACACATGGGCAATCGTCAGATCACCTCGCGCCCATCGTCGGGTTACCGGAGCTATTACAGTGTGTTGTGTATGATTCACATGTTTCTTCAATCTTGTAGAACCCACTAATTAGTTGGGTTCAGGCAGTGTCCGTTGAGTGTCTTGCCCAAGGACACAACCGACTAGCTATCAACCAGTTTCGTACCTGTAAACTTTTGGTTGAAAGGCGTTGCACTAAACCACCAGACTTACTAGTCGGTGATTAAAGAAATAAGAAAGAATATTCCAGAATCCTCCACAAAAGCACTAACCTCTGTCTCACATCATGTGAGGACCTCGAAAGCCCCACACTTCCATTCATATCCCGTCCACCATTTGATGCTGCAAGTCTGCTGAGTATGGTGTCTGGGTCGATTGGTTCGTATTCCCGTATGCTTTCCATGGGATGGTTAATCATCAGTCGTGATGGTGCGCTGGTCTCGTATGATGGTGCTACTGGTGCGTGTGGTCTCTCACTCATATGGTGAAGTGCTGCAGAAGATATATTTGTGGGTGGGGACTGCAGCTACATCAGTTACCAGAAATATATGCTGTAAAGACATGTTACTTTAACAAAAGTAATATCGCTAAGAGTGGGGCAATGAATAACACCAGGGACCAGCAATAAATAATGAAAACCTGTTGCTCCAAAACAGGAACCAGGAATGTAAGCACCAGACATACAGGCCTTTCAATGTATTTACATCTGTTGTGAATGACAAAGCTTCAGATTTTGGTTGCTTCCCACCAAGCCATGTTTTGAACCCATGATAGGCTCATTACTTTTTAAATTGCATTCTGTATATAGTTTGGCTGCGATAACAATTTGTTTACACAATACAGCATTTTTTTGTTTTTTTTACACAGAACCTTTAACAGAGTGATTAGCCTGTTAAATATTGAATTGTTTACTATCTGGTAAAAACTTTTTATATTTTTTTTAACCAGGGTCAGTTTCGAACCCATAATGGTCTTTGTTACCTGGACCAATTTTTGTAAAGAAATTATATGAATTAGTTGTGTCAACCAACCACACATGCTGTATATTCATTACAAGAATCCCCCATTCGGTGTAATCTGTGCTTAAAACAGCTTACCTCGACTGCTGTCATCTAGTGCCAGCTTCATGTTGTGTAACATATCCTCAAGGTGGCGCTCCCGTGCATCCTGCTCATGCTTGGAACTTTTCAAACGATCAATTTCCTCTCTCTGAATATATCAATATAAACCAAAATGTTTATAGTAGTGTAGATATGAGTAGATGAGTTAGTGGACTTAGTTATCCCTCTTTATCCTCATATGTGGAAAAACAGGTTAAAATTTATAGTTCTCCTTATGCATTAGTA
>CH001324.1:298374-317189 GCA_000149265.1 Ciona savignyi | reverse complement strand
TTTGGATGCAATTAAGTTTTGTATGCTCATTATTGTTCTTTCGCTTAAGTTTGTCATTAATCATTTGTCATTTTTTAATACTGGGGCAAAAAATGATTAACCTAAAACTTAACTAATCTCTTTTTGTTAATTCAATTTTCTTATTTAGTACACCATTAGAATAGGATATTTATCCTTGTGAATGGGAAAACCAAGGGGGTTAAAACCTGGGCAATCACAGGATCACCTTCAGCCCATCGTCGGGTTACCAGAGTTATTGCAGTGTATTGTATATGATTGAAACATTTCTTCAATTTGGTAAAAGTAATTAATCTGATGGGTTCAGGCAATGTCCGGTAATGTCTAGCCCAAGGCAAGGACACAAGCAACAGTAAAGGGAGGAATAGCGAGAAGAAGGGAAACCGCTTACCAAAACTATAAAAATTAATTTATCCTTTTCTAAACACTAATCTCAACCCCAGAACTAACTTCAACCCCATGAATATTTAAAACTAACCCTTATGCTTTAATATTCACTTAAGTGTACAGTTTCCCTCCTTTTAGTTTTCCCCCAAGGAAACGAGCGACTAGCAGGCGACCAGTTTCGAATCTACAACCTTTCGGTTAAAGGCGTCGCACTAAACCACCAGAATAACCGGTTGGACAATTAATTAATATTGTTTTATTATAGGTAAAACATAACTTTGATATCTTACTGTTGATAAACAAGTAGAGAAATAAATCGACTTAGAAGATTAACAGGCTTAAAGAAATCAGCTGGTAAATATTGACAACAATCAGACTTTTGGATTGAAGAATTTAAATTTTGTAACGGATTTTCCACAGTATACATAAAATGTGTGATAAAGTGTTTTATAAAACTTTATTTATAATTTTTTTTTAATGAGGCGAATAATAACAAAAAATTTACCAAAAGTAATATTACTTTAAGGAAACAAACTTAAAATTCTATTAGAATATAAAACGATTTTTTAACGTTATTCAAATTGAGATCAAACCAACGCTGTTAAAATATCGTTAATGTAACTAAATTAGCATAAGGGAAATTCCCTATAATATTCCCAAATCATTATTTGTAATTCCGTTCCGTTATGACAATGGCGGGAAATTCGAAATTGAATTTCTCTCTGCGGCAAATTGGTAGCGTCCCAGCAAAACCCACTCAGAACTGTTAATATTAAATTGTGTATTTATTTTTAAGATTTTATCAATTATTTTGTCCTGCCAGTTGGTCTAAGTGCATCGCCTTTCAACCCGTATGGAAAGCAGTACCTCTAAATAATACAGGACCGCTTACACCGCTTGGATCGCATGGATCGCTTACTATACTTGGTAATTACAAAAGCCATGATATTAATGTTAGGGTTAGGGTTAAAGTTAGTTCCGGGGTTGAGATTAGTGTTTTGGACAGGGTTAGAATTATTTTCCATAGCAATCTAAGTGATCCAAGCGCTCCTGTAGTATTTAGAGGCACCCTATGGAAAGTACGTCAATTTTCGCCGAGATCTCGAGTGTGCACACGCCAAATATTTAAGTGTGCAGTGTGCAAACGTCCAAGAGTGCACACTTCAAGTGTGCACAAAATCTCCTTTTTAATGCTATTTTGTAAAAAAACTTAAACAAACATATTATTCTATCCTAAATCTATCGTGTCCATGAGCTAACATATCTATCTACGTAACAAAAAACATACTGATAGTAAATTACCCGAGGTCCAGAGGTAGGTTTACAGGTTTGTTGGAAATTATACGATGTTTATACTGCCAGCTCCTGAGCATGTGTGAAATTACCCAAGTGTGCAAAGACGCAGGGAAAAAAAACTTGGGTGTGTAGCTGCCGTATTTTCCATACTGGCCTTTCAATTGAAAGGTTGCAGGTGCGAAACTGGTCGTTAGCTAGTAGGTGTCCTTGGGCAATGCACTTTACGGATATTGCCTGAACCCAGCGGATTATTGGGTTCTACCAAATTGAAGCAACGTGTCTATCATATACAACACACTGCAATAGCTCCAGTAACCCGACGATGGGCGCAAAGTGATTTGACGATTGCCCGTGTGTTAACCCCCTTGGTTTTTCCATTCACGGGGATAAAGATGAATATCCTTTCCTATTTTTATTTTAATATTTGGCATTTTTTAAGTTGACAAAGGTTTATCTTTTATGTGTCTAAAAAAGTACGCCAGATTACAATGGGAGCTTTCGGCACTAAAAGGAAAGAAGGCTTAGTGCTCACTAAAACTATAAGAACTAATTCTAACCCTGTCCCTAAAACTTAAAATAACTGTAACCCAGCCGTAAAACTCTCCTAATCCCTTATCTTTATTTTAGTGTACATTACCTTTTACAATTATAATTAGTATTTGCATTATAGTGATTTATCTTATTGATTTACTTTTTATATGAAGTAGCCAACTCAACAGTAGGTGTAATATTCAAAAAATTAAAACATAAATCCAGTATTGTTGTTAAGCAAACTGAAATCATATTTTAAGTTATTTTGTTTTAGGTGTTTCTTTTATAATGGGCATCTCTTAATTAAAATGATGCAAGTGTTTTTCTTTGATTGCTTTATTATAGTTTAAATTGAGTTCATCACTTTACAGTTGCCTTTACTTTGTATTTTCCATAGTACACATTTTGGTCAGTTACTAAATTATTTATGTTACAGTGCCAGGTTAAGTTATAAGTTTGTTTAAACTTTAATAAAGTCAAATTCAGTGTACCAACATGTCGGAAAATAAACAAATCAAGAGAAAGATAACGCAAAACAGTGGCAAAAAATCAACCATCCCGGACCATTTCTCCACAGCCCTAAATGATATAACAAATCGGCAAAATGGGGGTTTTGCACTGACTTCAAAGAAGGGAGAAGAACAGAAAACAAAAGGTGTGAAATCTGAAGTTGTGCTTAAATCTAAAAGAATAAAAAAGGAACCTTTAAGCAATAAAAAAACTCAAAGTGCAAAAAAGCAACGAACTGATAAAGGAATGTTTAATCAGTATGCTACTACACCAAGGTCACAGCCTAAGTGTAGAAAAAGACTAATTGATAACTTGAAGCCATCAACTTCTACATCACAAGATAATGATATAATGATTATTGAGGATGATGAAGTTATTGAAATAACCTCATCACCGGAAATATTGAATGATACTGAACCTAATTCATCATCTGATTCTGAAGTTAACATTCAAATTGTAGCGCCAACTTCACAGCAGAATTTGTTAGAGTTAAGCAAAACTTCAAGTAAAATAGGAACTTCTAACAATATGTCGCATTTGCAACCTAGCACCCAAGGTGACACAAATATGCAAACAAATACAATTAAATCAAAGAAAATCACAAAAAGTTCACCTTCTACCCAAACCCAGCCTTTCATAAGATTACAAAGTAAAGAGTCTGGTAAACCACCAAAACCTATCACCCAAAATTTCAAGTTTCAATACAACGCAGATAACCTGGAAAGTACAAGTGTATTAAGCTCTAATACGTATGATGCAACCTTTAGTGTTGAAATCACAAACACCCCTAAAAAAACTAAAATTGAATATCGGAGACAGTCAGTGACGGAACCTACTGAAGAAATAGTGGAACACACATATGAGAAAAACTTTGCTTCCCCAGAAAATACTAATGATGAGAATTTAACACCTATTGTTGCTAATACACAGTCAACAATTAGTTCTCCACAAGGAGAACAGAACAGTTCCCATAATGAAAATCCCACAACACCTCGTACAACTCATCCAGGGTCATCAATTGCTTTATCTGAAGATAATAACAGCTCCAATAATAATGAGGATTTCGTACCTCCTCCTATAACTCATCCAGAGTCATCAATTGCTTCATCTGAAGATAATAACAGCTCCAATAATAATGAGGATTTCGTACCTCCTCCTATAACCCATCCAGAGTCATCAATTGCTTCATCTGAAGATAATAACAGCTCCAATAATAATGAGGATTTCGTTCCTCCTATAACCCATCCAGAGTCATCAATTGCTTCATCTGAAGATAATAACAGCTCCAATAATAATGAGGATTTCGTACCTCCTATAACCCATCCAGAGTCATCAATTGCTTCATCTGAAGATAATAACAGCTCCAATAATGAAGATTCTGTTCCTGGTCCAGACCACTCATCAAATGGTTACGAAGATAATGATGCACAGCTAGCTTCACAGCACAGTGTACTTCCAATGCATTATCAAAGACAAGATTTCCATACATATGAAAATCATTCAAACGCCATTATCGATAGGGGCAGTTTTGAAACCATTTTAATTGCTTTTAACCAAACCTTGTCATTGGTAGCGATCAAGTGTATCCAGTGTCCTCCCAATAATAGACATATTGCTGATAAAATTGTAAAGGAAATTGATCTCCACAGAATAGGTCAATCTCCCAATGTGATTCCTATTTATGGAGTGATGACGTTAAACAGTTCTGTTGGAATTATTATGGAGTATATGCATGCTGGGAATCTGAAAAATCTATTATTGAATAGAGATATCAATATACAACCTGGTTTGATTCTACGAATGTTTTGGGAGGCGGCAAAGGGCATTGCTTTTCTCCATAACGCACTTATGAACCAAGGTATTATCCATGGTGATCTAAAACCAAGTAATTTCATGCTGGATTCAGACTTGCATGTGAAGGTGGGAGATTTAGGGGGTTCCAGACTTGCGTCTATAACAGGAAGTAGCCAGCAGTCAAGGACTGGAACAGACGGTGAAACAACTCTAGCATACATGGCGCCTGAACGTCTTGAAAATCATAACACAATGACACGTGAATCTGATGTGTACAGTTTTGCTATCTGTATGTGGGTTGGTCTTACAAGATCAGAGCCTGTAGTAGGAAACCGGACGGAATTTCGGTTATCTGTTATCAACGGTCAACGCCCTTCGATAGAGAATATTAATGATGAAAGAAATATTGATAATAATGCCACTCAGAATGCCATCATCCCCAAAATGAAAGACATAATGCGAGAATGCTGGAGTCAAAATCCTTCTGAACGTCCGACTATGATTGAAGTGCGTGATCGGTTGAAAGATGTACTGAAATACGAAGCCATGGCAGATATTGCAAATCACGCCACACAAGTTTCGTTGCAAATGCAGTTTAAGCATTTTCCATCCCAGTCTGACCACCCATCTGTTTGCCTGGAAAACTTTAATCATTTTGAGTGATACCAGTAATCACAATTTTTAAAGAACTTAATTTTAAATGCTACGCAATTAATTTGAAATTTTTAAAATGTAATATGCACATAAACTTACCTTGTTTTCTCACAGATAGGTCGCAACTTTTTTCCTTTAAAAAATATAAGCAATATACAATCCGCTCGACCAGAATTAAAAGTTTTCGGAAAATTGATGGTCTGCACTTGATTGAAAATTGATGGTCTGCACTTGAGTACATGTATGTAGTGACATTCGCGGTTTGTGTCATATTTGTTGTACAATATATTAAGTTTTGTTAAACTGTTTAAGTAAGCCATTATTGTATGCTGTACAGCTGTGTGCGCCCGTTCCAAATGCCTTTGTAAATCATTTCCTCTGCATGCCAGCGCGCTATTATTCCCAACATTTCCTATATGATATTTCCCACACAGTGTGCCATACAAGCGTTGTGTGTATAAAAACTCATTGTATTAGATTATCGAAATCGCGTTTTAGAATAAGGATCAAAATAAATAGCCTGCTTGGAGCTTGGCTCCGGGCATGTCCAGTCAATCAGTTTAACTGTATTTGTTTCACTGTATTAGTTTATAAGATACAGTGAAGAAACCTTCCGAGACGGAGTCCATTCGGAGTCTGATTAGTTGGAGAACTCAGGTCAGATTTAGTGCTATAGCTATAAGCACGCCAACCGACCACTAAAGCACCTGATTCTCCACATGTGCTCATAGATGTCGATAAACATATTTTGATTATATTAAGCCCAACAAAACACAAAATAAAAAAGCTAGGGAACGGGTTTTTTTATCTGTAAATTTTTAGTGCGATTTATATGCAAGTCAACTTTAAATTAATTTTTTTTTACACAAAAGTAATATGCTTGAGTGGCAATTCTCTTGATTTTGGCATTATTGTGCTTTTCTTCACTTTTTGATATTTTTTATATTTGCCAACTTCTATGATAAACTAGGAGTAATTTTAATGAATTAATTGCCAATAAGCGGCAATAACTATAGAATTTTATTGCTTTATTAATTATGCTGCTTTTCATTAGGTTGAAATTGTTAATTAAAGGTGTGATTAGCTTGGTAGGTTGTAATATAATGGATGAAGATATTCCACCGTTGGAAGACATGTCTTCACTGGTGGATCGTGTAAAAGAGATCCGACTTAAAAGAGATAAACAAATATCTCAACCAACTGTCAGCCCAGCTGAATCATCAAGTGCCAGTAATAATGACAAAAGTGCAACTGGTTCTTTAAATAAGTCACCAAAAGAAACAGCAAAGCGGTCCGAATCTTCTTTATTTGGTGGTATGCAAAAAGGTTTTTTATTCGGGAACAAACCGAAACAGAAGAAGTCTCCAGTTGCAGCTGCTGGTGATACGGAGCATGATTATGTAGTTAAACCTACACAAACTGCTGAGAGCAGTTTAGTCTTGGACGATGTCCAAACTGCTATGAAGGAAACTGGTAGCAAACTACTGGATGATAAAAGTTGGATTACAGATGATTTAATGAAGAAAATTGAAGGCAGCGATACCCTTTTAAAGCAACTATCAGACCCAACGTTTAACCAAGCAATACAGTGGATGCAGAAGGACCCAAAAGCAGCAATGGAATATTATAAAAATGATGTTGAAGTCCAGATGTTCTTCAAGCAGTTTTATAAAATCCTAGGCGAACACTTTACAGAGTTGGGTGACAAAACTCCTTCAGACAGAACTGCAAATGCAGGAGCAAGTCCAGTTTCTCAGTCCACTCCTCAAATGACAGCTGAGGACAAAATTGAAATGGACAGAATATTATCGGATCCTAAAATTAAAGAAATTCTGATGAAGCCCGACATACAAAACTTGTTCACTCTTCTCAGGACAGATCCAAACAAAGTACAACAACTTTTGAAAACCTGTGACCCACGAATGAGATCAGATATCCAAACGCTTGTTCAAGCAAGACTCCTTGACTTTCAACAACACTAAACTTGATTATGAAAATTTCATATATTAATGCACACTACACTGTGTTTTGGAATTTAATGACAATTTTACAAGGTATATTGTCATGTGTAATTTGTGTTTGTATTTTAAAGTGTATTGTAGTTGTAGATTAAATTATAAAATATATTTACATGTTTTTCATTTTAAGTTGATTTGTGCTAATCATTAATTGTGAGATTTTAGCAAATATTACATTTTTGATTTATTTGGCTATCCGTGGTTTTAGTCGGCGAGTTCCAATAGAATTCATTTTTATTCCCAGATGGGAAATGTAAGAGGGATCAGATTATCTTAATTATCCCGTTTGCTTTTATGCTTTTAATCTACTGGGTTTAGAATATGAATTAATGAGATTGAGTCAGTTTTGGTCAACTGGATAAACCATCTGGTTCCAGCAAGTTTTAATAAGTTCCTTCTTGATTAATTAGCCAGCCACTGGTTTCGATCTCAGAATCTTTTGCCTGTGTACTGCAGATGCTCTTACCGATTGAGCCATCCACACTTTGTAGTGCATAGTCATCCAGCCGAGATGCTAAACTGAGTATGCAGTGGCTGGTTTTGATCCTACAACCTTTTGACTACCACTGAATTAGGCCGCAGATGCTCTTACCAAGCTACCAACCAGTCAGATATTTGCAGTTCCTAGATACCCAGTTGAGGCTCTCAGCCATCTTCCATAATGGTTGTAGCAACAGTAAATCTAAAACCTTTGTTTTTCTCCACACACACATTACCATGAGGCATTTTATACATCTGTATTAGAAATACGAATACAAGCAAAGATATCTAAACATTAAATATGGTGTTGTAGGTGACTAGTTTGCCTTGATCCCACGCATACAACTTCTGGTCTTTTGGATTATAGTCCAGCATGGAGACAAAACTAAACCTGTGGTGGGAATGATAACTTGAAGCACAATATAAACCTGTGGTGGGAATAAAGCTTGAAGCACAATTTAAACCTGTGATGGGAATATAGCTTGAAGCACAATATAAACCTGTCGTGGGAATATAACTTGAAGCACAATATAAACAGGATAGGAAATAACATATTCATGTTTTATATTTTTAAAGTGCTTTGCTACAATATCATTGGAATAGAATATCCATATTATTTACACAAGCAAATTACCCCTTGATGGAAGCTTTAAAACAATCATTTAAGTGTTAGTTTGTTATTAACACATTAACCGAAAGATTAGACTGGTGGTGTAGTGCGACGCCTTTTAGTCGAATGGTTGCAGGTTCGAAACTGGTCGCTAGCTAGTTGGTTGTGTCCTTGGGCAAGACACTTAACGGACATTGCATAAACCCAGTGCATTAATGGGTTCTAGTAAATTAAAAGAACGTGTCTATCATATACAACACACTGCAATAGCTCCGGTAACCCGACAGTGGGCGTAAGGTTATTTCACGATTGCCCGTGTCTTAATCCTCTTGGTTATCCCAAATATAGGGATAAACATGAATATCCTATCCTATGTAGTAGAAGTCCAAAAACAGCCAGGGACTATAGGAATGTAGGCTGTTAAGGCCTGTAACTCCAAATAGTTCACAGTCTTACTTTGAATTAATTTGAATGTGTGGTTGAAAGGAAGTTCCTGTGATTGTATTATAAGCATAGCTTATTGAGTGTCCCGTCGTATTGTGCTGGTTCAATACATACAGAACTCCAAATGCAATAAAACTGTTGACAGCACTTCTCTTTCTATACCTGGTTCTCCAAGTTGACATTATCTGAAAATGCGGTGGACTTATTCAAGATTGTAGACGGAGATAAATGAAACTTTCTACACCACAGGTGTGGAGGTTATACTGACTTCCCACTAACATAGATATGGAATGATATAAAATGCACTTAGCTTTGACCCTATTATACATGAAAAGAGTGTTTGTTGATTAGTAATAGCGTTGCTTGCCTATGAAGCTGTTATGTAGCATTTCGTACATATATTTGTTTTAATTTGTATAAAAAATGTTGTGTTTTTAATGTCGATTTTTTGTTTTTGAGGTTTTACGACTCTTACGTGTTTTATTACTCTTTACATAATTATTACCTTGTATGGGCCTTTGTATTTCCGCACAGTTATTAGATTGGCTTCACACCAGTGATTTGTTAAACTTTGATTGAAAAACATTTATTGAAAAAAATTTGCAAATTCTGTCACAACAACCACATCTATTTTTCGCAGTGTGTATTTACTGAACTAGTGTAGTTTGTTATTTGTCCTGCTTTCTTTTTTAATAGGTATTTATGTTTATCCCCGTGAATGGGAAAACCAAGGAGTATAAAACACAAGCAATCGTCAGATCACTTCGCGCCTACTGTCGGGTTCTCGGAGCTATTGCAGTGTGTTGTGTATGATTCACATGTTCCTTCAATTTAGTAGAACCCATTAATCCGCTGGGTTCAGGTAATGTCCTTTAAGTGCCTTGCCCAAAGACACAACCGACTAGTTAGTTACCGATTCAGAACCTGCAACTTTTTGGTTGAAACGCTTAGTTAGTTTTAAGACAAATACTGTAGTCTTCCTCATTCCTTTATATTAGTGTTATAGGATATTCATGTTTATCCCCGTAAATGGGAAAACCAAGGGGGTTAACACACCTCGCGCCCACCGTTGGATTATCGGAGCTATTGCAGTGTGTTGTCTATAATTCACACGTTCCTTCAATTTAGTAGAACCCATTAATCCGCTGGGTCCAGGCAATGTCCGTTAAGTGCCTTGCCCAAGGACACAACCCACTAGCTAGCGACCAGTTTCGCACCTGCAA
The DNA here is from genome assembly GCA_000149265.1 of Ciona savignyi. Taxonomy (NCBI): domain Eukaryota; kingdom Metazoa; phylum Chordata; class Ascidiacea; order Phlebobranchia; family Cionidae; genus Ciona; species Ciona savignyi. The sequence continues at coordinate 307,224 of CH001324.1, read as the reverse complement.
CCAACTGGCATAGCTTGGTGGATTAATATGTTGCCTTTCAGCTAAGGGTTGCAGGTTCGAAACTGGTCACTAGCCCATCGGTTGTATCTTTGGGCAAGGCACAAAGCGAATTGTCTAAACCCAGTGAACTGATGAGTTCTACCAAATTGAAGGAACGTCTCAATTATACACAACACTCTCTAATAGCTCTGGTAAAACAACTGTGCGCACTAGGTAATCTGACAATTACCAGTGTGTTAACGCCCCTTGCATATTCTATTTATGGGAATAAACATGAATATCCTATTGTATATATGTGTATTAAGCTACATATAATATCTGTACAGTACCCTAAAATGCAAAAAAAAGATTATGTATCGCAACTACATCTTACTTTGAGCGAAAGTACATCCAACTGACTGATAACTATATTCCAACCATCCTCTGCAGTGCTGTAGATCACCCACAAGTTACCCCCGTCAACAGCGAAGTCAATATCCGATTGACACCCGCAAGAGTACGCAGCCGTGCCACCAAATCCAGCGTCATTAAGTCTTCGTTCAGCTTTTATTGATCGTTCTGAAAAGCTGCACCTTACTATGGTGTTGCTGTTGTACCTGTTTTTAACAGATAATTTTTAAGAGTTAAAGAAAAGTATTTTAACAGATACGACCATTCGGAGAAAACTACAATTGGTTTATATACCATGGGAAGTTGCCATATTGGTTAGCTCATATATAATGCGACATAGATAGTGGTAAGCTGGTAGTGCTTAGATGGTTGTCTTATCCTCAAAAGGTTGTGGTTTAAAGACAAGCAGCTAAAGCTGATTGTGTCCTTGACTTTCAAGGGACGTTGGTTAAACATGGTGATTTAATAGGTTGAACTATAATTGCATTAAAACTCCACTTAATTTGGAAATGAATCAAAAAAGAGAAAGATTTACACGAATTTCAAAAAGTTAAATTGTATGTGCACAGGATGCAGATGCATTTATATACTTATTAAAGTAAATACTGTCGTTCAAGACCACATGACCAGTCCCCGCCCATTCGTAAGGTAGTATGATGTCACTTGATATTTGGTCGGATGTGGAGTTCGAATAAACATGCACGCGATTATTTCCAGTGTGTTTCTCAAACACAAATATTTCGTTGCCCACAGACGCCGCATCCTGTTATGAAGATTTGACCACGAGTTTATTTAAATTATTTGTAGTGTCACCTCTGGCTAAAATGGGTGAAATTATAACTTGCCTCACTTGTGTGCTTATGAAAGGCAATGATTGTCAGGATGACTCTAAATACCCAGTGTGGGCACAGTTGAAACCCTAACTCTGGCACACTTTGCTGACACTAGGTATTCACACATTGCTGACACTAGGTATTCAGAGAAACCGAACTAATCTTAACCCAGTTAATGGGTGAAATTCGAACAGGTAAAACATCTCGATCACAGACAAAACACACTGCAATAGCTCCGCTAATCCGACGGTAAGCATGATGTAATCTGATGATTGCCCATGTAATAATGCTCCATATTTGTTTTTCAATCTACAGGTATAAGCATCAGTGTAGAAAGCTCTCAGCACCCTGTAATAGCTTCTAAAGTAGCTTGGTATAAAGCAACATCTGTTTTAAGTATACTGGTAACGGCAAGGGAATGAATTATTGGAAAACCACTATGTTTAAATCTTCACTCCAAGAGGACCAGTATCAACAAAGAGTACACAAAGCAGACACCTTCATCCACGCTCCAATCTTCTCTTGGGATTCTCTGTGCTTCAACGGCTCCCCGATGTGAGTCAAGATGGGAATCCTTGCTTCATTATTAAACATAGATGTCTGAAGCAAATTATTAGGTATGTCAGGTTGTGTTTAGACATGCTCACCAGTAGTTTACAGTGTTGTATATTAGGATGCTCCTTTAGTTGTCGTAAAACCCACAATCAGTCATATATACTAATTGCACAGCCATCTAGCCAGCGGCTGATTTTAAACCCACTCTTTTTCGCTACCTGCAGACCTCTGACACTCTTGCTGATTAAGCTATCGATCAGACGAGATTGTATAGATATTTGACTATCCTTGGGAAAGGCACTTAGCCAACTAAAATAACGTCTCAGGTCTCAACAACACGCAACATACTGCAATGGCTCAAATAGCTGGTTCAGGGTAATGACGATTGTGTTAATGTCCCTTTCATTTTTTTCATTCACAGAAACAAAACATGAACATCCTATCCTAGTAAAGAAAATGCGTACCGTCAATGCCTGGGTGGTGGAATACGCAGATTCCTTAGTTTTAACTTTTCTGCTATTCGCGTATGTTCCTCTCGTCCATACTTTTCTGTTTACCTGCAAAGTAATATCAAAAATACTTTAGTTGATTACAACTGTAATACCTACTATCGTGGTTAAGTCGCATTTGTCATTGTTGTGGTAAAAAATGTGTAATTGTATGTACACCAACTGTCCGTATGTGGGTATATGTTGATTTAATTATATTTAAGACAGAAAAACACCGATGGGGCTGTTTTACGTAATCAGCAGATTACATCATGATGCCCACCGTTCTGCAGCTATTGTATCGTGTTGAATATGGAGATGCCATGGTGTTTTATATACCCATTAACCACTGGGTTCGCCATGTAATCAGTGTATTGTCATATGACACAACCGGCTAGCTAGCCGTTGGAATCGATTTAACGCCATTTTTATTACCAACCAAGCCGCTACATATCAAATCAACTTATCCGTGGGGTCGATTTACCTTCGATTTTGACCACAGTATTTTTGGCGCGAAGTTGCGGAAATTGGTTTGCAGTGATTCCGAATGATTTTTCTGTGACATATAAACGTAGAAGGTGGCGAAGAGCATCACAAACAACAAGGAGTAGACAGAGGATAATTTTCGTCCTCGCTACAATAAAATAAAATTTATTTTTTTAACAATTTTGGTTTGTCCTGCTAAATACTTCTAAAACTCGATTATTTTTGCATGCAGGAGGCTTGGTGGATTAGTGCGACGCCTTTCAGTCGATGGGTTGCATAAGATTCAAAATTGGTCGCTAACTAGTCGATTATTTCTTTGGGCAATGTACTTAACAAACATTGCCTGAACCTAGCGGATTGATATGTTGGACCATACTGAAGGAACGTGCGATCATACAGGACACTACAATAGCTATGTTAACCCGACGGTGGGCGCGAGGTGATCTGACGATTTCTCGTGTGTTAACGCCCTTGGTTTTCCCATTCACAGGGATAAACATAATTATCCTATCCTATTCTAGATTTGTTAACCTTCGTAAGCGGCGTTGGCCTATGTCAAAGCCAAAATTTACATTGACTTATGTAAGTTTTAGTAAGCTGCTGTGTAGTTTATCATCACTGGACTGTTGCCTGTACTTAAACACACTTTTAAATAAGTGATTTTTACCGCTTTTTTCGACTTCTTCCTGAAAGAACTTCCTTTTGTAACAGTCTTACTTCTCGTCGGCGGGTTCATCATAAGTTAAAATATTGATTACATAATTAGGCAGATAACCTAACTTTTCTTTTTTGCTTAAATCCGCATTAAATCGTACCAACATGTCTTATGCAAGCCGACAATATCGTGTATGTTTGTTGCGTAGCTTTATTAAAATGCCCTCTGGCTTAAAATGGGGATAGTTGTGGTATTAAACATTAGTTCTCGCGGTTGGGTTATCTTGTGACAGATTTATCGGATCTTTGTGGTTGTTACAGTCGATTTCAAACAACTAACGTTAATCGTTAAGCTCAGTGCTTTTTGTTCAGTTCTACTACTATCTCGTAATTAGCGACGTTCTACAAATACATTAAACAAGATTATATGCTAAAGTAGAGCCTTCTTTAGACCAGAAAGTTATGTTTTTTTATGATAACGAATGTTTTTCGGGAGAAGTTATGCTACAATAGGATTATGCTACAACATCTTTATGTTTTATCTTCGTGAATAGAATAACGCGCGAGAGAATACCGTGCGAAAACCAAGAAAGAGTTACCACAGTTGCAATACTTGAAGCTGTTGCAGATTGTTATGTATTGTGTATAGCTCACACGTTCCTTTAATTAGGTAGAACCCATTAATATACAATTGACTCAGTTTTAGCTTAACCCAATATTCCAGTGGGTTCAGACAATGACCGCAGAGTGTCTTGCACAAGAACACAAACGTATGGGCACCTTCCACTGCCAGCTGATCGCCAGCGACGAGAAAATTATGGTTTTGGCCTATAGGATATTCATGTTTATCCCCGTGAATGGGAAAACCAAGGGGGTTAACACACGGGCAATCATCAGATCACCTCGCGCCCACCGCCGGGTTACCGGAGCTATTGAAGTATCTTGTATATGATTCACATGTATCTTCAATTTATTTCAACCTATTGCAGTGTGTTGTATATTATTAAAACGTTTCTTTAATTTGGTAGAACCCATTAATTTGCTGGGTTCAGGCAATGTCCGTTAAGTGCCTCGCCCAAGGACACAACCGACTAGCTATAGCGACCAGTTTCGAATCAACAGCCTTTCGGTTGAATGATTTGTAAGCCAAGCGCTCTAGCGCATCGCGTGTTGGAGTTATAGCATTTTAAGTATTCAAATCACGTATTTAAAAGCGGTGAACAGCTTTCCTATCGAATAGCTTGGTGGGTTAGAGGTTCGCCTTTTAGCCAAGTGGCTGCATGTTTAAACTGGCCATTAGCTAGTTGGTTGTGTCTTTGTGTAAGGCACTTAACTCACATTGCCTGAACCCAGTGGAATGATGGGTTCTACCAAATTGAAGCAACGTATCAATCATATGCAACATACTGCAATAGCTCCGATATCCCGTAATCTGACGATTCTGACGATTACCTGTGCAATAACGTTTCCTTACGTATTGACGTAAAAATTTCGAACTGAAAAAACTCTCCGGCGTTTTACCTATGTCTAAACTTTCTTTTTCACCGGGATGAGTTTCGAACACATAATGGGGTTGTCTCGAAAACAGTTTTTATATAGAACTCGGTGTACGAATCGGTTTAAGTTTTATACTTTTTGAACCCAAGATTTTTTGTTGGACTTGGTATTTGTATATGTGGTTTTAATCGTTCGGCCATATGGCCGTACAATAAGGTCTTTTTTTTGAACGGGGCTTAGTTTCGAACCCATAATGGGATTGTTACTAATACCGTTTTGTATGTAATTCGGTATATGTATCGGTTGCGTTAACCATCGGCCACACGAAGGTCGCTTCCTTTTTTTTACTTTTTTTACCGAGCTATATTGGTCACAAGGACCGTTTTTGTATATAAGATTATTTATATGTATCGGTCGCGTTAACCAGTCGGCCACACGACCGTACAAAAAACGTCGCTCCTTTTTTACGCAGCCAAGTTTCGAACCCATGATGGGATCGTCACCAGGACCCTTTTTTATAAGAGTCGGTATATGTATCGGTCGCGTTAACCATTCGGTCACTCGACCGTACAAAAAAGTCGCTCCTTTGAACAGTGAAACCGACATTGCACTCTACTGCTTTTTGTGTCTGTTATTTACATAAATACCTATCGTACGATGTCGCTAAAGTGTCGGTACGTCGTCATGGTAAATAGCCAAGCTATTATTGAGTCAACTCGCGTGGATCGCTTCTCTCCAATGTAAAAGCTTCTTCTAGATCTCGACAATTGAATGACTGTATTCTCTGTCAATAGTAGACTAGTACGCCGCTGCTCAACTTACATGGATATATGAGTATAGCATCTTGCGGTACTGGAAAGTTTATTAAATGAACTATTTTATTTTATTTGAGACGATAATTTTTTGCCATTTTAGTCTATTTTTATTTATTTGTTATTATTATAAGTAGTTTTAATAATATAATTATAAGTTATAATAGTGTGCCGATTTGTTAGCCATTGCCATTATGTGTTAATTAATATAAACTAATCATAAAAAATAGGTACCACCTTAACCAGTGCAGGTACCTTTAACTATACCTTCATTATCATATTATAAACAACTATAAGTGTGTTGGTAAATCTTGGAGTTAAATTAAAGTGGTCTTATAATGATGATTTAATGGAAATTTATGTATCTACTCGACTATAATTGCCCTTTGAGATAAGATTTTAAATTACAATATAAATAATTTGCACTTATACTACCGAGGTATTTTTAACAATGTAACTATAGAAAGATTTAAAACCAGTTCTAATGGACAAGTGTTTGTTTTGTCACACACAATTCTACGATTACTATATTAAATCAAAAAACAGTTGTGTGTGAAACTAACTAAAAGGAGGGAAGGCAGGAAACTGCATGTTAAAATAAAAATTATGACATAACAGTTAGTTTTAAACATGTTAGAATTAGGTTTAGTCTTGGCGTTGAGATTATTGTTTAGGGCAGGGTTAAAATTAGTTTCCGTAGTTTTAGTGAGTAGTTTCCCTCCTTCCCGCTTTCCCTCTTTCTCTCCTTTTAGTGTTATCCGCTAAAAGATCCCTATGAGATTGTAAACTTGTTTACACATCTTTTCCATTCTATAGATTATACAAATAAAATAATGTGATTTTAATTTTTTACAATTTCTGCCGATTTTGGCAAAATGTCGGGGAAGAACTTCTTTGAGGAATTGTTGTGTAACAATGAGAAAATGCGTCATGGCTCTCTGGACCGCCTGGTGGACGAGATTAACGAGAATAAAGATCGGACGATTTATAAATTCCTGAGCGATTCGGGCAGTGAAGACCTGCTTTGGTCGCTCATTGAACTTCTGTCATCGTCGGAAACCAGGTTCGAATTTTTATCATTTTTATCAGTGCCTTGAATTAATTCATTATTTTAAGGTGCTGCAATATTTTCATACTTCTTTTAAGGGCCCTGGTAACCAAACTGTGGACATGGGGTATTGTTATTGCAAAGTCCTTATTTTTCCACTGCGGCTAGGGTAAATTTTTATTGGGTAAAAACACTTGTGAGTTCTAGTTTGCAATACCACCAAAACAGGAATTCCATAAATTTCCCCTTGTTTTATTCAAAATTTTAACCAGCAACTCGAAAGTACTTTTACGCATAAAGGTTTTGCAATTGATTCAAATTGTAGCCTAATAGGTTTGGCGGCCGCATCCGCTATATTTTTATTAAATTAAATTCTTTTTAATGATGTGTTTTAACGACTGTTCGTTTTGCCGTTCCTGTGTCATGATTATATTCGTTTGCCATTTTTTAAAAACTGGGGCAAAAAATGAATAAACTAAAGTAAACTAATTTTGCAAAAAGTATTTAATTTGGATTCCTAGGTATCCTTGTTTAACAAACAAAGATGACTTGTAACAACGTTGACTTTTAATTGTCATCAAACATGTTGAGTAAATCGAAAACCACGAACGACTCCTCAACCTGTTTGTTGGTCAATATTGGTTGTTTGCTCTTCTTTATATAATTGCCAGCCACCATTTTTATGTCTCATTCACAGACTATATGTTCTTGGTTAAGTACTTTTAAGATTGTCAGTTGAAATGTTTTGTGTGAAAAGTGATTCGAAAAACTTTTTTAGGTAGGTATTCTTAAAACTCATAGTTTTTTATGCATAATATTTGTAAATAAAAGCTCAACAAAAGATTTAAAAATATATTTTGTATTTGTGGTATAGTATGTTATTTACTGTTCTATAGCCTAAACATTAATTTTAAGTGACCTTATATACTATTATATAACGGAGTAATGCGCTTGTAGTTTAATTAATGTTTTATCTCATAGATAAATATTAACGTTACTTATACTTCTTGAGGGCTCAAAGAAATAGAATTTTGAAATCAATAGATTCAGTGTTTTGGTAGAATAACCGTGTTACAGTTGATAAAACAATTATATTTAAAAGTTAAGAAGCCTCAGTTAATTACCTTAAATGTTCAAAGAGCTTTCGATCTTACATAAGCTTTATAGAATATATTGTTTGTTTTTTTCCTTAATTGTTGTCTTATAATTCATTTGCATGTAAGCAAGCAATTAAAAAACAAACTAGCGCTTGCACACATTCATTTAAGACTTAAATAATATCAAATTAATTAATTTTGATTTAAATTGTTCTGTTAAAATTTATTTTTATTAATGTAAGGTGTAACGGCCACATCATTTTTTACTCCTTTGTAATATGTCTATTCACTGACGTGTTTTAACTAGGCCTACTGTAGTTTTGCCGTTTAATCTTGTCTCCTTAACTTGAAATAATTGTGCTATTCTTCTTTAATATAACAAAGGAGCAAAAAACTAAAACTATTTTTTTGTAGTTTTCCTTACATACCCGGTACCACAGTTGTGTTCTTCCAACTTTCCTTACTGGTTGGCTGAATGACCGAATCACCTTTGAGTTTTATATTTTACACACACTTTTATATTGTCTTTATTTGTTGTGTTGTATTTATTTTTTGCTAAACACAAATTGATTGCCAAATAGCTTGTTGTTTGAAGTGCTTAGATGCATTTAAACCATAAAATAGTTGTTATGTCGTGGAATGTTGTGGAATCTAAATCACTGGTCTTAAACATTATGGTCTTTCGTCACAAGCACTGTATTTGTTTGTATTTTAATCTAAGTAATTTAAAACAGAGTCTTTGGATTTCACAGAAGCATTTACTTTTAAGATATAAAAATGAATAATTCGCGTTAAGGTGATTGGTTGCAGATATGAAACTGGTCGCTAACTGGTTGTTGTGTCCTTGGGCTAAGTACTTAGCAGACATTGCCCAATTCCAGTGGAGTAATGAGTTCTACTGGAATTGCAAAGAAGTCTGAATCATACAGCACACATTGGCAATAGCTTCTGTAACCCGCCGATGGGCGTGAGGTAAATCTGTGATTGCCC
>CH001324.1:281101-298274 GCA_000149265.1 Ciona savignyi | reverse complement strand
AGGTAATCTGTTGATTGCCCATGTAATATTCCCTTGATTTTCTCATTCACCAGGATAAACATAAATATCCTATCCTAAAACTAAAAGCACTCACCCATCCCCACATAGGGTTGCAAGCAACGCGGCGTATGTGATTGGGAGTTTGGCTGAAAGCCAACTCGGTGCGCAGAGAGTTTTGTCGCTCACCAAGGCAAGGAAAGCATCTTCGATTGTGGAGGTAAGTGGAACAAAACTTTATTGAATTGCACTGCTCTGGCACCAATGTTCTGTATGGATTCTTGTGTCCCTTGAACCAAATTTCCGACCGGTTAGTCTGGTGGTTTAGTGCAACGCCTTTTAATTGAAAGGTTAAAGGTTTGAAACTGGTCGTTAGCTAGCCGGTTGTGTCCTTGGGTGAGGCACTTAACGGACATTGCCTGAACCCAGTGGTTTAATAGGTTCTACTGAATTAAAGGAACGTGTCTATCATATACACCACACTGCAATAGGTAACCCGATGGTGGGCGCGAGGTGATCTGACGATTGCCCGTGTGTTAACCCCCTTGGTTTTCCCACAGGGATAAACATGAATTTTCTATCCTATTTAAAATCTAAAACTGTATAAGCTTTGTGTACGAATTCCATATTATTGATAATAAAAGTTTTCATAATACGATACTTGTTGTAGGTTTCATTCAACTACGGATCTAGATAATATAATGCACAGGTTAATTCACAAGTAAAATGATAATGCACACAAATGCTGTATTTTACAATGCACTGATGTGAGAAATTAGTAACAGTTTTGTAGTTCGCCTAATCAACTTGGAGCAAAGGATTTTTTTTTGTAAAACTTAAAATTATTTATTGTAGTGTGTTGTGTATGATTCACTTGTTCCTTCAATTTGGTAGAACCCATTAATTCGCTGGGTCCAGGCAAAGGTAGTTAAGTGTATTGCCCAAAAAGTTAAAATTATTAGTGGCAATGCTAACCAACGAATTTTGTCCAGGATTTAACCCGAATGTTGATGTCAGAAGATGCAGAATGCGTCATGAATTCAGCTGGAACGCTTGGCACTTTGGTGAGACCGCCAATAGATATCAATCAACATTTCAACATAAAATCAACATTTATTTAGCTAATTGTAGTTTTTATCAACTTTGGAACCACTGACTCCTGAAGGTCATTGATTCTGTCACCAGACACAGTTTTTGTGCAGTGTGTAAGTCAGCACTAGTTATGGTGACATCAAGATATATATTTCTCCATCTATGTTGTTGACTGTCTTTTCTTTTGGTTGTTGAAACCGTTTTATCCGTTCAACCTTGTACCTACTGTTAAATAGACCTAGTTCATAATCAGCCAATTTTCTGATAAAATAAATGTGTTTAAATATTTTATCTTTCAGGCTGAGACCAAAGAAGGTCGCGGTTGGATGATTTCGCAGCCTTGTATTAACGAGATGCTGACGAACATTACATCATTGCTCGCATGTGAGAATAACTGGACCGCATCGAATGCTGCGCTTGTTCTTGCCAGGTAGACCTCACATATATCTTTATTGATTACGTCCGACAGATAAGTCTGGTGGGTTAGTGCGTCGCCTTTTAGTCGTATGGTTGCAGGTTCAAAACTGATCGCTAGCTAGTCTGTTGTGTTCTTTGACATGGCGCTTTGCGGACATTGCCTAAACCCAGTGGATTAATGCTTTCACCTTGAACTGGAAAAATGGAAAAACCACAATATCACACAATAATTTTATACCTGTGGGTAGGAAAACGCAGGAAACATTATAACACGGAGGTGGCCACATTCCGGTTATCAAAACTATATTGTTGAATATATTTAACGTCATTTTTTTAACTTAACGGCATTTATTTTTTATTTTTGTAATGTTGTCTATTCACTGACGTGTTTTAACTACTGTAGTTTTGCCATTTTATCCTGTCTCCTTAACTTGAAATAATTGTTCTATTCTTCTTTAATATAACGAAGGAATAAAAAAATAAACTAAAAAATAAACTAAACTATATTAAAATCATTATTTCATTGTTTATTTTAGTTAATTTTTTGTTTCGACAATAAAAAACATGCAACAGAACCTTCTATAAAAAAAATTGTAAACAGAAAAAAGACAGCAAAGACAGTTATTAAAACTTATTTATAATCCAATCAATTAATTAAGTGAAGGAATAGCCAGACATGAGTGCCAAAACTACTGTATAAATCCACCGTATCAGGCAACATCTGCTAAGTGCGACAGCCGATTCCAATACCGTCCAGTTGGTGGTCCAAGACACTTCCAATAGAGCTAACCGACTAGACTAATTTGTCGATGAATTCTCCAGGATAACAATCTCTGAAGATGGGTGTCACAGTGTGCTGAATCATCCTGACTCAGCGTTTATCCTCACAAGGTTGATCCAATCATTAGGCAACGACGCGGCAGGTTAGTTTGTTTGGCGTCCATGGGTAATGTAGGGGTCGTTGCTATATGGGAAATTGCCATTTTATACCGGGCTAAGGTTCAATCTCATGTTGGCTCATCCCTAAGACTGGGTTTGTTGACATTAGTGGAATCTCATTTTAGTTTTTTTTTTCCACTCTGGTCCACACTTTCAGGCCTAATCTTCTCCTAAAGCCGGCTTCCCCTCAGTACTGGTCGCGCTTTACCCCACACTCTTCTTTAGGGCTTTATATTGATTAATTAATTTTGTTTCAACAGTATTGTTTTCGCCTAGGTTTGGCGGTCATGCCCGCTATATTAATTAAGTCGTATATCCATTTTCTTTTAAATGACGTGTTTTAATGACTGTTGGTTTTGCCGTTTTTATCTGTTCCTTTGCCATATGTTTGCTGCATTTGCAATTAATGAATACTAGAGCAAAGAGTTGGTATATTTATTAAAAAACTTTACCATTCTGCAATACAATTCATTTAGTTTTATTTGTGTAATTTAATAAATAATTATCAAACAGTTTCAAATATAAGACAAAAAATGCAGGCAAAAGAGAAAAAAAAACATTATTTAGAAGTCAATATTGCATGTCAACACTACAATAAACATCTATATCGGGTGAACAATAGCCACCTCACCCACAAATTACCGGCGTAAACTTGTACATCGCCCGAATATATGTTGTCATGTCACACAACATTTGTAATTCGAAACCATTTACTTAAGATCTCGTTATGTTCCCACAGATTCCATTGTTTAATTGCTATTGTGTGGAGTATTGTAAAAAATGATTATTTCTATTGTCTGCACAAGTACATGTGTTCGTGTAATAATAGACATCACAATTGCTGTTGTGACCTTTCACTAATTACCGACATGACCCAAGATGAAATGGTTAAACCGATGGGTTACACAATTTGCTTGAAGCTAATTATAGTTGGCACTGCATCTGAAAACTCTGTTGAATGTCTTTTAGAGTGAAAGTGTTGGTCCAAACTCTTTATATCCCCATTATATGCCAAACTAGTTTATGGCGGGTTCTGCCGCACAAACTAGGAGGATAGGATATAAATGAACATCCTATCCTATCATGTTTATCTCTGTGAATGGGAAAACCAAGGGTGTTAACACACGAGCAATCGTCAGATCACCTCGTGCCCATCGTCGGGTTACCGGAGCTATTGCAGTGTGTTGTATATGATAGACACGTTCCTTCAATTTGGTAGAACCCATTAATCCGCTGGGTTCATGCAATGTCCGTTAAGTGCCTTGCCCAAGGACATAACCAATCAGCTAGCGACCAGTTCGCACCTACAACCTTTCCACTGAAAGATGTCGCACTAAACCATCCGACTAACCAGTTGGACGATTCCTACATTACATGCCCAACTACTTTTCGGCTGGTTTTGATCCCACCACACAAAGTATGATGTCATAATGGGCTATATTACACAACACAGGCCGAGGAATGAATTCAGCGTTTGCGATTGGTCGGTTGCTCGACATGGCGCCAGGGAAGGAAAGATTACTGAATTGCAACGAAACTGAGAAAATGGTTCGTTCGGTTTGTTTAACAAATGGTTTGGAAAATGGTTTGTACAGTTGGTTTAACAATTTAGTTTTAGTTTAGTTTATTTTGCTTTTTAGCAAAAAAACAATGATTAAAAAACACAAACTCAAAATATAGCAAAACAGAAAAATGACATTGTTATAGCTCATCATGGATATAAAACATTAAAACAATTAAAGAAAATATATGTTTGGACACTGCACATTAATGTAATGGCACATTGTTAATATAGTGGTTAATAAAATATAATATATTATTGGTATGCTGTTACCTTTTGGTCTGGTAAAGTCATTGAAGTGTCTTGGTTGAGAACACAATCAACCAGCCAGTGGTAGGTTTTGATTCCACCACCTTTTAGTTGTGCTGTCACTACCTTTTAGTTGTGCTGTCACCACCTTTTAGTTGTGCTGTCACTACCTTTTAGTTGTGCTGTCACTACCTTTTAGTTGTGCTGTCACTACCTTTTAGTTGTGCTGTCACTACCTTTTAGTTGTGCTGTCCAATGTGCTATGAGTAAGCTAAGCAGTCAATGAATCCTCACAGATATCAACTCTGTGTCGAATGCTGATCAAAGGGGACATGGGAAGCGCTAAGAACGCTTGTTTTGCCGTCAGCTGCTTGGCCACCAATGCTAACGGCAACCAACGGGTGTTGGGGAACAATGCATTCAATGATGTCATAAGTCGTCTTGTGTTGTTGTTAGCAAATGAGGAAGACGTGGAAGCTGCGTGGTTTGCTGCGATGTGAGTTCGGGGAATTTGTTCTTGGGATTGGATATTCATCTTTATCCCTGTGAATGGGAAAACGAAGGAGATTAACACACCTCGCGCCCACCGCCGGGTTACCAGAGCTATTGCAGTGTGTTGTTTGGTAGAACCCATTAATGCGCTGGGTTCAGCCAATGTCCGCTAAGTGCCTTGCCCAAGGACACAACTTACTAGCTAGCGACTAGTTTCATACCGGCAACCGATGGGCTGAAAGGCGCCTTACTTAACCACTAGACTAATCTATCAGACTTTTGTTTTTAAATTAATTATTAGGATAGAATAGGATAGGATATTACTGTTTATCACCGTAAATTGGAAATCACAAGGGGCGTTAACACACAGGCAATCGTCAGATTAGGTGTTCCTTCAATTTAGTTGAACACTGTGTTTAGGCAATTTTAGTTAAGTGCATTGACCAAAGACACAACCGACTTGCTAGCGACCAGTGTCGTACCTACAACCCTTTGACTGAAAGGGCGCCACATGACACACCAAGCTAATCGGTTGTCTATAGTGTCATCTAATCTGGACATTTTAAAGTGTAATAGAAGTTAATTGGAGAGTTATATAACATTTATATTGTAATCCTTTGTAAAATATTGTAATTTCTGCTAACTTTGTATGTTGTTTGTTTATGGTTAATAATTTTAGTTACAAATATAGGTCGCTTTTAGGTTAGAATTATAATGTTTTAACAATCCATAATTTAAGTGCCAGGAGTGACAGTTCACAAGGCAAGAATGTAATTTGCACTCCTGAAGATTTTAAATTTAAGCTGCTATTCATTGCATGCACTTACTTTCACATAAATTTAAGTTTAAATTAATTTTTTAATAATCTTCGTTCATGCAGGACATTAAGAACGATAAGCTGCCACAAACAGGGGGTTGTAATGTTGCGTGACAACGACAACGTCATCTCGGCACTCAACAGGAACCTCAATAAAAGCACAAACTCTAAAGGTGAAGTGGTCGCTTGTAAGATTTGACCAAATGATGTTTTCATTTTATTGTCCCAGATTTTAAATTCTGGTGCCAAAATAAGTGGCCCCTCAGGATTTTACAAGATGTCTGAATCAATGTTGGTTTACAGTCGTTTCGAATTCAATAACCATCTTCACTTTGTTTGTATTACAGAGCTCAACGACGAGATTGAGAAAACACTCGCGCTGCTAAGAAAACTCGATTGCCCTGATGCCCCTGTGGTAACCTCTGTGTCATCCACCACCATCACGCTACAATGGAGGGAAATAAAGACACAAAGCTCGCTGGAAATCACCTACAAACTGTATGACGGTATGACACCCATGCGCTGTTTGTACTGTTTCTGGCCGGTTAGTCTGATGGTTAAATGCGTCGCCTTTTAATTAAAAGGTTACAGGTGCGAAACTGGTCGCTAGCTAGTCGGTTGTGTCCTTGGACAAGGCACTTAATAGACATTGTCTGAACCCAGCGGATTAGTGCCTATTATAAACAAGGCTGGATTTAAAGCTTGAATTTCCAGGTCAAAAGTTGATATACAAAGGAAGGGCTACAGAGAGAGTAGTGGACCAGCTCACGGCTAACACAACACATGGGTTCAAGTTAAGAGCATCAACTGTGGGCGATGATAGCCCATTCAGTGAAGTGGTCTACGCTACGACTGGTTCGTTACTTACTTTTATATCATTATGCATTTTTTTGTTTATATAGAATGGAAATTAAAGCCTGAATTATGTAACAAAACAACATAATTGTTAATGGTATAATCACATGGTAATTGGTATTTAATGGAGAGTAACATAATTATGGTGTCTTGTGACACTAATACGAGAATATGACATTGCTTAAACTAATTAAACCAATTAGACAAAAATACATTTATCTGCTGTACAACGATGGGTTCAGACAATGTCCGCTAAGTCCCTTGTCCAAGAACACAACCGACTAGCTAGCGACCAGTTTCGATTCTGCAACCTATTGCTAAAAGCCATGTTTACTAACCCACCAAGGTATTCGGTCGGACAAATGATTAAGTAGTTTCTATATAAAACAATGAATTTATTGTATAACTAGACATTAGTTTCTATATTAACTGCAACCATCATATGAGAACTGATGTTTTGCACTTGCAACTTAAACCTTATTTTAGCAATGAAATTAACCATTGGAATACAATGAATTCATTGTGTTATTGGAAATTTCAAATTTTATTCTTTCAATGTTGGCGTCAACTATCTAACGGTGCCGCTCAATATTTACACTTCCATTTTGTGTAATCAAACCCTCCAGAAGATTTTTTCATGTAATCTTCAAATCTTAATTAAATATTTTATAAATGGGCTGATGTTATCAAGGATGTGGTGAAACTGTTAATATGAAATGGTCTGGACTTGTGCCAATTGAGTCTTATTGTACCTGGCATTAAATAAGTTATATGACCATATTGCACTGGAGTTTAATTGTATGGCATTGATCCTTAATTCTAACTTTTATTAAATCAGAAGGGGGAATGTCTGGACATGTTAAACATAAATCACTTTATTATATTTACAATCATTCATTGGAAGCATTTGGTGAATGAAATAGTGTTCTCAATTGACAATAGCTTTGCATACAAAGTAAAATGTAATAATTTGTAGTAAATTTAACAGAATAGTCTAGTCGTTTAGTGCACCGCCTTACAACCGAAAGGTTGTAGGTTCGAAACTGGTAGCTAGCTAGTCTGTTGTGTCCTTGTAAAAGGCACTTAACGTACATTGCCTGAACCCAACAGAATAGTGGGTTATACTAAATAAAAGGATTGTTTAAATCATACATACACAATACACTGCAATAGCTCCGGTAACCTGATGGTGGGCGCGAGGTAATCTGACGATTGACCGTGTGTTAACCCTCTTGGTTTTTTTAATCACGGGGATAAAACTGAATATCCTATCCTAAGTTTTAGTTTGTTTTTTCCTTTTTTTGCCCTAGTATTAAATAACACCAAATAAAACATATCAAAACACAGAATCTGAGAAATACAGCAAAACGAACAGTCATTAAAACATGTGAATAATAAGTATGTTTATATTCAATATAATACATACAACTTTTAAACCTGAGAAAATACAACAATTTGAAAATAACCAAGAACTTGTTATTAACCTCTTAATTAACCACCATGATTACCAATTATATAAAAATAACCATCTTTTCAAACACGTGTTACAAATTTCATAACTAAAAACAATATATATATATATATATGTATGTGTGTTAGGAGATGTCCCAGTGCCATTTGGGAAAAAGTCTGCTGTGAAAAAGTTCTGTAATGGCCTCCTTGGGCCGCACTTGTTATACTACACACGTCAAATAATATTGACACAAGCCACTTCTGCCCTTTGTTGTAGTGACTCGTGATGAAAGCTGAAAACATGTCTGGAAATAACAAGTGAAATCACTAACCTTGCTTATATAATAGATCATTCACTTGCTTATATAATACATTATTCACTTGCTTATATAATACATCATTCACTTGCTTATATAATACATCATTCACTTGCTTATATGAATACATCATTAAACTGTGTTTCAACTAAACTAATATAATTCTTTTACACATTATTTAACTTTGTACAAATTGTTGGTAATTACACAAAAGCATTATATTCTAAAACTTTAATTAATACTCAGACTATAAATCACTAAAGCAAACATTTTAAATCAAGATGTATTTTTACCCAAATGGATGTATTTAGTTTTTACAATAAAAATATAAATAAAATGTTTTAATGTCATAACTTTCCGACAGATTAGTCTGGTGGTTTAGTGCGTCGCCTTTCAGCCGAAGGGTTCCAGTACGAAACTGTTCGCTAGCTTGTCTGTTGTGTTCTTTGACAAGGCACTTTATGGACATTGCCTAAACCCAGCGGATTAATGGGTTCTACCAAATTAAAGGAACTTATAAATCATATACAACGCACTGCAATAGCTTCGGTAACTCGACTGTGGGCGCTAGGTGATCTGACAATTTCCCGTGTGTTAACCCCCTTGGTTTTCCCATTCACGGGGATAAACAAATATGTGATTTGTAGATTCATCCACGTGTTCTAGCATGATGCAGTATCTTTTACAATAAAATTTATTGTTACAATTGACCAAAGGTTTCACACAAACCCTCTATTATTCATATTATCTTACTGCAACTAGAGATTCCTTTCTAAGTAAAATCATTGGCTGAAAAACATAGGTCAACATATATTCTATAAGTAACTATTATGATGTAATAAACACACTTATTGTAGCTTTGTTCCCACAGAGGAGGCGCCACCTTCTGCTCCCTGCTGCCTCCGTGTGGTTGGATCCACTCCAACCCAAATAAGGTTTTGTTGGAATCCTCCTGAGTTTCCTAATGGAGTGTTGAGAGGATACTCGGTTTATCTAGGTATGTGGGTTATAGGTGATAATGGGCTACATTGTATTAGGTATGGACATGGGGCTATAGAGGGGTAGTTTTGATCTTGTTAGGGGAAGCAGGCTCTGTGACTCGTGAACACAATATACCTCATGCACATAGTCGAGGTTTCAAAGCTATTACAGTGTAGAGATATTGTTTTAATTTAAACGACACAGTAACTACTACTGGGTTGTAGCAATGTAAAGTGAAGTTTTGACAGTGTGTAGATGTTAATTTATTAATATCCTCTAGGTGGTGGTTTAAAACGCTGTTATAAATAGGGCCACAGGTTGTTAACTGAACTTATTCATGAGTTACTCAGATATAATGATTAAAACTTACAAATAAAAATTACAACCACACCAACAATGTGGTTTGGTTATTTTACTGAATAAATGATTACACCTCTGGCAAACCATAATTGTTAATCTTACTGAATGATTACCATACTGATTAAAAACCATAATTGCCTGGAACCGTCTGTTCAACCCCCACAACCACCCCCCGCAGGTGAGAAACTGATGGACACAACGTTGGAACTAAGCTACATATTCGGTCGATTGCTCCCTTCCACCCCATACACCATCCATGTATGCGGGAGCACAATGGTGGGGGTGGGGGAGAGAGCTACTATCACCACCTGCACTGATGAATTGGGTGGGTTTGTGTGAGGTGTTCAACCAAATATTATTTCTAGGGCATCGCTAAAAAGGAGGTAAAGCAGGAAAGAGGGAAACTGCTTACTAAAATAACGGAAACTAATTGTAACTTATCCCTAAACACTAATCTCAACCCCAAGACTAACCCTAACTCCAACCCCATGTTTAAAACTAACTCTAATGTCATAATCTTCATTTTAGTAAGCAGTTTTCCTCTTCCCACCTTTTAGTTTTCCCCTTCTTTCTATATTTAAAAATTCTATTCAACCAAATTTATATATTTTTATTTCAAAACAATATTTATTTTCTCCAATGCAAAATTGATCTGTTAAAATTGCAAAAAAAAATCGATCTGCAAGATTGGTCTGTACAATGTAAACTGACCTCATGAAAAGGCTGCTTACCAAATCGTACAAGAGCTTCTTAGAATTACTCACAATTGAAATTTAAAGCTGGTATTTTTAATCCAACCGGTTAGTCTGGTGGTTAAGTGCGTCACCTTTTAAGTGATGGTTTGAAGGTTCGAAACTGGTCGCTAGCTAGTCAGTTGTGTCCTTGGGCAAGGCACATAACGGACATTGCCTCAACCCAGCGGATAAATATGTTCTACCAAATTGAAGGAATGTCTCAATTATACAACACACTGCAATAGCAACCCGACGGTGGGCGCGAGGTGATCTGACGATTACCCGTGTGTTAACCCCCTTGGTTTCCCATTCACGGGGATAAACATGAATTTACTATCCTGATCGAATCACAAAGCCTTGGCGCATAATTTTCCCAGTTTAAGATCAATCTTCTCCTACAAGATCTCTATTAAAGGTCATTGATGTAATTGACACGTCATTAATGATGTCATTGATGATGACATCATTGATGATGACATCATTGATGATGTCATTGATGTAATTGACCCAACCACTCATACAGGGGGGCATGCACCTGGTAAGCCTTCGGTCACTGTGATTGGTCGAAACGAAGCCCATGTGACCTGGAACCCCCCGGCTGTTCCGCTTGGTCGATTCTTCCGTTTCGAGCTCCTGGCAAACAAGGAAGTGATTTACTCCGGCACCGACCGAAGTTACAAAACCACCAATCTCGTTCCCGACACTGATTATTCATTCTCGGTGATTCATTTTGTTTCTTATCTGGATGGGATATTCATGTCTATCCTCGTAACCTGGGAAAACCAAGGGAGTTAACACATGGGCAATCGTAAGATCACCTCGCGCCCATCGTCGGGTTAACGGAGCTATTGCAGTGTGTTGTGAATGATAGACACGTTCCTTCAATTTGGTCGAACCCATTAATCCGCTGGGTTCAGGCAATGTGTTTAAGTGCCTTGCCCAAGGACACAACCGAAGAGGAAAAGCACGAAAATACGCAGTAAATGAGTACTTCGGCTTATATTTAAAGCCCAATCTTTAAAATAACTTTACCCCAAACTGGCCGACTTGACCGCTATATCCCAGATCCATGATAGCTCGGGGCGCTGAAGTAATGGGCCTTTTATTGCCTAAATTCCTGGTCACTAATGTATTGTACCCCAAACTGTCACTTTTCCCAAGATTAACATTTTTACCCATTTTTAATTTGCCCACAAATTTACAACCAAACTTGCAACTTCCACCCAAGGTTTGTGCAATAACAAGTGAGGGTCGCTGTGAGGGCGAGCCCACGAAGAAACGCACGTTGAAGGACAAGACGCAAATCGAACCCGGGCGACACAAACATAAAACTCACTCATTCAAAGCCAAGGAATTTCAAACTGTGGAAAAAGCAAAAACTCAGATCAAAATTGAACGACCCAAGATAAGAAAAGTTGGTTTGGTTTTTCTATATTGGTCACATTTTCAGATATTTATGTTGTGTCCCTATGAAAAAACGCAATGTGCGTTGGATCCTACGTCATATCACCTCGTGCCTAATGTCGGGTTGCCAGGCTTTTGTAGTGTGTTGTGTTTGATTTAGATGTTCCATGTGTTTAGGTACAACTCAGTAAGCTGTTTATGCGATGTCTGCCAAATTCCCCAAAGGATAGTGACCCTTTTAAGGATTTTCTGCTATCGTCATGCTAACATTACTTTCATTGTAAAAACAACTGATCATATCTGCAATTATCTTGTATTTGTGATCGTTCTGCTATAATGGCTCCCCAGACTTTTAATTGATATCTGAGTGAGACCTTAGTCATCTGTTACCCAGTGTTAGTTAAATTTATTTTATTTATATCCTTTTTTAATTGATGTATTTAATTGACTATTTGTTTTGCCGTCTTTTCCTGTTTCTGTGCCGTTTTTTTAATACTGGGGCAAAAAAGGCATTAACTAAACTAATTATTCACATATTGCACCTCAGTGTAATAATTCCCATTGTTTAATCACAGAAGCTATCAATCGGTCGTCCATCTTCATGTGTTTCCACCACGTCGGGGAAATCTAAGGACGAACCCAAACCCGGGACGTGGGCCACCGAACACCCACCCTCTGAAGGGGGTTCCCCTGAAATAGCGGGGCCAAGGAAAACACTGGCGGTGCTGACTGGAGCGTCTGCTAAGGTAATGTGGGGCTGGGACTATTACTAATTAGAATAGGATATTCATGTTTATCCCTGTGAATGGGAAAACCAAGGGGGTTAACACACAGGCAATCGTCAAATCACCTCGCGCCCACATTAGGTTATTAGAGCTATTGCTGTGTGTTGCGTATGATTTACTCTTTTCTTCATTTTGGTGAAACCTATTAATCCGCTGGGTTCAGGCAATTGTAGCTTAAATTGTTCAGAATTGAGCATTTGTTTATTTCGCACAATTTTCATGCATTTGTTAGTTACGTTTTACAAATATATATAGTAATTTTATAAACAAATATAGCACATATATATATGGTTGTTTTTTATACAAATATATGATTTTATATGCAACTCTCACCTTTATTACAGAGCCACATCAAATTAGCTCCCCCTAATGGGCAACCTAAAATGATTCTCCGGAAATCAAAGTCGGAATATCCGATACGATCCCAGAGATTTAATGGTAACTTCATGTTTTCGAGTATTTATATGAATCTTATGTGAACTACATGTTGCTGGGCTCTGTTTTGTGTTTACTGACGATTGCCCGTGTGATAACTCCCTAGGTTTTCCCATTCACAGGGATAAACATGAATATCCTCCTCCTCATCCTATTATTGGATAGAATAGGATATTCATGTTTATCCCTGTGAATTGGAACACACAATAGACGTTACCACACGGGCAATCGTCAGATCACCTCGCGCCAACCGTCGGGTTACCGGAGCTATTGCAGTGTGTTGTGTATGACATACGTTCCTTCAATTTAGCAGAACCCATAAGTGGCTTGCCCAAGGACACAACCCACTAGCTAGCCCTTCTGACAAATACAAGTAGTTTATTTTAAAAGTAATATTTAAAAGTTGGCAAACGAATCACGACACAAAAACAGCAAACCGAACAGTCGTTAAAACATGTCATTTAAAAAATGGTATAATTTAATATATATAGCGGTTGTGGCCGCCAAACCTAAGTGAATATATACCAGTTTTGATGATTTAATCATGCAATGACCTAACCACCTGAGTCAACCAAACGAACAATACTAATACTGATAAATCTCAAGTAATAAAATATTGATCAAAATCTCACCAGCATAGAACACTAACAGAAAGATAATATGCGGTTATTGATAACCAGAAAGAAAATAGCATTCGGTTGGTGTGTCATTATGGACTATGGTAGGAGGCGTTGTGAAAACACAAATGACTATCGACATTTTGTCTCGCTAAAAACCCTGGAGCAATGGTAATATTTATTTAGTACTACTTCTACACATAATCCTCCCCCAGACCCAGCTGCACAGAGTAGGATCACCATCGAACCTGTATCATGGAGCGAAATGTACCCCCCTGAAGTTGAACCCCACCTCCCCAGGAAACCCCCCGTCACAAAGCACAAACTCAAACCAGTCAAATCCGAGCCCTTAGAAACAGAGAAATCATATATCAACTTGATGCCGAACAAAAGTAGCCCCAACGTACCCCAAATCGGGGTGAAACGACCCAACGTACCAAGCTTACCCCATGAAATGCAATTGTTCAGGGAAAAGCATATTTTCAAAATCCGTGAACGACAAATTAAAAGGATCCCGTCGTCCAGCAGCTCAGATTCATCAGACGATGATCGTTGCCCTCTACCTCACCCTACTGGTGGGTTTTGTGGGTTGAGATTTAATTATATCTGACCGGTTAGTCTGGTGGTTTAGTGTGACGCCTTTCAATCGAAAGGTTGAAGGTGCGAAACTGGTCGATAGCTAGTCAGTTGTGTCCTTGGGCAAGGCACTTAACGGACATTGCCTGAATCCACTGGATTAATGGGTTCTACCAACTTGAAAGAACGTGTCTATCATATACAACGCACTGCAATAGCTCCGCTAACCCGGCGATGCGCGCGAGGTGATCTGACGATTGCCCGTGTGTTAACCCCTTTTGTTTTCCCATTCACGGGGATAAACATGAATATATATTCTATCCTATTTATTTGGTCAACAAGATATATTGAATATAATAATAACAGTAAGAATAAAATAACAATATTTGGGCTAGTTTTTTCCGAAAAGCACAAACTGAATAATGTGGTGTCAATTATAGCTACCCCATGAGAAGCATTAAGAATTTCTTATAAAACAATTTAAATATGCTATCATTATACAATCGAATTGTAAGTCTGTATTTTGTTTTTCCAATGACATGTGGCTGTAAAAACGTTGAGTAAAACATTCTTAAAAAAGTTATGATAATTGGTAATTAAAATTTATTTGCAATCAAGATTGTGTTCATTGTTAAACCAGGTCATTTATTTTTAGATCATCTTCCCAAACTAATCCCTTTATCGATGGCGGGTGAGTGTTGATATTAATTGATCCTTTTTATCACGGTGGTTGAAACGTTTGCCGTCATTATGTTTCTCTTTGTAATTGGAAAAACGCAAAGGGCGTTATCACACAGGCAATCGTCAGATTACCTAGTACCCACCGTCGGGTTACCAGAGCTATTGCAGTGTGTTGTGTATAATTAAGATGATACTTCAGTTTTAGTACAACCCATATAAGATGTTCTTTTCAGTGAAATATATGCATCTCTTGTTGAAAATGCTTCACTTTTGTGTCGTATTGTATGATTATGTCCTTTGCATTTTCCCATTCACGGTGATAGAATATCATATCCTACCGGTTAGTCTGGGGGTTTAGTGCGATGGCTTTCAGCCGAAAGGTTACATATTCGAAACTGGTCGCTAGCTAGACGGTTGTGTCAGCGAATTAATGGGTCTACCAAATTAAAGGAATGTCTCAATTATACAATATGCAATAGCTCCAATAACCCGACGGTAGGTGCAAGGTTATCTGACAATTACAAGTGTAAAGCCTCGCGTTTTCCTATTTACGGGGATAAACATGAATATCCTAATTATATACAAATAGCGATAAAATTTAAAAACTAAAACATTGTTACAGATCTGATAAGTTCTTCACTTGCAAAATCGACGTCGGATTTCAATTTGAACGAACCCAGAAAGCCCTCGTCTGGTATGAAAACACCGTCTAAGGGATATTGGTCTGACCATGATGCGTATACAAACATCCCCCACAAGAAATCCAGCCGAGGGTTAGCCCCGATCAACTATAGAACATTCACTGGGGCCCACAGGTGAGTGGGTGGGTGTGGGGGTTTTAGGCTTCTATGTCCGTGCACATGGCTCAGTTGGTCAGGCTGTTGGTGTTGAATTGGGATAGGATATTCATGTTTTTCGCTGTGAATGGGAAAACCAAGGTTATCACACCATTGTCAGGTTACAGGAGCTATTGCAGTGTGTTGTTTATGATATACACTTTCCTATAATTTAGTAGAACCCATTAATCCACTGGGTTCAGGCAATTTCCGTAAAGTGCCTTGCCCAAGGACACAACTGACTAGCTAGCGATAAATTTCGAATATGCAACCCTTCGGCTTAAAGGCTACGCACTAACCCACCAAGTTAATTGGTTGAATTTACTTGTATTTGGGGCCTTAACGCATATCCCTATAATGCCACGTATGGAAGAAGGAAAAGTGAAATGATAAGTAACATGCATTAAGAACAGTATAAAATTTCCGTAAAGTGCCTTGCCTAGAGCCATAACCGACTAGCGACCAGTTTTGAACCTCTAACCTTTTGGTTAAAAGGTGTCACACTAAACCACCAGACTTTTGGACCCCTAACCGGTTGGATTAAAACCTATTTGTAGCTAGTCAGTTGTGCTCTTAGCCAAGGCACTTAACTGAGAACAAATTGGTTAAAATAAATAAGCAGAATGGTCGCAATCATATAAAACATGTTTAATGCCCACGTTTCCGAAATGCTCAAGAAAGCAATAATCACACTACTTACACCCACCTTTGTGTTGCCAAAGTATATTGCAGTGTGTTATATATGATTGAGACGATGTTCTTCAATTTCGAGTAGAACCCATTAATCCGCTGGGTTCAGGTAATGTCCGTTAAGTGCCTTGCCCAAGGACACAACCGAGTAGCTAGCGAGCGACCAGTTTTGAATCGTAAACCTGGTTGAAAGGCGTCGCACTAAACCACCAAGCTAATCGGTCGGTGTTATGCGGATCAGGTAGTGACTGGTTTCAATTCCACCACCTTTCTTCTGTTGCTATTGAGCTAACCATCCACATCCAACATCACCCCCCCATGCAGACCAACCATGAGTTACCGCCAAGAATCCCCCCTAGTGGTCGACACATGGTTATCGGAACTACCAACCGCGATGGACAAGAATAAATACAAGTTTGTCCCGACACAGTTGAGAACCCAGCCATTGAACCTTCCTAAGCCAAGTACGGGATATTGTAATAAACATACTAAACTTAGTCATTGTGGAAGTTGTTTTTTTAACATTATGGCTGGAACAACAAAATGGTGTTAGAACACGGCTACCTGATGCTTTAAGTCAGGTTAATGGAGTTATTTCATTGTGTTGAAATTTTATGAGTTATTAATAACCCAATAATCACTGTTTTTATGCACTGAATGCAGGTTTGCTAGGTGAGTTTTAGTCCCATAACCTTTAAACCCTAAGAATAAACCGGAATTCAACTTCATATCCAGTGCATAGATTTTAAATGTCGTTGTTCAAATAACAGTGATAGTTCCAAATGGCTTACAGTAGGTAGGTGTAGGGGGCGGTTTAATGGATTCTACTAGATTAAAGTAACATGTGTATCATATAATACACACTGCAATAGCTCCGGTAACCCGA
>CH001324.1:235341-258878 GCA_000149265.1 Ciona savignyi | reverse complement strand
CTGATTTTATAACTGAGTATGTAGTTTTTGTTTCTGCAAGCATAAACGCATGGGTCCCATAGTTAACAGAGCAAACTTACTTCATTTAACTAAACTATGTGATTTACAAATAGTGGTGGTTAAACACGTGGTTGACACTCTCTAGTTTTTCATTGTTTCAGGGAATTCCTCTGGGTTTAATAGATAAGTTTTTGTTTTTTACATAAGTGAGTCATGTTATGTAGCAATTGTTAAAGTTATAATCTGATTTGTCGACTTCTTGTTGGAGATGTCAGTGCGATATGGCATGCCTGTCACAATCATAATTCAGGAATATATCTTCGTTTTCATGGGAATTAACCTCAGTAAATGTTTTTTTTTATTTAATTGGCACAAAATGTCTAATGTTTTAACATTTTACCAAATTTTAATAAAATTAGAGCAGCCGTTCAAGCGCTATGGCAACAAAATAGAATTTATTAGAAAAAAAATGTTTTGTTTTTTTAACGTCTGAGGGGAATTCTCCTAGAATCATTACCCACATTTTTGGTTTCTGCATATTTATGTTGACTTACAAATGTTGACAACCATGTTGACTTACAAATGTCCAATTTTCATTGCGATTTCATTACTCCTTTTGGTAGATGTCGGGGCGACATGGCATGCTTGTCACCATCATGATTTGAGACCATATCCTATTTTTTGGGGTATTTCCCTAGAGTAATTTCATTATTTCTTCGTGTTAAATCAGTGACTAATGCACATACATTCCGACAAATCTGATTCAAATTGTAACACCCGTTCAAGCGCTATGCCCAAAAAAGGCAATATTTTTGGAAAAAAATAGCGTTTTGGTTTTTAACGCCCCAGGGGAATTCCCCTGAATTTATCACCCAACTTTTGGTTTCTGCATATCTAGACCATGTACTCTAACAAATTACAAAGTTTTATTGCGATTTAATTACCCCTTCTGATGAATGTCGGAGCCACTAGCCACGCCTGTCACAATCATGATTGAGAACAAAATCTTGTTTTTTTAGGGTATTTCCCTAGATAATTTTTTTATTTCTTTTAAGTGTTATATCAGTTGCTAATGTTCTTACATTATACCAAATCTAACTAAAATTGAAGTAGACGTTCAATCCCTATGCACAAAAAAGCTATTTTTTTAGACAAAAATACCATTTTGGTTTTTCACCTCCCAGGGGAATTCCCCTCGCCAAATTACCCAAAATTGTGGTTTCTGCATATCTAGACCATGTGCGCTAACAAATGTTAAAGTTTCATTGCAATTCCATCAGCCCTTTTGGTAGATGTGGGAGCCACAAGCCATGCCTGTCAAACCTTTAACAAAAAAAAAAAAAAAACGGACAAAAACAATATGTGTCCCATTTTTTCCCAAACGGGACTTATAACTAAGCTAACGTTGTGTATGATTCACACGTTCCTTCAATTTGGTAGATAGGATAGGATATTCATGTTTATCCCCGTGAATGGAAAAACCAAGGGGGTTAACACACGGGCAATCGACAGATCACCTCGTGTCCACCGTCGGGTTACCGAAGCCATTACAGTGTGCTGTATAGGCTATGATAGACACGTTCCTTTAATTTAGTAGAACCCATTAATACGCTGGGTTCAGGCAATGTCCGTAAAGTGCCTTGCCAAAGGCCACAACCAGTGCTTTGATATGGCTCTTTGGAAACAGTGCTTTGGAAAGTTAAATAAATGTACATCGTTTGACTCTTTGAAAAATATTTGTTGACTCCTAAAAGATGAGGAGTCACTTTTACTTAACGAAAGAGTCTATTTTGAATCTTTTTTCGTCCTTTTTAATTTTTAATTTTTTAGAGTGTAGCAATATTTCGCACAGAAACTTAACAAGTAGACCGTTCACACGGATTGTTTCAACGAGTAATTATGCTTTAATGGTTCCTTCCCGCGTAATATACACTCATAGAAAATAAATTCTGATGTGAGATCGCGAAAAATTGAACTGACTGGACCCTTCCAAATCTATTGTAAGCAACTAAGTATATCCTGTTCCCACAGATAAATTAAAGTTAAACAATGCAGCGAAGCAGCTTGCGAATGTCGTTAAACAATAGACAGCTGTAGTATAAATACAACTCATCTATGAAGGGTATTCACTTTGCAAAAGTACCGAAACAAGGTAAGTTTGGTGTTGTCGGTTTTGTTATTGTATTTAGCTGGTGTGGTCGATAGCTGGTCGGGTGTGTTTTACGGCAAGGCACTTAGCTCTACTATAAGTGAAGAACGTCTCATATTCAACACACTGTAATAGCTCCGGCAGTCCGACGGTGGACATGAAATAATCTGATTATTGTCCATATACTAAACTACCGCGTTTTCCATTCACGGAGATAAAACATAATTATCACATCCATTTTAACCTCATATTTGCAGATGAACAAGTTGATTTTCGTGGCTGTTTTGATTGGTTTGTTGATGATTACGAACACAAGTTCGCTATTTGGGAGAAGACGCCGTCGTTGGAGTAAGTACCGTAATCCAGTTTTGTTACATTTTATTGAAAATAACCCGTTTATTTATCGAAACAAGTTATTCAATATTATTTAAATGCTTTTTTTGTATTATCAAAATGAACTTTATTGTAATTTTGCCGTGTGCTATACATCAACTGGTTTTCTTTTATTTACAAAAATATAACACTTTACTCATTCACAGCTGACGAAAGACCACAACAAGGTTGGTGATGGTTGAATCATTTACATTTTTAGAAAAATATTTATATAGATTATATATATAATTTAAAAATGTATTATCAATAACTGATTTCAGATTCCGATTCCGATCACTTGGATGAAGACAGCTTCACTCTTAAAGGTAAACAAACGCACCATTCAAGTTACTGTATAGTATAAAACTTATTAGTGGTATTGTGCGTCAGGTTTTCCACACATTATAGTATTGGAACCAGTGATAGTGGGTCAAAAACTAAAAAAACTGGCGTATACGGCATTTAACGTATTTTGTTTTCACTAAGAAGTTTATTTCAGATGATGAAAAGAAGTTGGATCGCTGGTCTATACCTCCTTATATTGATTAAATTACATCTGCGAAGGTTTGAAATTATTCTCTCAATTATCTATACAAAGCCTTTTCATCGCAATAAAGCCGTGTTCCTTACTACGTCACCATTCTGAATGGCACAGTTTGAAATGCTGGTTATTAATGTGTTTAATCACAAATAAAGACTCAGGAGCAATGTTACAAACCGTTTGTTAAATTTAACTCTCAGTGTATATATAAAATAGGAATTGCCATTTAGGCTTGAGCTTCGCCACATTGCTCCAACTCCACCCAGGCAGCAGATAGGCCATGTACAAGTGTCCAACTGCCTCCTCCTATCCTACCCGTGATAGAAATAAACATCGTCCCTTAATGTACTTTGTTATAGAATACTTGGGTTTAAAACAATATTTTGTTTACAGCCAAGGAACAGATAAAAAGAATTGGAAATCTTCCTTGAAATCGTATTCGCAATAAAATAAAAAAATATCATTTGTGTTAAAATGTTAATTGGTCTTCATAATCAGGCGCGAACAACAATATATAACGCCGCCGTATATAGAACCCACATATTCGCGTTTACGAAACATGTAATAAAAAGAAAAATAGTTTAGTTTAGTTTAGTTTATTTTTTTGCTCCTTTGTTACAATAAAGAAGAATACAACATTTGTTACAAATTAAGGAGACAGGATGAAACGGCAAAACTACAGTAGTTAAAACACGCCAGTGACTAGACACATTGCAAGTTATGGGAAAAATGACGTGGCCGTTAAACCTTACATTAAAAAAAATAAATTTAAACAAAAACAATTTAAATCAAAATTAACTAATTAAATTTGGTGTTATTTAATACTTGTGTAAAGTGTGCAAGCGCGACCCAGTACTGAGGGGGGAGCCGGCTTTGGGATTAAGTGGAAAAAGAAAAACCCCCTAAAATGAAATTCCACCAGATATGGTACATTCGGTGTATTATAAAGTATTTAGTTGTATATAAACTCCAATAACCGAGATGTAAGTATAATACAATCTGACGATTATATCTATGTAGTTATCACACAGGTAAATGTCAAACTACGTCGCGCGTGACCATTCGTTTGAATTTACTAATTTGTTCAGGACAGGACAAGATTCAAACCCAGGACCTCTGTATAGCCACTTGAGTAGTGCCGCAATAAAACCTTGCAATAATTGCAGATATTTGGATTCATTTATGAAATTAGGCAAGTACCTTATTTGCCTTTAAGGTTAATTCGTCAATGAGTCGGTGGCTTTGACCATTCGGCGACTTAAGGCAACAAGACGGGCTTGTCGTTATATGTTTAATGGCTGTTTATAAAACGGTGTTGTGGTTTAAACCAATATAGGTAACCATTCGGTCTTGCAAACGTACATGTAAGCCAACGTTCGTTATAAGAATTAGAGCAAGGATTCTTAAACTGAGGGGCGCGCCGCCCTTGGCGGTCATGAAAGCTTCACAGTGGGGCGCGAGCATGACTGTGAGAGATTGGTCTCACATACGAAGCAGATCTTCGATGTGCGTTGTCTTTAACAAAGCCTCGAATTGAACGACTCGTCCCCCAAAATCATTTTCATCCTTCACACTAAGCAGGATAAAGACAAATGAACCATTGTTCTATTGTTCGCTATTTGATTTTTGAGGCTAGGTGAGACGTGAGCTTGAATGACAGACGTCAAGGGGCGCGACTAAAACAGTTAAAGAATCACTGAATTAAAGCCGAGCTAACTACACAACCGCGGAGTAAGTGGTCTAGGCGAGAATAGTAATAAACAAACATCTGACCTCGACCTTCTATATACAGACTTTCTTTGATTTTCGGAGTGTGTAAACCATGTTTTTTGGGGGTAAAGAATAGTCAATAACAACAAAAACAGCAGTATCATATGCAGAGTTGTACATCTGTACATAATGCAGCGTTGTAAAAATTTAGTTCTGTGGCTAGTTTAGTTTAGTTTATTAATTTTTTCCATAGTAATAAATACTAGAAAATGAAGCTAATTACGACACAGGAATGGGAAAACACGGCAAAACGAACAGTATTTAAAACATGTCATTAAAAGAAAAAATATAAATAAATAATTATAAACGATCCCTTTGTATTATATGCACGTTAAATGCCTTTAGTAGACACAGCGGATCAATGTTCGTAGGGTGGCGATCTAACCACAACCATATAATTTAGTTCATGATTATTTTTTGATAATGTAATCTCATGTACTAAGCCGGAACTTCAAGTGCCACCAAACCCACTATTAAACAACCTAATCGCACCAGTGCGTGTAATATGATAATGACAATACTAATAGTTGCTGTACGACGGGCTAATCCTAAGGGACAGGAACTCCTTTCTAAACAGGTGTATCGACCAAAACGCCAGTTACCTGTGGTGATATGAAGGTTGCCTCTTTATTTACCGGGCTAACTTCGAATCCTTGCCAACAAGACCGCTTTAGCATAGAATTGCTATATTTATCGGTCGCGTTAGTCATTCCGCCAAACGACCGTATACTAATGATGGAAATATATATCCGTTTCCCACATAACCGAAAATAAATAATGAATATATCCGAAATGTGTAGGTATTAAGTAGAAATGCGATATATACATTATACACGTCTTACCAGCGTGTTAGCGATAGTGATCAAGTTTAAGACCATTTAACTTACATGGCCAAATGGTTACCGCGATCAATTCACATATTTCGATATAAAACGGCCTTAGTGGCTAACCCATCATGGGTGTAAAACTTACCCCCTTAAACACGATAATGTGTGACGAAATGATTAACGGGACCGATCAATATAGCGATTTCTATCGAAAAGCGAGCTTAGTGAAGAGCTAACACTTAACCGGGGAAAAGTAAAAGGAGGGAAAGCCGAAAAGAGGGAAACTTCACATTAAAATAAATATTAGGGAATTAGAGTTAGTTTTAAACATGGGGTTGGAGTTAGGGATAGTTCTGTAGTTGAGATTAGTGTTTAGGACAGGGTTTAAATTAGTTTCCATAGTTTTAGTGAGCAGTTTCCCTCTTTTCCGCTTTCCTTCTTTTAGTGTTGATCCACTTAACCCGATAAAACACCTCTACAGATCCTTCATATTGGATAATTTACTTCACGCAATTTGTTTTCGTGTGAAATCATGAAAAACATGTTTTCCCGGGAATCGTAAGGTACGTTGTTTGCGCGCTTAAGATTTCGACCGCAAGGTGGCGTGTCGAACTGGAGCACCGCCCATTGAACGATGGTGCAACTTATTTTGTAGGTCGCGGATACGGTCGTGTGGCCGAATGGTTAACGCGACCGATACATATACCGACTATAATACAAAAACGGTCCGAGTAACGATCACATTATGGGTTCGAAACTTAGTTCGGTAAAAAAAAAAAAAATGGTGTTGTTATACGGTCGTGTGGCCGAATGGTTGGCGCGACCGATATATATACCGACTCATATAAATAAAAAAAACGGCCCAAGTGACGTACCCATCGTGGGATCGAAACTTGCGTCGGTAAAAAAACACAAAAAAGTGACATCACTTGTTGAAATTTACTTAAATTTACTTAATTAAACTTTGAAACAATTTGCCATTTGCAGGCCGTTAGTAATCAGCAGATTTAAAAAAAATACAAAAAAAGCTCAACAAAAAGGTGGTGCCACTGGCAGCAATACAATCTGGAACGAAAAGGGTTCGATTTCTGTTCCTTCCCAAAATACGACAACATCACGTGACCGATCACGCCTTCGCCGGGATTCCCATATCTGATTGGTGGAAACGAAAGGGCGCGACCACACTTTAAAGTGGGTATAGGTAAAATTGGGTCGATTCGAGTAACTTGGTCACAAACAAGACTCTTCATTTTATAGCACTGCTTTCGGAGCCAGCATACCGACGATTCAACAATATGTTTTCGTTGTGGCGGGTCAGATGAGTTCGTACTCGCCTACAAAATGCGAAACTACGGGCGACACCTTTAGTAGAAGCAGCAGTGGGTATGTAATGGGCGTTGCTTAATGCGGAGCTTATTGAGAGATTAAGTCGTGTGTGTCTGTATTAGGTCAACACAACCACAAGTTTAGTTAATTACGTCAAGTTATTAGTCCTTTTTTAATACGGAAGAATGGATATAAGTACGGAAATCCTACATAATCTTCCAGTGAATGTTGGAAGGATTAAAGTTTTGTCATTTATCTATGTCTGTAATAAGGAAGGAAATAAATAATACCCGAAAAAACTAAGAGGGTGAAGTCTTCAGATCGTCAGCTGAAACGTGTTTGGTTCAAAGCCAGCAGTTATCTAGTCGGTTTTGTTATTGGGCATGGGACTTAGCGAACATTACATAAACCTAGTAGATGAATGGTTTGAACCTGTTGCTATTTCGTCAATATTAACAACATACTACAAGAAGTTGAGCATAAGCACACGGGGGGTAAAACTAAAAGGAGGGAAAGCGGGATGGAGGGAAGGAGGGAAACTGCACAATAAAATGAAGATCAGGGCATTGGGGTTACTTTAAACATGGGGTTGGAGTTAGCTATGGGGAGGAGATTAGTGTTTATAGGGAACGGTTAAAATTAATTTCCAAAGTTTTGGTGAGCAGTTTTCCTCCTTCCCGCTTTTCCTCATTTTAGCGTTGCCCAGCACAAGGTAATCGAAAACGATTGCATTTGGTGCAATGTCCATTCTTGTGCCAACCGAAGGATAAACATGAGATTCTTGTTTTAATAATAGCTGGGTACCTTCTCTAGTCGTTAGGCCAGATGTGGGAAAATAAAGTCCTTTGGGGGCCGTTATTACATAATTAGTATTTAATATCTTAATTACAGGGTATGGTTAGATACCGTCTGAGGGATAGTCAAAATCCCTTCACGAGCCATATGAACGGGTCGTATGTTGCCCTTGCCTGTTCTAAATGATAGTTAATACCCAAGAGAGCAAGTTTACTTTATTTCTTTGTTCCTTCGTTAAATTAATGGAGAAAAACAGAGTTATTTAAAAAAGAAGGTAAGATAAAACGCAAAAAAATACAGTTGTTAAAATATGTAAGTAAATTTACACGGTATAACGGGGGAAATAACGTGACCGTTAAATAAAAAATTCACTTAGCACTTTGGAGCATAATTATCATGTATTCATTTTACTTTCCCATATATTAATTTACTTCTATCATGTATATATTATACAACTGTATCGTGACACAGGCCAGTTGTTTTCTGTTGTTGTTTATTTCTGATGTCATTAAAAAACGTCATTAAAACAACACAATTAACAGGTGACAGCAATAAATGGATTATTATAATGTACAGTATTTTTATATCTTTTCTTAAATATTGATGTGGAATAAAATGGATATTTTATCAAAGAACACACACATATAGTATGGAAGTTTAGAATACCATGGTTAAGCACACACACAAGTACGCTAGTAACCTATATAATGAAAGAGCGAACGCCTTTTTCTTTTCGAAATCGTGGATGCAAGACCGCTTACCTCCGGGTGATAGTTGTCGCTCATACCAACCGCTGGTTATATAACTAATTGTGCGTGTTGCATTTATTGCGCTTCGTAGTACAGTGAAGTGTGAACGCCAACCTGCAAGACTATTTGGATATAAAACACAGGCAGTTAGGTTTACCACTACACAAGTTTTAAAGAAGGAAATGTGTTGGTGTAGTTAGCGTGGTATTACTCCACCAATCTAACAAAGAAAGGATGTTGTCATAGCACATGGGGGTCACGTGATAAACCGCGTCATCTTTGGTTTTGTGTTGTGTATTTTGAATCATTTATGTTCGAACGTCTGTTAGTTATCTTCTTATTTTGTGCAGATTGGGAAAGGGCTCAGCCTGTTTTCTAGCTTAGTTTCAAGTCTGTAGAAATGTCTACGTGGGCAAGTCTGATATCGACCGTTCTATTGGTTTGCCAAGCAATTAAAACCTTTGGATACAAGCCAGTAATTGTGGTCCACGGAATTTTGGACGATGCAAAAGACTTGAGCGATTTGCGCGGTTTCATTACAAAGGTAAACTATTTTGGTCCTTTATATCCGTGATTTACTAGTAAATACTAAAATACGTTAGTTTAAATCGCATGGGCCATGTATACGGTATAAAATTGTCCGTAACCCGTAACAAATTATTTTTATTTCAGCACCATCCTGGAACGGAAGTACACACGTTAGATTTCTTTGATCACTACCATAGTTTCATTCCATTATGGGACCAACTCGACAAAATAAGGAATTTCACCACCCCTTTAATGCAAAAAGCCAAGGACGGCGTCCATCTTATCGGATATTCGCAAGGTTAGTACGCGACCTACAGTAACCTCTATCGCGCCATGTTCTTACGTATTCAGTCTGGCCTACAGTAACCTTCCTGACCAATGAACCGTAGTAACCTTCTCGCGTGGCTACTCAGCTGATCGCTGCCCGCGGCGTTCAAAGCGCAATGCAATATGACGTCATAGAACGGCAGCTTGTCAGCGAAAACGCCCACTAGTTAGTTAATAATGGATGGATGGTCAATAAATATCAAATGTATGGCACAGGGAATATAACACACACATATATATGTGTCATACATTTAATGCTTATTGACACATGTATATAAACTTAATGTAGTTTGATTAATTGATCTTAAAAAAAAAACATTGCGTTAAAAATCCTTAGGATCTTTAGCTGCATTAAGTGCAAATGTACGGTATCGTTATTTTCTTCACTGCATTTGGTCGGATTTAATTATTTGTTGGTTTCGATTGTTTGTTAATTAATTATTTGAAAAATAAATTGAATTGACAGGGGGTATTATCGGTAGAGGACTCGTCCAAACAGACTCCAACCACAACATTCATAATTTCATTGCACTATCATCTCCACTAAATGGACAATTTGGAGGTAATTTTTAGGTGACCATGTCTAAATATATCTAAAATAAATTAATTGGATAATAGACATGTTTTAATGACTGTCAGATTAAAAACATTAAAGATAATACAATATCTTTTAAGCCCAATTATTTATTGCATAAAAAATTATTATCCAAATAAATAAACCTAAATAGGTTTGGTGGGCGCGTCCAATATATTTTTAATATTTGCATTTTTTCTTTAATGACTTGTTACAATAACTGTAAGTTTTGCCGCCTTTTCATTGTTTCTGTGTCGTGTTTTGTTTTATGTTTTGTTATTTAATACTAGGTCAAAAAAATCAAAACTAAAACAAATAAATTCACCTTATTGTTCTGCAGACACTTCTTTCATCAACTGGTTATTCCCCTCTGCGCTGAAAGAAGAATTATACAAGATATTCTACACGCATTATGGCCAACTGTGGTCCATCGGAAATTACTGGAAAGGTAAGCTTCAATGTTTGTTTTTTTGTGCCAGCTAGCTAGCTCCTTGTGTAGTTTAGTATGTTGGTCGATCAGCTGGCGTGCTATGTAACTGTAGCTAGTTGTGTGTTTTATTGGAACGAACCAATTATAGATTTTGCTTATGTTACCGTACATTGACATTTGTATTATTACAATAAAAAAATAATCCACAATAAAATAGAATTCATGTTTTGTCATAAGAGGGCGTTAGCAAAGAGCAAATCGTCAGACAACATTAGGTCTACCTGGGTTATTGCAGTTTATTTATCTTTGAGACGTTTGTTTTTGAACCCATTAATCCAGTGGATTCAGGCAATGGGTTCTAGCTAGCGACCGCTTCCAAACTACAACTGTTAGGCTGAAAGACGATTCACTTACCCACCAAGCTGTTCGACTGGACTTAAAATGTTCATTCGCATGAAAAATTGAATGTTTACAGTGAGTTCAGGCACAGTCGACTAGCTAGCCAACAGTTTCGAACCTGCAAATGTTAGACTGAAAGACGATGTTACCCACCAAGCTATTCGAACGGACTTAAAATATTTATCTATCCGCATTAATAATATATATAATTCCCCCACTTAGACCCGCATCACTCGAAGATGTACCGGCAATACAGCGACTACCTGGCCGCACTGAACAACGAAAGCATCAAAGAAGACTTCAAGTTTCCTCCAGCATGGAAGAAGAACGTGCTCCGACTGAAGAACATGATGTTGATCGGGGGTCCGGATGATGGGGTGATAGCTCCATGGCAATCCGCTCAGTTTGGATGTTTCGACGAGAACGAACAAGTCGTCCCAATGAGGAAATTGGATGTAAGTTTGTTATCGTTGATGGTTGGATATTAGCAGTGATAAGATTCAAGAGGTTCGGTCGAACCCGTTCTTGGAACGTCGGGATAATCACCAATCCGATTCTTGCCTTTTTTTTACATACATTAGACTTTTTAGAAAACCTGTTGTTGGTAAGTACAATACAAAAGAGAACCTGTTCTTAAAATTTTGAATCCCATCACTGGATGTTAGTCTAATAATTTGAGATGTTGAAGCTAGTTGGTATTCTGGCACATATAGTTAAAACTGCCTGTTTTGTCCCAAAACATTTCTTTTTTTACTCCTCAGTAACCCTGTTTTACCCAATAATATTAAACATTTAAATACCTTGGATGGGAAAGACATGGATGACTGTATGAATACCCAGTATGGGCACACTTGAAACCCTAACCCTAACTCTTGACACACTGGGTATTTAGAGGAACCGCAACACAGACCTATATACCACACCAGCAGATTATTTCCTGCCCAAAGAGTTATTACTGTGTCTCGAATATATGCTTTGTACGACTGTGTTGAATTTATGTTTGTCGCGTTCAAGTAATTTTTGGTTGAGGTTAAGAACCTAAAAACCTTTCAATTAACTGTTTGACATGATAGAATTAACCGAAAAACATTTGGAAATACAACTTACTTCTATTACAGATGTACCAATCAGACAACATTGGACTAAAAACACTCGACCAAACTGGTCGTTTGCATGAATGCACAATATCCGGCGTACACCATACTTCTTGGCACAAGAACGAAACTGTTTTCTTGAAATGTATTGAACCCCTGCTCACGTAGTCTTTACTATTTTCGTTTTTATTTCTTCAATTACACATTTTCTTCCCAGCTATAATTTCCCAAGTGTTACAACGTACGTTATTAATTAGAACAAGCTAATTTTTATCATTTTTTGTAAATAGAAATTTTAATTTGTAAATATGGTTGTGTGTACAAAGGCGATCGTTTGTTCCCAGCAGCCTATTTTTAACGCAACGTTTTTAAAAATATTTTTTATTTTTACCCTGATGAGGTGAACATATTATTCTTGTTTGTTGCTACTTTATGTATCAAATACATTGCAATCCAAGCTTTGTTCGCAATCGTGGTTATCACAAAGGGACAAGGGAAGGGAAGTTTCATATATTACACTAATTAGTTTATTGCTGTGAATAGGAGCAGCAGCAAGGTAAGGAGCCAAGTATTTAATCAGTTTATGAACTTTTATACGAAAGGAAATATGAACCACACAGGTAAATGTTAGATTACCATCGCCAACCATTGAGTTACCGGAGCTATTGCAGTTGGTTGTATATGATTAAGGCATTACTTTAGTATTAGTAGAAAGAACACTAATTTCTAAGTGCATGGCCCAAAGACAGAACCGCTAGCTGGCACTTTATTCAAGTTTCATCCCGGTTATTAATGTTTTTATCCCTAGAAAAGCCACTTACATTAAACTGAATGAAATAATATGCAACAAGTCAGCAGTAAGGGAATGTGGTTATAGTCCATTGATAGCTAGCATGTGTATCAACTAACATTGCATAGTTGCCCACAAACGTATTGGTGCTAGGACAGATGAAAATACAAAACATTTTATAATCACATAAAAGTTTGCTATCAAACAGAAGTAAATTAGTCTCAATAAAAAAATAAGAAACATCAGTGCTTTTATCAATGTAAGAACAACAAACTCTTCTGAATTCTAAATTCAATTTGTAATTTTGAGAGTAAGTTTTGCCTAAAAAGGGTCAATTTTGGAAGTTTTAAATCCAAATGGTGCAACTGTTCTGACATTGATTTAAGCGTTACTGTGTTTAAATATTTTGAAATAATTAGTAATAGAATTAAAAAAAGATTTTGTCTTGCTCAAAGACACAACCGAGTAGCTAGCGACTGGTTTCGAACCTGCAACTTTTAAGTTAAAAGCCGATGCATTAACCCACCAAGCCAACGTCGAACTTATATCAATCAGATCCTATACGCGTCTTGGCACAAGAAACTTAAGATATTTATGATTTTTAATAAAAATGCAATTTAGGTCGGTTCGTCTGTTACAATGATGTCACTGCCTGGTTGGCGGTTGAGGCGCAACACGCGATATTGCACTCTGTGGTCGTTGGCGCGGAGTCGAATGTAGATCACGGTGTCTTGGTCGATGGTAATCGAGACTGCGTCGCGGTCGGACGGAGAAATGTCGGAATCGACGAGGAAATTAGCGAGACACGATCCGTCGAAGTTGTCGTATAATGAAAGGTGAAGGTTGGCACTGCATTCTTCAATTTCTGGGGGGGTGGGGGGTGCTTGTTGAAGTGGGAAACGTGATCGTTTCTGTTCTGTCTGGCAATTGATGAATATCCCTTGGACCCAGCAACCAGTCACTATCTAGTCAGTTGTTTCGTAGGCATATCAATTAGCATACATCGCCTAATTCAGTGGATTAGTGGGTTCTACCAAATTAAAGGAACATCTCAATCATACACAACACACTGCAATAGCTCTGGTAACCCGACGGTGGGCGCGAGATCTGACGATTGCTAACAAGAGTTTCTTTAACACCATGTTACATACCACATGGTTGGATCAATGTAAAACTGCACAGGTAAAAGTAGATATCTAACAATAGGTTCAAGTAGAATAGGATATATTTATGTTTAGTGTTTATCCCCAGTGAAATGGGAAAACCAAGGGGGTTAACACACGGGCAATCGTCAGATCACCTCGCGTCCACCGTCGGGTTACCGAAGCTATTGCAATGTGTTGTGTATAATAGACACGTTCCTTTAATTTAGTAGAACCCATTAATCCGCTGGGTTCAGGCAATGTTTATTAAGTGCCTTGCGTAAGGACACAGCTGACCAGCAACCAGTTTCGAACCTTCATACCTTCAGCTGAAAGGCGACGTACTTAACCACTGGACTAATCTGTCGGACTATCAAGTAATAAAATAAATATGACCACACACAACTTACCCCAACCAGTTACCACAGGTCCAATTGGTTTATAATAAAGCAGCCCAAGCACGTTGAGTTCATGTTCGTATTCCACATGCGCAAGGATGTGTCCATCGTTCTCAGCCACACACTGACTACGGTGATACGCACTTCCATACCACGGTCGTGGCTTCCTACTTGCGCGACCGTGGGTGGTGATAGTGTGTGGGGGTAACGCTGTGAATAGCGATGTGTTTGTTTAAATAAGTCCGACAGATTAGTCCAGTGGTTTAGTGCGTTGCCTTTCAACCGAATGGTAGCTCGAAGATGTTCGAAACTGGTCGCTAGCTTGTCGGTTGTGTCCTTAGGCAAGGCACTTAACGGATATTGCCTGAACCCACTGGATTAATGGGTTCTACTAAATTGAAGGAACATGTGTATCATATACAACACACTGCAATAGCTCCGGTAAGCCGACAGTGGATGCGAGGTGATCTGACGATTACCCGGGTGTTACCCCTGTGTGTATTACCATTCACGGGGATAAACATAAATATCCCATCCCATTAATTCTACATGGACCCAGTGAATCAAACAAATGTCTGATTCAACACATTGCAACAGCTATGGTGACTGTAAGCGCGTGGTGTTCGACAGACCACAGATATGACCCTGTGTAAGATGTATTAACATGGCGGTCCATAACATTCAATGAAATATCTTACGCTGGATATCATGGGAGAACGGATACTGCCATTGTGGAGCGTTGTCATCACGTGTTTCCATTTCCGTATCAACACTGATGGAAAAGTTACGGATCACACTACAACTGGCAACACTGTCCGTGCTGCATTGTGAGGTTGGGTTGTTATCTGTTAAAAGAAGGTATTTCATTGCAGTGGGGGTGGGGTGAGGGATATGGACATTGTATGGTGGGAAGTACGGACCAATAGAATGCTGTAGAATTTAATATAACATCCTAAAGCAGTGGTTCTAAACTGGGTTCGATCGAACACCAGGGGTTCGATGAGTTAGTATCAGGGGTTCAGCGGAGATTAGGATAAGTATACACACGCTATGTGTATAGCAATCACAATGTCCTCTACTTCAGTGCTTCTCAACCAGTGGGCTGAGGCCTCTTATGTGCAACAGATGCATAGTTCCCTTTAGGCTCAAGTTTTTTAACAGATATATTTTGAATTTCAACGAAGGGTTCGGTGAATGCCCGCATGAAACTTGCGGGGTTCGGTACCTCCAACAAGTTTAAGAACCACTGCCCTAAAGTATTAAATAATATTTCTGTAAATTAAATTATATTTTTATTGAAAGTAATATGCACAGTGGGGTGTGGTGGGTTGTGCAACGGGGACCAGTTTTATGGGAATGCCATATTTAATAGAAGATCCTAAAGTATTTAAATTCATTTCTCTTAATA
This sequence comes from Ciona savignyi, assembly GCA_000149265.1. NCBI lineage: Eukaryota > Metazoa > Chordata > Ascidiacea > Phlebobranchia > Cionidae > Ciona > Ciona savignyi. The sequence goes on along the minus strand of CH001324.1, from coordinate 243,259 downwards.
TAAATATTGTATTAAAAAACAAAATTGAAGATTTATAATAAAAGGTTACTTATATACATACTCATTAATCAAAGTAAGTTGGGGGTGTCAACACAATAATACTAAAAGTAGCGGATGGCGAGGGAACAAGACATTGCATAAATCATGACATGAATTAACACAACTAAAGCAATACTCAACACGCATACCGTTCCTACCTACCATAATGTGGATGGTGGTGGTGGGTGATGGAAAACACTTCCACGGAAGAAACATCTTGCTTCACGATCCTCCCCGTATCGTCTTCATGGAACCTCACGCTGTTCCAGTGGGTTGAGTCCCATTTCTCTGATACCTGGGGTAATATATTTATTTTGGGCGTTGCAGGGGCATTTGAGGGGTTGCACGGGTATTTGGGGTTTAAGTTCTTTGTTACGATTTTATGTTTTTGTTTTACATATCTTTTTTTGGTAAGAAAGGGTAAAATTCTGTTGAAGTACTGCAATTTGTGTTTGGCAAGGTACTTGAACCCAGATGATGAGATCAACAAAAACCAAAGCGCTGTTTCTAACTTTACAATGTAAAAGGTATGGCATGACTAAGATATGTGGTATCCACTGTGTTTTCCCTATCCATGTGATAAATACAAGTGGGCCATCCTATTTAAATAGTTGTAGTAGATATCTAACATAACTTTGATATTTAACCCCTGGACACCAAGATTTAACTATAGGGGAAAACTATAGCAATGTATTTAACTTCTACATAGCAATAGTGCCAGTGAATGTACTGTACACATGTGTGTGGTGTTCCACTGTGTTTTCCCAATTATTTTCTATTTACACTGAATTACTAGTGTCCTATCCAGAAGTAGGTATCCGACATATTTTCTGTGTGGTTTAAATTGACTCATAAACATCCAGAATCATCTATGAGAAAAACAAACCTGGAATCGTTCTCTTGTAGCTTCAGTATCATCATACAAGTGCTTCAATGCCCATGCAGTACCATGTCTATTGGATGCCACTATGTAATGGTATGGCACTCCACCAAATTGTATGTTGTGTTTTAGCGCGGCGGTTTTGAACAGACATTCGGAATGTTGAAATAAACAGGGCTTGGACGACAACTCGACTGTGTGCATGGTGTAGGGGATGCCGATGTGGGAATCGCCGATCTGTCCTGACATGAAATCCCTTCGTCCGATCGGACAAATCATTTTTACCTGTCGATGTGGGGTGGGGATTGTTGAATATATTCACGCCCCCCCCACATACCGACAAATTAGGCGGTTTTGTGCGATGCCTTTAAGCCGAAAGTTTGCAGGTTCGAAACTGGTCGCTTGCTAGTCGATTGTGGCCTTGGTCAAGGCACTTTACGGACATTTCCTGAACCCATTTTCCTATTAAAATACGGGCATTTTCCTATTAAAATAATTTTTGTGTGGGTGGGGTTATTATACAATACACAATGTTTTGTTGGGTTTTAAAAATGCCTTCTTGGCAAAACAACATGTTCATAATTAATCAACATACTGGCACCAACTTTGGTAAATATCTGGGGATGAAAACAAATTTTAGTTTAAAAAATGTCAGTTAAATCGATATAATTTTTTGTTTTGTTTTAAACTATTTCTATTTTTATTACATTTATTAGTTAGCATTCTGTAAGAAAGCCTTAAATATTTTTTTAAGGGAATGGAATTAATAAAGATACAAGTTTTTAGGAAGCACAGCTAACTGATCGCCCCATAAAATCAACGCTTCTCATCATGAACTCACCCTTTCTTTTAACTTAACGGTCGAATCGTATTTGTGTTCGTCGATCACGTCTTTGAGCGAGTAGAAACTGATTTTCGACGCCTTGGTTGCCGTGACGACCAGGAAATCGGAGGTGACCTCGGCGGTGATTGGTGGATTGGAGGATGGGGTTGCCACGGCGACGAGGAAGTGACAATGGACGCGGAGCGGGTAGAGGTGGAGGATGAGGAACGCTGTGGTGGAGGAGCCGTGGAGGACCTTGCGCGAGGATTTGATCACGATGCTCTCGCAGTCTCTGCGGGTTCGGGGGGAAATATTTGGGACACGCATTATATATTTACACTTGATGCTTAATAGGATATCCGGATAAAATATTCATGTTAATCGGGTGCCAGGTTTATTGCAATGTGTATTATAAAAAGGATATAATATTAATATCCATGTTTATCCCCTAAAATGGGAAAACCAAGGGGGTTAACACATGGGCAATCGTCAGATCACCTCACGCCCACCGCCGGGTTACTGGAGCTGTTGCAGTGTGTTGTGTATGATACACAAACACACGTTCCTTCATTTTGGTAGAACCTATCAATCCACTGGGTTCAGGCAATGTCTGCCAAGTGCCTTGCCCGAGGACACAACCGACTAGCTAGCAACCAGTTTTGAACCTGCAACCTCTTAGTTGAAAGGCGTCGTGCTAAACCACCAGACTAACTGGGCGGTTTGCAAGGAAGAAGTTGTTATGTTCATGTATTATCTCCGTGAATGGGAATATGCAAGGTGTGTTACCACACAGACAACCGTCAGATTATCCCGTGCTCCCCATTTGTGTATGGTTAAGCCATTTCTTCAAGTACATCCAGCCAATTAATGTCCATAGCCATAAACCTTGGGGTACTAGGGATGCAAACTGCACCTTTGCCTTCCAAATTGCCTCTCTGGCAACCATAATGAAAACTTTGGCTTAAAGTAACTTAAACATAATGATTTGACAATAAACTATTTTAACCATCCTGCACATTTGATCAAAAGTTTAATGTTAGAAAACAATAATTCAACGCACGATACTCACTCATTTGTGGTTGCATAGAGGTAGGAATGTATTGGGTTAAACTCACTGGACACTTTACCTGCATGAAGCAAAGTCCAAATTGTGTGTGGTATATTGTATGATAGTTATCACCACATGAAACACTGTGATTAAATGATTTTTGGTCATGCTGCATAAAGCATACATACAAAAAGGTAAATAAAAAACGGTTATTTGTTTTATATATACTGAATAATATATACAAAAAAACAGTCTTGGTGACTAGACTATTATGGGTTCAAAACTGAGCTCGGTAAAAAACGCAAAAATTAAAATAAAAATAGCAATAAATTTTGCAATAATCACATGAAACACTTTTCCATTTTAAAATTTCACTTATTTCTATTTTAATATTGCATACAAAATATTGTATACACTCTTTTGTATTTTAACATTATACTTAGCAACACTTTATCATCCAACCCTCAATCTACCTTTCTCTGTGGAAATATCTTCACCTTCTGCGATTATGTTGTTCAGTGAATATTTGCTCGGAATGAAAAAGGAATCGATCGATTTCCCTTCCATTACATCAACTTGGTAGAGCCATCCACCTTTAATAATACATTATTAGGGATGCTTTTAAAGACTCTTTACCCACATTCTTAATTATTGGGACCAGGAATGTAGCCCATGATACATTACATTAGTAGGGATGAGTACATAGTAGCACTGGGACCAGGAATGTAGGCCATGATACATTATATTAGTAGGGATGAGTACATAGTAGCACTGGGACCAGGAATGTAGGCATAAAAGGCCCGTTACTTCACCCTGGAGCTATCATGGATACAGAATGTAACGGTTAAGTCGGGTGACTCTGCATACCCAGTGTGGGCACTGTTTAGGCAGTTGTGGGCAGCACACTTAAACCCTAACCCTTACCCTAACCCTAACTCTAGCACACTGCCCACACTGGGTATTTTTAGAAACCGGTTAAGTCAACCAGTGTCCTGAAGAAAGCTGACTACGAGCTTGACCGGGATGCGAGATCATCAGAAGTTTCCACCTTTACTGAGAAGGATCATCTGAGCTCCTCTGCGACTCCCGTCACTAGGTGGTGTGCAAGAGTACGCTGGTTGGATGCAAACGGCGTCGACAATTTTAATTTTCCCATCCCCTGTGGTTCCGCTTGAATCTGGTGGGAAAATAAATTATGGCAAAATTAGGGATTTTTACGCACAACTCAATATACATGAGTGTGGTTGTATGTAATTTAGCATTACAAGAACTTTCAGATAATTTATAATATGCACTTTTATTGGTATAGTACTTTTTTACTTTTTGAGCTGCAACTCATTTTGTGTACAAAGTGTTTTATCATGTAAAAATAATGATTCATTTTTTATTATTTATATCTTAGAAACTAAACGTTTTAGGGCCTTTTGCAAATATTAGAAATCTAAGCGCACACAGAAAAATTTACTTTTAAATTCAGCCAACACGTCGGAACTCATGAGCAAAGGTCCAGAAGTTGGTCCTGTGAAAAGGTTGAACCAAGTTTGGAAGTTTTGGGTGAATAATCGACCGTGGAAGAAAGCTGGAGTTTTCGATGCCTCTACTTTACGACATGCAATCGTCTGGGAATAAAGAAATTGATATCTAGACCAAAAATGTATCTAGATAGAATAGGATATTCATGTTTATTGTTTATCCCCTTAAACGGGAAAACCAAGGAGGGTAACACACTGGAAATTGTCAGATCACCTTGCGCCTACCGCCGAGTTATCAGAGCTATTGCAGTGTGTTGTGTATCATAGACACGTTTGGTATAACCCATTATTCCTCTAGGTTAAATGTCTGTTAAGTGCCTTGCCCAAGGACACAACCGACTAGCTAGCGACTAGTTTCGAACCTGCAACGGTTGAAAGGCGTATTAATCCACCAGACTAACCGGTCGACAGATTTCGTGCAAATCAGGTTAGGGAAGCGTACTGAACCAAAAACTATTTTTCCGACTCGCTTAAACAGAGCAAAGCGCCATTTAGATGCGCCTTCATATAAATTAAAATTGTATCTATGCACATTACAGATTTGCAGTTTAATTGAACATAGTTGTTATGATGGATATTAAAATTTTAATTAAATGCTGCTGATTAACCTTTTGAAAATTGGGCTACAAAATTAAAATATTATTTTGTTTATTTAAAAAAGAATAAGGATTTTGTTTATTTAAAAAAGTTTTGGAAATTTTAATAACAATGCAAAAGTTACCTCTAAATAGGCTCCACTGGAACAGTAGAGGGATCTTAGTATCTTGAAATCAGAATGTGCACGTTCATGGTATTTGGAATACTTCTTTCGAAACTTGAATCGGTTTATTGTTGACCCAAATTCCCTTGCATTCAACAGAAATATTACATTCGGTTTTTCACATTCAACTGACATCTTTACTTGGACCATTTAATGTCTGGCAATATGACAAATGTATGTTTAATATAACTTTTTCAATTTAATCTTATTTTAATTTTTTTACGCTGCAGTGTTTACCGACATCACTGAAAAGAGAACCCAAAACATCGAACATTTACGGATACAACTGAAAATCGAAACACAAAAGGGTGGTATAACAAATATTTAGATTAGTGATTCATAGAATAGGTTAGAATAGGATATTCATGTTTATCCCCGCCAGTGGGAAAATCGAGGGGGTTAACACATGGGTAATCGTCAGATTACCTCGCGCCCACCGTCAGGTTACCGAGTTATTGCAGTGTGTTGTATATGATTAAGACATTCCTTTAATTTAGTAGAACACATTAATCCGCTAAGTTCAGGCAATGTCCATTAAGTGCCTTGGCCAAGAACACAACCGACCAGTTTCAAACCAGCAACCTTTCGGATGAAGGCGACGCGCTAGACCACAAGACTAATCTGTCGGACAATGCATCCGTAATTTGTTTTAATATTGATGGGGTAGAGGGGTTGTGATTGTTGCATTTTATTTCGCTGGGTTATATTTCAAGAAGCATAAGCACCTGTTAAAATATTGTTATAAATTGTACAACATTTCTGTCCTTTAACTGTGTTTACTACAGTTGTATGGGTTATAGCGCTACCGCTAAATCTGGGAAACATGCGGGGGGATTACGACGGCAGTTTTGTGGTATTGAATAAAAGATTAACTGATAGGAGCTCATAAAAATATTTTGTCCGCCTAAATTTCCTTTTGATTTGCTTTGGACCTAACTTTTTGCTCGGCAATTCAACTCATAACAACAACAAAGTTACGCAAAAACGATTTTTAAAAATCCCCTAAAGCAGTTGCGTTTTCTACCACAGAAATTCCAATTTGACCACATAGGGGATTCAATGACGTTTCGGTTTCACTTAGTATCCATTGTTTCACCGGTGTACTGTATCTAATTAAAACATGTAAGAAAATCTAAAATAACAATAATACTAGATACATGTAGTTCATTTTTGTACATACGAAGTTGGTTTCGGTTGGTAATTTTCCGGGTGGTTAACGAAAGGAATTTCTCTTATAAAAGAGGAACTGTTTTATCTGAACAGGTATTACAAGTTTACTTGCTATTGCTATTAAGAATATAGAATTGTTTAACTTAGATTTATCTCAGTGGTTATTCCAGGTGTAATCCACTAAAAAAATGTTTAAAACGGGACATCTATTGTTGTTACCGAAGCTATCTTTCAAAACAAATAATTTTTGTTAAATTTGAAAGACCGAGTTTACAGGGTTAATCATGCCGATTATAGTGAAAGATTACAAGTGGTCTGAAACGAAAGAACAGTTATATATTACCGTACCTCTAAAAGGCGCAAAAGCTTCAAACGTTGATTTGTTATGTACACCTGAATTTGTAAAGGCTAGTTATCCACCGTTCCTATTTGAAGCTGTGCTCCATGCACCTGTTAATGACGAAAAAAGTTTGGCAAAAATACGCGACGGCTGTGTTTGCTTTACCCTAGTTAAAGAGACTCCGGAAATTTGGAGTGAAATTCTAACTTCTCAAGCAAATGATAAAGCATTCTGGTTCAAAAAGAAGCAGGAAGCTATTGCGTACGATGAAGAGAGGATTAAGAATTCGACTGTGGAAAGATCTGGAATTAAGGAGGAGAATAAAAAATTTGCTCTTAAGCAGATGATGCAGCTGGAAGAGCAAGGGAGGAGCAAAATAGAGTTGGAGAAGGAGACTGAGAGAGTTAACGCTGCGGACGAGATGAATAAATGGAAGGAACAGAAACGCAGAGAAGCGGAAAATGAGAAGATTAAATTATTAAAAGAATATGAAAATAAAATGAAATTGGAAGCAGCTAAGCCTGTGACAATTGTGGACGATTCGGTCAAAATTACGGAAATATTTGATGATCAAAATCCTATGGAGGACCCTGCAGATGAAAAGTCAAGAGTCGAAAATATCAAAACGAATGGTGAAGGTAAATCTGCAGTTGTTGGAAAGAAGAGAGTGGAGTCAAAGTTCGGTCCAAGAAAAGCCGGAAAAATCGCTGTTAATTTCACGCCAAGGGTATTTCCCACTCCTCAACGGGAATCGAAAGCACAAGAAGAGGATGAATGGCTGCAGAAGCAAGCTGATGCCAGGAAGAGGATGAGTGTGGACAACCAGGACCTCGCTGAACACGAGAAAGATCCAGATTGGTTGAAAGACAAAGGAGCACAGCTGTTCAGCGCTGGCGATTATCTCGCTGCAGTTAATGCTTACAACCTCGCAATCAAGATCCAACCGAAAGCTCCCATTCTGTTCCTCAACCGCTCAGCTTGCCACTTAAAAGTGAGGAATCTCTTCAAAGCTGCAGAAGATTGCTCCACTGCACTTGATCTAATGCAACCAGCAGTGGATAGCAACTCAAAGGGAAGGCTGAAGGCTCATCTTAGAAGAGCTGTGGCCTACCATGGACTTGAGCTGTATGTTGAAGCATTGATGGACTATGAGGCAGCGTTAAAGATCGATCCACATAATAATAACATTGTGGAAGATGCAAATAAACTGAGGGAATTAATTCAAAGTAGCGACCTGGGTTAATTTGGTTTCCACAGTCTAAAAATGTATAGGGTGATGGACCTGTTTATAAAAAATAAGCTGACAAAGAAGTTAGGCTGCTATAG
>CH001324.1:224555-235017 GCA_000149265.1 Ciona savignyi | reverse complement strand
GTGATATGGAGGCATGGTAAAAGTAGATTGATTGCATGCAACATTCCTCGGAGTCTGTTGGACCAAATTCAGAAAGAAAATGAGGATCTCAATGATTTCTTGACAACAGTAATCAGCTGGGTTACTGTGGAATCTGATTCAGGTTAAAAACTGCCATGGTTGGTGGGAAATTCATGTTGTGTCTTTGTAGGTGGTTAAATGCAAGGTCAGTTATATCGTCAAATTATCGTGTGGTTATGTTAGGTTACTCAAGCTATTGCAGTATGTTGAATGAAGTTGAACTTTTGTGGAGTTTTATTACAAACCATTGTAAATATGCTATATCATTAGCATCAAATAGTGCCAACAGTCAGCAGACTAAGCCAGTGACTGGTTTTGAACCGAAATTTTTCGGTTGAAAGCCCACACACTTCTAATTGATCAAAGGTTTACAGGTGGCCAAACAGGTTGTAGCAAGGTAAAAAGGCACACAGTATTGTATGACCACTACCTTAATCCAATGGTTTTAAAGCCAAATGTTTAAAAAGAACTCACAACCCATATATCTGCAGTAACTCGTCTATGAGCCTGTGATAATCTGACGTTTACCCATGTTATAATACCTTACTCTCATTAATAAGGGGCCAAGTACAAGACTAAATATGAAATTTCAAATGCAGCGTTTTTACACATTTTCCCGTTCCATAGCTACTTCTTCTAACTTTTATTTTGACCTATTTCCTAGCTTTTAAACAAATTAGGGGAAAACTAAAAGGAGGGAAAGCGGGAAGGCGGGAAGTAGGGCAACTGCTCTAAAATGAATATTAAAGCATTAAGGTTAGTTTTAAACATGGGGTAAGGGTTAGTTCTGGGCTTGAGATTAGTGTTCAGGAAAGGGTTATAAAATTAATTTCCATGGTTTTGGTGAATAGTTTTCCTCATTCTCCAGCTTTTCCTCCCTTTAGCGTTGTCCAACAAATTAACATCATAGTTACATCTTCCAGTTCTAAGCGTCATGTTTACCAACTAAACCATTATTTTGTATTTTCAGATAACCGGATATTCCGAAACAATTCATGGAAAAGAGGGATCCAAGACCTGTCACCTTCCATCAGCCTCGATCACATTGGGAAAAACGATTGGAAGCCGGTTTTGCTTCAGTGTTTAAATGCTGAACTTGGTTTGTATATTTGGCTACCGTTATTACTACTATATAATATCAAAAGGGGGATAAAATATTAAATTAATACAACAGGAAACAGGATAGGATAGGATATTTATGTTTATCCCTGTGAATAAAAAACAAGGGGGTTAACACACAGATAATCGTCAGATCACCTCGCGCCCACCGTCCAGTTACCGGAGCTATTGAAGTGTGTTGTATAGATTCACATGTTGATTTAATTCAGTCGAACTCAGATTGTTTTAGTATTTTTTCTTATTTTTAAATTTAGTATTTTGCCATTTTTGTTGCCAAGAATCAACAGTTATGTCTGTTAGCTTAGAATTTACTTGCAGTACCGGTAGTAGCTTTAAAAGGTGACTTATAATGAAAACACAAACCAGCTGATTGATTATAATAATAACAGACGTCCGAAGGTCAGTTTGCCGAATCGGATTACAAATTGCTTAAAGGGATAGTGCGTCACCTTTTAACCGAAAGTTTGCAGAAATAGAAACTGGTCGCTAGCTAGTCTGTTGTATCTTTGGGCACGGCACTAAATGGACATTCCCAGAACCCACAGTGGATTAATGGGTTTACTAAATTGTAGAAACTTGACTGTAGTGTGAGATGATCCAATTGCCTGTGTCCCGTGTGATAACCGTCCTTTCTTTTTCATTGATGGGGATAAACATAAATATCCTATCCCATCATAAAGCTGTGAGTTTGATATGTAAGCAATTTCCAATATTGACCAGTCGACCATTTATTATTTAGCCAAAGACACTTGCAATGTATTGTATTCATTTACTAGTGCATTATTCATTTATTTAAATTCAAATAGCAATGATAACCAACCAAATGCATTGAATGAATAACTGAATATTAAACGGCTAAACCTATAACCAACTTAATAATTAAAGGTTTCTGTGCTTACAGTTTTTATAATAACATTGCAGTTTTTATCAATAAATATTTTGTTTTATTTAGCTCGACTTACTACGAACGAAAAAACGGACATAAAAAATGTCTCTACAGATGACTTGTCCAACAAATTAAGTCGAAAGGATTGTTCTAACAATGAAGATTTCCATGTCCATCACATTTCAGAGGCTCCGTTGCACTTTATTGTGAGTAATTGTAGCTAGAATTGTAAATTTAATGCTTTTATTTACGAAGCATTGCTGATAAAACATGGTGACAGTGCTTCCTAGGTACATATGAACAAACAAAGACACTTACATTATAATTCGAACAATTACAATACCAAAAAAAATAAAAAAAGTTTCTGTTAAATTGTTCATTTCTCAAATAAATTCCGTAAAAATAACCAAAATAAAAAACACATGAGAAAGCCACGTAGTCTACATTGTAAAATTATGTTAATGCAAATAAAAAAATCTTATTTGTGAAATCTTTTAAATGACTTTTAACTTTGCATACAAATGATTGCTACATAGTTACTGTTTTTTCTAACACTGGTATAAAGATTTACTTTATTCATTTACTTTATTAAGCCAATTCAAAGGGACCTGACAGGCGATACAAAAATAAAAGATGCACAATCAACACCTTTATTTCACAAAGCACTGCTCCACTATTACAACACTTTACAGCTAAACAAGTACACCGGCGCGCAGCATAGCACATGCTGCTTTCAACCAAACAAACATTGGGGAATTATCATAGGCCGCATGTTGCCCATGCTTGCTTTAAAATGTTGTGGTGATATTACTTAAATTCCATTGGATTTAAGTTTACCATTGTAACTTAGCAAAACATTCATTTAAAAACAATTTGTGCCACAGGCAGTCGAAAGGGGGTGGGATCGAATCGAATCAAGTCGCAAGAAAGACAGACAGATCTGTCCTAGAAAGGGCACTTAGCGGACATTGCCTGAATTGAAATAATGGGTTCTACTAAAACTGAAAGAACTTTTCAATCATATACAACACACTGCAATTGCTTTGGAAACCCAAAGATTAACCATGTGATGACGCCTTTTGCGATTTTCCACCCACACAAATACAACATGAAACCTATCCTATGTCAATTGTAGCAAGCCAATTTAAAATGCTAATTTCTGTCAAAATTTGCAAATGCTAATTATGTCAAATCTTTTTAGAAAACGGAAGAATTTAAAAGACTTGTCAGAAACACAGAATCCAACTTTGCTCTTCTTCATTTGCATGGGAACCGTGGATCCGGGAAACATTGCTTCTTATTATCCTTACTCCAACATCTTTCAATCTCGGCGAAAAAATCCTCTCATAATAAATCCCTTGTATGGCAGTTTGCAAGCAAATCTCCACTGGCACTTCAAATGGCTTCATGTTTGGATGAATGTGGGAAAGTTTCAAAAACATTTAAATCTAAATTTCCAGCTCTGAAAGATGATGCTAAAAATGGAAAATTTAACGCTCTTTTTGATTTGCTTATTGAAAATGGGATAAAGGCAATATTTGCATTTGATCAATTCACAGAAAGTGTGATTGGCTTCATTCAACAACTTAACCGCTACCGACACAACAATGAATGTTTCATTCAGGCTATTTTTATCTCAGAACACTGCAGTTGTAATTTGATGTTTGAGTCTGATATGAACCCACATTTTATCTGCTTTCAAATTCAAGCCTTGTCACTCACTGAAGCATGTGCTTATCTCATGAGTCCTAAAGAAGACAATCCAATCAACCGATACCCATTTGAAAATTCTGCTCTTGAATTAAAGCCTTTCAATCAAAAGGACGCAACAGAGTTGGCGAAATATCTCGGCAGAAACCCAGTGTGTATGAAAGCAACCAAATATTATTGCATCGAATTCAATTTTCCGTACGCTGCATATTTGAAAACGATGCAAGAGCCAGCTGCAGTGCAAGCTATTCACGAAAACGAAGCTAAACTTCTTGCAAGAACCAGCGCCAAGAATTTTGCATCATTTAAAGCTTTGCACTCCCTTGACACAGCGTCAGAGTATTTGGCCATACTCTGTTACCTTCATAATGAAGATATTCCCGTGTTTTTTATCAGCAGAATTTGCCAGCGATTGAGGTTAAATAACGATGAATTATCAGTCACTGAGAGAGAAGCGCTGAACCAAGTTGAAACTTTGAAAATTTCAAAGCAACTTTCACATCTCGCTGGAGATATTGAGGGTTGTGCTGCTTTCAAGCACGGATTTATTACTTTGCCTCAATATTTGCTCGATTCTTATAGAGCTTCTGCTAAAGTGTGCAAACAAGATCTTCGATTTGCGCTGGAAATCATGATTGGAATGATAAGCAAGGATAATAGGGAGAGACATGCAGATATTAAACTCAATCAACTTCGCCCTCACATAGACGCTTTGGTGAAACATTCCAGGAAATATTTATCTCTGAACTTTGATTTGAAACAACAGGATGAGGTTGATTTTATGATCTTGATGTCAGTTTGTCGGTTGCACAACCTCCTTGGGCAAGCTTTGATTCAAAACAGAATTTCAGAGAAATGGCGAGATGCACTGGATGTTCTTTTCACGGCGGCAACTTATACTTGGACGGTTGCTTGCTCATATACTTGTGTTACTGGGTGTGGTCTCTTTCAGATGGCGGTGCCTGATTCATTGGAGTATGTGGAGGGAAAAGACCCAAAAAAAGATGCGAAAAAGATAGCGAAGCAATGTGCAGATGCTGGAGTCAAAATGAAAGAGAAATTTGTTGATAAATTTATTTTATCGACACTAGTTTTGGATAAGAGAAATGTGTCAGAGTTTGAAGAACATACAGCGAAAATGTATGGGAAAGCAAAGTCACGTATATTACTTAAGGATATTCGCAACGCAGTTGAAAATCACTGTATGCTAACGTCTGAGCATCTTGAGGTTTTGCGAAGTACTGGTAACTTTCTTCCGATAAAATGTTACCAGCAGTCTTTCTTAGCCGAGCAAATATGCAGTATCTTCCACACATACGGGCGCATGGTTGTTTACTGGCACGAACACATAGACCAACAACACAGAGCAAAATGCGAATACTACACAGCATTTAGCCACTGCATAGCAAAAGAGGTTGGGTCCATCATGACAAAATCAATAAAATCCAAGACCAAGATAGGTATTATGGCCGAATACATAACACTGGCGAATGCACAAGTCCCACGACTTCTGCACAATAGGGAAAATGAACCTGATCATGAAAGAAATAATCGTCTGTATTTAGCTCGTCAAAAATGCCAGGATATTCTGCGAATAGACGCACAGCTGTATGAGAATGGTATTTACAAACAAGTCGAAGGTACAGACTATACAATTTTAAATGCAATGAAGCTAATGGTGAAAGCAAACACCAAATTACTATTGAAACTCAGTCCAAATGATCTACCAGAGCAAGTGCTACACGAATGTTATGAAATGCGTCAGTTGGCTCTTAATAACATCAATTTCGACATGAGTCCTCACTGCGTGATCCAAGCGGCCAAATTTCTTGCAGCTTATGGCAATTTCAAAGCCGCGCTAGACACATTTTTGCTCGGGTTTGAGTTTCGGAAGAATGGGAAAACGTACGGCATATTGCAGTGTACTGAGGGTAAGCCGGACACCTATGCTTGGGCGATACATAACTACGCATTGGCCATAGAAACATGCTACGAAAAGACCGGGCAATTTGATATGGAGCACAAAGACAAGGCAATTGCTCATTGCCGTAGTATTGTGGCGAACCCAGCTGTAAAATCATCATGGAAACCTGAGCACAGAAGTCACATTGAAAAATTGCAGCAAATCACAAGTTGACTGTGGATATTTGGTTATTATGATGATTACAGATGAATTATGATGAAAGCTGATTACTGAAGAAAACTTGTTACTGTAGAATGCGTTTATTGTAATGTACTGTGTATGATTCACACATTTCTTCAGTTTAGTAGAACCCATTAATCCGCTGGGTTCAGGCAATGTTTATTAAGTGCCGTCCAGGAACACAGCCGACTAGCTAGCGACCAGTTTCGAATCTGAAACAATTCGGTTGAAATGCATCGCACTAAACCACCAGACTAACCGGTCGGACGAGTTGTTCTTTTTTTTAATTGTTCTTACTATTATCTTTTGTAAATATTATCTCATTTTTAATTATTTGACTGTCATAAGAACTGTTGATTGCCTATGCATTGTAATATTTCATATACCAAGTTTAAGCAAACACACGCCACTGGTATGTATTATCCCCCATAATAACAATATGCCACCAAATTGCGATTTGCCGCTTTGTTGCCTTTTTCTTTTCCTGCCAATTTTTTTACTAAAGTTCATAGTGCTCGATTTTTATTCATCTTTATCTATTATACATATATTTTCACACTGTCAGAATAATACTGGTACATGCTGCATTTAAACTGTTTTCTTTACCTCTAAAAACTATTTAATTTTTTGAACTTTGATGTAATTTTGAAATAGAGTATGAACGGCACTTCATATTTTAATGATTTTCCTAATCATTCTGCGTGCATTGTATACGATATACAGTACTTGCTTCTTTACAATATTTAGTATATCAGTGAATTTATTATTTTTTAATGACTTGTTTTAACGGCTGTTCGTTATGCCGTCTTTAATATTCAGCACACCATTAACATATGTTTATCCATCATAATGTGCGATCAAATAATTTGCAGTTCGTTGCCCTTTTTGCCATTTTAATATTTACGTTCACAGTGACCGACTTTTATTGACATGGCATATATGGATTAAAAAACTATTTTTTTACATTTCTAAATGGATGTCCCTTATGCCTATAGTCTTTTAATGCGCTTATTAATGCTATATGTGCTTAATTCTAGCATACAGATTTTGTTGATTTTGTTACTTAATTTGAACGTGTAGTAGGCTAACCAACTTTACGAAAAGTCACGGAACCAGTAGGCCTACCTTTCGTTGTCAATAGCATATTTTATAAATGTAATCTGCTTTGGATTGCCGATTGTCCAGCTTAAAATTACTTTTTTTTTTCAAAAATATCCACTTATGTTTTGATATAATTTTTATAATTGCCCAATTTGCACTTGCGTGTTTTATGTTGCTGTGTAACGAGGCCCTGCTTTCGATTTTTGTGTAATCTCGCAATTTTGCGGTGTTTAATTACGGGTTTCTATTTTTATTGCTTCGTGTGTTTCAATAAACAGTTCGAAATATGCTACTGTCGAGTTTACATTAACCGCACATGTTCCAAGATTAAACGAACTTGAGAACTAGGTTAGGCTGCATTTAAACGCCGTTTAAAATCAATTAAAGTTGTTTTCTTTTTTTAATATTGCGTCCGTTTGAACCTATAAAGTTTTTTTTAATTTTCTTTTCCCCAATATATGAAGTATGGTGTACCCTAACCTACCTGACTAAGCCCTAAAACACATTTTAAATATAAAAACTCATTTCGTTAGATTAAATTCGTTTTATTGCATGTAAGCCTTTATTGCTGAAACAATGTTATTTAGAACTGTGACGTCATAGGTGAGGTTTTGCTGAAACAATAATATTTAGGACTGTGACGTCATAGAAGCTAACATTTTGTAATTCGGCTTGCCCGTAGAAGGACTGTTTCGTCATAATTAAGTATCGTATTGAGAAATTCCCTGTTTTTAAACTGGTTTAACCTAAGCTGAAGTAACGAAATAGTAAGAATCTGATATAAACGGTTAATTAATAATTTTGCTTCTCAGTTTTTCAGCTGAAATACAACAGTTTCTGTAGTTTCGCAGTATTTTTTCAAATATCCAAGTTAAAGACAATTTTTTTTTGTTTTTATAAGCCACACAGGTATTTTATGTCTTCATATTAAGACGTCAATTTAATGACCATGCGCCTTATACGTGTTCAGGGCGTGATCACATGTTACGTAATGACGCATCATACATATATATCCACTCATTTAGCAATTAAAGCCACGTTGGAGTCAGTTGTCAGTTGTGGGCGGTTTAATTTGCCACATTTTCTACACGAAATTATTCAATCCACGACTGGTTTAAGGTAGGTACCGCAGAAATTACCACCTGGACTCTTAAATTGGACTCTAGCACCTGTAATTAGTCGGTCATTTAGTCCTTCCGAGTTAGTACGACTTCTATGTCGTATGTTGTCTGTGTATGACGTAACAGTTGTATCAGCAGAAGACCACTTACCCGGTACACGTCGCCCCTCAGAAGAATTCGAAATTATAGCGAATTCGTTTGTACTGGAAACTAATTAAGCTAAACAAATGGGATATATAAGCCAGGCATGGAAGGTACGATCATCACAGAACAATACGAACTCCACAACAGTCAGATCTCAGTCGAAAAACAAGAACTAACGAGATGAAGCTTTCAATCGCAATTTTGTCCATCGTTTTCAGCGTTGCTTATTCTCAAGGTAAGTTTAAATGTAGAAGAATTTAATAATCAAAATTCTGAAGAAAATATTGGTATCGTACAGATTTTAGTTCACCAATTTAGTTTCTTTTTTTCGTTGGTATAAATTCAGACAAGCGTTAATAGTGGCAAAATGATAAATTAAAGATTATAAAAATAACGCAATCTTTACCGATTCAAAAATATTATTAAAAAAATTATATTGAAATTTCACTTTCAAGTTTGAGTAAATTTAGGTCAGAATAAATGGTTTAATAATGATTATAATAAAAGTAGAAATAATAATTATCTTTAAAAATGAAAATTATATTTAATTTAAACTTTCCAGTCGCCTACATCGACACCTGGCCTGCTAATGACCAAACCCCAGCTGGAGCATTGGTAGTTGCTGGGTACAACGCTATTGGGAACGGAACGTGTCTTCTGCAATTACCGGAGCCCGTGTATTGGTTCCACGTATTCGAAGGCGACATTGTTCCAGCACAATCGTCCGCCGCTACCGGCTTGTACGCCATTTCCGCCCCACACGCGTGGCAAGCGACCGGCAACTTCACCTTCATCATCAATTTCTTCGCCGAAGAATTCAACTCTTCCCAAATCACGTGGTCTTGTGACGTCAACAACCAAAGCCCAAGTAAGCCCATTATCGGTTTTACGTTTGAATGTTCATTAGTTGTCCTACTTTTTAAAGTTAAAAATTTGGGTTTTAAAATATAAATTTTTCATTTTCAAACACTAATACCCGGAATGGACGATCGGTTAGTTCATTTCGAAAGAATATTCTTTTGCGTCATTCGTCATCAAATTAAGTTTCAAAATGTCATATTTTTTAATTTTAAACACGAATATCCAATTGGGCTGACCGTTTATTTCATTTGGAAATAGCGTCATAAGTCTACAGACAGCCGAACGGTCAATATATTGAAACCGGTCGCTAACTGGTCGGTTGTGTCCTTAGATAAGTCACTTAGCTAACTTCTCCTAAACCCAGTGTATTAATAAGTTGAACTAAATCAGTAAAAGTGTAAACCACAACACACCGATAACCTTGTTCTAGTATTTCCTAACAAACTGATTTATTTGAATTTCCAGTTTCTGTTGAGTCGTTTCCCAACAACATGGAGCAAAACTACACTCGAGCAAGAATCACTGACCTCGACTTGACCAACTCGACCAAGATTATTCTCACTCTCCCAGACTCTGTCGATAACTTCAATGTAAGTTCGACTGGATAGCTTGGTGGGTTGGTGCGTCGCCTTTCAGATGAAAGGTTGCAGATTTGAAACTGGTCACTAGCTAGTCGATTGTGTCATTGGGTAAGGTGGATATCTGACCATTGCCAGTGCGATACCACTCCTTGCGTTTTCCCCTTCACCTATTAAAGTCCAATAACTTGGAAATTGTTTGGCTCATTTAAATTCCAATTATTGCAATAAACCTATCAATTCGACCGCGCAAACAATTTCTTCAACAAAAACGTCTTAATTATTAATTTTTGTTTCCACATTATTTTGTCGCCTTGGTTTGGCGGCAGTTCGTTTTAGTACTATTTAACTGTTAGTGTTAGTACTTTACAGTTACGGTGCCGTAGTTTGCTTTATTTGAAAAAAATGAATCAACTATAACTAGACCTAAACAACCTTATTATCTTACCAGGTTGACGCTCCAGCGATGGTTGAATCGGTCGTCGGCAACTCGTACACAATTGGCAACTTTGATGGCTCACAGACAGAGGTAACCACGATTTGTTATCAAGATACTTTCCGACGCATTACGTCGCTAATCATGAATTGCAAATTATATTCAACAAATTTTCAATGATTATTTTAATTTATATTCAACGAATTTTAATGACTAGTCAATACATTTCAAAGTCTAATATAAAAATGTCAACAAATTTCAACAAATAATCAACCACATTTAGGGATTCGTCGACAAATCCCA
>CH001324.1:209063-221369 GCA_000149265.1 Ciona savignyi | reverse complement strand
TTTTTTATAAATTTTTATCTCCCTATATTTTTCTTAAAGTGTTCATAATGGGCATGGTTTGTCCTCACATGGCGTCTCTTCGTCTCGATTCTCCGCAGGAACGATGATGCAAAGTTTATGTATAGGTCGGAGCAGTTCGCTTTTGGCGGTTTTGACCGTTACGTTTCTTACGAAACCATGCTTGTCTGGGTGTACGGTAATTATTCGTCCCATAATCCATTGAGAGCGCGGTGTGGTGTTGTCGACCAAAAGGACGATATCGTTCAGCTTAAAATTGTCCCGAGGCATGTGCCATTTCTGCCTTGCGATGATTGTACGCAAGTACTCTTTTGACCATCGAGACCAAAATTGGTCTGCTAAATATTGAACGTGCTTCCACCGTCGTTTCGTAAAACAGTCGTTTTCGCTGGTTAAAGTTGGTGGTAGTCCTGGTGCAGCGTTGATCTTTTAAAAGGTGGTTTGGTGTCAATGGTGTATAATCGTCGGTACTCATAACAACTGGTGTTAGTGGCCTGGAGTTCAGAATGTTCTCGGCCTCTAGTAGAAATGTGTGCAGTTGGGTCGTCGGTTAGCTTGCGTTCACCTGAAAGAGAAATGAGTATCTTACGGACGGATCTCACCATCCTTTCCCATGCTCCACCCATGTGACTAGCAGTCGGCGAGTTAAACGACCAGCCGATTTCTCTTTGTTGGAAATAATCTGTTAGGTGATGTCGATTCCAGTTTTGCATGGCTTCACGGAGAAGATTTTCAGCTCCGACCAGATTCGTTCCGTTATCCGAGTACATGTGTATAATTGGACCTCTCCTCGATATGAATCGACGGAAAGCATTAATAAATGCATCGGTGCTTAAGTCTACAGCCATTTCTAAATGGACCGCTCTTGTGGTCATGCAGGTAAACAGACACCCATACCTTTTAACGTCGCTGCGTCGTTGGCGAACAACCAGCGGCCCGAAATAATCCACTCCACTGTATGCAAATGGATGCGTGTTCATTTCGAGGCGAAACTTAGGAAGTGGTGCCATGATTTGCTGTCCAGGCTTTGCGTCTCGGCGTCGACAAACCAGACAGTTCCTTAACACACGTCGAACTGCGACGAAGATTTTCACAATCCAAACATGCTGACTTAGCATGTTCACCGTGTGATTAACACCAGAGTGTCCACTCTGTTCATGGTCATGTTGGATCATTAAATCTGTTAATTTTGACAAGTGTGGCATAATAATTGGATGACGGGCGTTAAAGCTAATATCGGCCTTTTCGAGGCGACCACCAACTCGTAATATCCCATCACTGATAAAAGGATTAAGCTTAAATATAGGTGATACCTTCGAAGCCTTAGGGGGAAACTTGTTCCTTGCTGAGACCAATCATCCACTGTGAGAAGTGTTGTCGTTGTTCATATTTAATCAGCTGATTTTCTGCAGTCTGCAAATCGGCCAGAGATAGATGGGTCGATGTCGGCTTCTCTTTCTTGGTTTCCTTTGCCTTCGTACTGTGGCTATGCAGGTATTGCGTGAATCGGAGTAACCATGCAGTTGCCTTGCGCAGTCGATGCAGCGATGAAAAATTACCCATTAATCTATCCACTACAGATGTGCTCTCGGTGACGTGAAATACCTTAATCGGAAGCTTCCATTGAGTGGTAATATCTTCGTCCGCAATGTCGACTTTCATAAAAATGTTCTCCGGCCAACTATCTGGATCACGTTGCAAGAAATCTGGACCTTCGAACCAACGTTGACTCTTTATCAGCACACTGGCGGTGGCACCTCTAGAAACGTAATCAGCAGGGTTTTGCTTAGTCGGAACGTACCTCCAATTCCTAGTGCATGTTTGTCTTCTGATCAAGGTGAGTCGTCGACTAACAAATAGTGGGAAACGCTTTCGCTCGTTGTGTATGCTTTGTAGCACGATCGAAGAGTCTGACCAAAATATGGATGGACGTAATTGCAGGTCTAGCTCGCGAGAGAGATTTTTATCCATTTTTACAGCGGTAACTGCTGCCATCAACTCCAAACGTGGAATCGATTCCTCACCCGATGGTGCCAAGTAGGATTTCGCCATCAGTAAGGTACACGAAGTCTTGCTACCAAATTTGGCTGTGCGCATATAACACACAGCCCCATATGCAACCTTCGAAGCATCAACGAAGTAGTGCATTTGATGCTGTTGTAAATCGTTAGAATGGTCCAAACCCATGCTTCGCGGTACTGACACGGAGCGCAGACTTGGCAAACTGTCCAACCAGCTTTCCCACCTTGTATAATCGCTCTCCGGCATGCGGTCGTCCCACTCCAGTTCTTGGTGACATAGACTTCTAAAAATAAGTCGTGCTTCTAACGTTATAGGTGCAACGAAGCCTAGAGGATCAAAAAGCGAGTTGACGGTCGATAGCATTCCACGTTTCGAGGACGGTTTGTTGGGTAATGAAACAGTAAATTTAAACTGATCCGATTGTACGTCCCACGTAATTCCAAGCACCTTTTCTTGTACATTGTCGTTCGCTGATACCACTTTCACCGATTTCGCCCGATCCTTGATGTTAACGGAATTGACTATTTCCGCGCTATTTGAAAGCCACTTGGTCAATCTAAAG
The DNA here is from genome assembly GCA_000149265.1 of Ciona savignyi. Classification (NCBI taxonomy): domain Eukaryota; kingdom Metazoa; phylum Chordata; class Ascidiacea; order Phlebobranchia; family Cionidae; genus Ciona; species Ciona savignyi. The sequence continues at coordinate 218,767 of CH001324.1, read as the reverse complement.
CCTGCTTCAGACAGGAGTTTCTGCAACTCTTTTACCACCCGAATGCCAACCTCGACACTTGGAACAGACACCAAGCAGTCGTCAACATAAAAATTTCGTTCCACGATGCTGGTTACGTAGGGTTCGTACTGACCGCCGAAGTCTATGGCAGACTGACCGAGACAGAATGCTGCACATGATGGAGAGGACGTTGCACCGAATAGATGAACGGTCATTCTGTGTGGTTTGGGTTCAACTGACAAATCTCCTTGTGGCCACCACAAAAATCGCAAGCAGTCTCGATCACGAGGGTCAACATTAACCTGATGGAACATCGATTCTATATCGGCAGTTATCGCTACAAAATGTTTTCGAAAACGAGTTAATACTCCAACCAAGTTATTAACTAGGTCTGGACCTTGCATTAGCACTTGAGATGTACCTTTATATTGGGCTGCGCAGTCGAATACAATCCGCAGTTTGTCCGGCTTGTGTGGGTTGAAAACTGGGTGATGGGGAAGGTACCACCGGCGGCGCGAAGTGTTAATGAGCTCGTGTGGTATTTCTTCGGCGTATCCATTTTTCAACAGATTGTTCATTTCTAGAACGTACCTATTCCTTAGTTCATCGTTTTTGCAAAGTCTCCGTTTTAAACTGTTCAATCTTTGTTTTGCCATCGTCATGTTATCGGGCAGAATTTGATGGTCCTTTCTCCATGGAAGTGGAAGCTGGTAATGTCCATCAACAAATGAAACCGACCTTTTCATCAATGCATAAGTTTTACGATCTTCCGATGACAGTTTTGCACCTGGTGTTTCCAGATCAATATCGGACGATTCTTCGAGCACATCATGATCGTCGTCCATAAACATAACCGTCGCGTCTCTCGGCTCTTCTGCGGTGGAATCGGCAGTAAGGCTGCCGTTTAAACGCGGCCCCAATAACGACCATCCTAAGGGCGTTCGCACAGCGTCTGCACATATTCCATCTCCGTGACGTATGTCCTCCATTCGAAACACTTCTGGTACGTTCGCACCAAGCAGAAGTTGTACTTCACCATTCTTAATTTCTCCGAAATTAACGTTACGCAGATGCGGGTACGCTTTCTTGATGCTTGGTTCGGGATTACGATTTGGCCTTATTGGAATATCGTCTATCGCAACTACATGCGGAATATCGATCCACTTGCCACCGTCTAGAGACTGAACTGAAATCGACAGAGTAACGGTTTCCAACTCTTTCTTCCCAGCAATTGTATGCATAATAAGTCGTCTCGGTATTCCTTCGACTTCCAATTTGTTGACGAGCGAATTCTCACAAAACGAAGCGGTGGAACCTTGATCCAACAACGCATATGTACAGACCACTTTGTCTTCAACTCGAATCCTTACTGGAACGACGTTAAGGTATACAGGGGTATCGGTATCTTGAGGGCTTGTCCGGTTGTATCGAGGACTAACAGCATTACATGAAACAGTGTTAGTTGTTGCGCGTACGGGTTCTTGCTTGGCAGGTCGGTGTAGAAGCTTATGGTGAAATCTACCGACGCACCCGTTAACACCACAAGAAGAAGTCTTAATAAAGCACTCTGACGTCATGTGGTTTTTCTTCAAACACTTAAAGCATAATTGCTTTTCTCTGACAAACTGATAGCGTTGCAGGTAGGATTTCGATATAAATAGATCACAACATGCTAAAGCGTGTTGACCAGAACAAAACAGGCATGTTGTCAACGCAGTTGGTGGTGAGGATGGCGCTATGCTGATAACTTCGGATGCCATACACTTTTCGCTTCGACTTGATTTCTGAGTGGCAGGGTAAACGGCTTTACCGAAAATCGAATTTGTCAACCGACTTTGATCGTCGACAAATTCAGCCAAATCAGTGAATTTAGCACGATCGTGAGTATTCTTTTCGATTTGCACCGACCTTTTAACCCATTCGTTCTTCATCTCTGCAGGGAACTTTCGTATAATTGACAGCATTACTTCCATCGAGTCAAGCGTCGACGTTTTATTCGCATCGTACAATGCCGAGCAGCACCTGTCCATCAGAATCGCCAATCTTTTTAACCCCTCAGCGTCATGTTCGTTCAATTTCGATAAACGTTTCAACCGATCTTCGCAGCTCCGTGCTATTTCATGCGGATGGCCATATTCGTCATAGAGAGCTTCCCATGCCAATTTAAATCCAATTTCCGGTACCTTCGAAGTCAAATGATCAATTTTTGCACGAACCTTTGGTTCGCAATGTTGCAGCAAAAACAACAAGCGAACATCGTCACTGTGCACCTTTCGAGTAATGTGCGCGTTAAATTGTCTCACAAAGGTCCAGTAGTTCATAGGATCTCCCATCAAACTTATCCACTACGGGTCTAGGGAGCATTCGATCAGTGTATTCCGTATTGCTATTTCTCCTTCCACCACGATCGTCGAACGAATATACTTGTTTTTGTTCCATTGCTTGTTTAACAGGGCTAGTGGAGTTAATATTATTTTGAAGGGATGAAGAATTTAATTTCAGTATGGAGTTTGGCATTTGTTGTTGAATGTGAAACGAATCGTGTGGTTTTCCAGATGTGGACATCATACCAGGTGGCCGGTCATAAACGGAGAATGTGGGTTGATTTGGTGCACTTGTTTGTGAAACGAAGGGATTAGACAATCTTGTTTGCAATCGTGAAGTTATAACTTTGTCCGGCCCGAGGGTGTTCGATGACAACTTTTCCTCGGTTTCGAATCGAGAAGCACTAATAATAGGTTGCTTAGCCCAGACTTCGGCTTCAACCATCGCCAATTCTAATTCGCGTTCCTTTTCTTTTAGCGAAGTATTGGCTTCATCCTCGTCCTCTTGAAACTGCCGTTCCGCCTCCAGCGAGGCAATTTGCTTGGCTCGTTCCGCTTCTAGCGAGGCAATTTGCTTGGCTCTTTCTGCTCGTTCTCGAGCACGTTGTCGAGTCTCGTAAACTCGAGCGGCTTGCTGTTCCTTGGCGAGACTCGCCATTCGAACTTTTGCTTCGCTCCTCAGTCTAGCACTTCTTACAGAGCTCGTCGAAGAAGCTGTTTCTGATGTCATTCGGTCTCGTGACTGAGCCACCTTCGTAAACCATTCGGATACGTGGGCGTCGAATTCTATTTTTGTTTCTCTGACTCCGCTCTTTGTGGCTCCAACTCCACCAATTGGAACATCTTTCAACAAATCTTTACAAAACGTCATAATGTTATTGTAGTCCTCATTAATGAGCGGTAGTAATTTGGATAGAGCATCAGACCCTTCCCTCTTTGACATAAATGTCTCAGCACGTAAATATTTGTTCTCAAGCTCACGCTTGAGCTCCAAAATGTTCACTTCTTCCATATCGATATTTAGATAACAGCGTGATGATCGAGTTCGAAAACTATGTTACAATGCAGCCTTCACAATTGAATTTCCGTAACATAGGCTGCTTGTAACGTGGGCACAGTCAAATATACTCGCTTGCTTCCTCGAAGTGGTATAATATTTGTAAAGCAAAAGCGGTTTTCTGTAAATAAAAATCGACTTAAATATAAAAAACACAATATAACAAACTCATTAAAAAAACATTCTTACCGAACTGTGCGTGATCCCAATCTAATTGTTTTACATAAATTTAAATTTGCATAATTATATCGTAATGCTCTGCGAAGAAATAAAGAAAGAAAATCTGTTAATAAACAAATACTATAACCGTTAACAAATACTATAAAACTAAAGACTCATTTGGCAACTGAAAAGATAATAAGGAACTTAGAGGTCGAGTATTTAAAGAAGGAAAAAACGCCGATTGCCAATTAGCTTGCGCGTCTTATCGCACAACTTAAGGAAGCCGGAATGTAAATGCATTAAGGAACGTAAAAGGCGCGAACAAAGTAAAGAACAGTGAAGAAAAAATTTATACAATTAGGTTGGTTGGTATGTAGGTTATGGTAGTTAACACATTGTTTATTTTAATTTAATTACCACTGCTAGAGGATGTCGGACGTACAACGAAAAATATACCTATTTGGGGAATTTCCCCAGTGATTAAACATTAACCCTTTTTTAACATTTTGGGTGAGTTGACCAACATCATACAAAATTTATTTAAATTTGGGCAATTAAATGTAGTGCTATGAACTCCATAGAAATGCTAAATAAAGATTAAATCAGTGTTTTACGATTCTATGGGATTACTCAGAGGTAAGCCCCTAAAGTTTAGGAAGGCGTTCAACTAATTATTTTTCTTACTCTCCAATGCAAAATGACCTTACAAAAACGGCTGTCACTTAAACTCCTGACTTAGAAAGTCTTAGATATTTTCACAATTTAAAAGTAAAGCTTGGATCTGGAACCTTAACTCAAAACCCTCCAAAATTTTACTTACAATTTTTGAGCCCATACCCCTCCGTACATCGGCAACCTTTACCCAACAAAACAGCTAGCAGATGAACATTTAACACATTTTTTTAAAGAGCACTGCTCCTCCATTACAAAACTTTACAACTAAACAACACCGGCGCGCAGCCTAGCAGATGCTGATTTCAACCAAACAAAATTGGGAAATCACCACCATTGTTACTCAGCAAAACACTCGTTTAAAAACAATGATTAAGGGCTGTTGCGCATAGAGGCCTTAATTGGTTATATGCCATCTTAAGCTGTGACATGGCCAAGTAATGATAGCTACAATTTGTAAAAAAAACAATTTCGATGTGAACACTCCTTCTGAACGATCTCGAACGGACAAGTCATCCCTGCCCAACGTTTGACGAAAAATATGCTTACCAAATTTAGGGAATTTAACCGAATAAAATAAACCTTTAATTAGATTTTTAACATCGTTGGTCCGTGGACTAACGACATACACATTTATTTTAGGTTAGGCGCTATGATTCATACAAAATTAAATGCCGAAAAAAAGTAATTAGTGTTTTGAGATTGTAGAGAATTGACCTCGGGTAAACTCCTAAAATTTTGGATTTTACCATATTTGGGTCATGTTGTTTATTATATCTAAAATTAATTTATATTTAAATATTCTTTTAGGCGGTTTGAACGGACAATACACTGTTCTATGTTCGACGAAAAATATACCAAATTTGGGGAATTTAACCCAATGAAATAAACCTTTAATTAAATTTTTAACATCTTTGGTGCGTGGACTAACGACATAAACATTTATTTTAAATTTGAAAAAGTAGGTTGGGCGCTATGGTTCGTACAAAATTAAATGCCGAAAACAGTAAATTAGTGTTTTGCGATTCTAAAAAATTCTACTCGGGTAAAACCCCTAAATTTTATGTTTTGACATATTTATGTCATGTTGTTTACTATATCTGAAATTAATCTTGATTTGAATATTCCTTTTATACGACCTCGGACGAACAAGACACTGTCCTACGTTTGACAAAAAATATACCAAATAGGGGGAATTTCCCCAAGTAATTAAAAAAATAATTAATTTATTAACATATATTGTAAGTGGACTAACAACCCACACAATTACGTTAAATTAGGGTGATTAGGTTGGGCGCTACGATCCCTAAAAAATAGATTGCCGTTCAAAAGTCAAATATTGTTTTACGATGCTAGGGAATTAACCTTCGGTAAAACCCTTAATTTTGGGATTTTACATATCTAGGTAAAATGTTGTCCATCATATTTAAATGTTTGTTCCGATTTAAAAATTCTTTTATTAAAATTTCGGATGGACAAAACACTCATGTCAAAGCGTTTAATGAAAAAAAAAACGGACAAAAACGATATGTGTCCCTTTTTTTCAAAAGGGAGCCAGACCAATATGTGTCTATTTTTTCGAAAGGGACCCATAACTAAATGTGGCCCGTTTTATTAATCTATACTTAACACACCTTACCTTTTAGTTTGTAACTTTTTTACACCATATTATTTAATCCACGATTAGTTTAAGGTAGGTACCGCAGAAATTACCACCTGGTCACTTAAATTGGACGCTAGCACCTGTAATTAGTCGCTCATTTAGTCCGTCCGAGTTAGTACGACCTCTATGTCGTATGTTGTCTGTGTATGACGTAACAGTTGTATCAGCAGAAGACCACTTATCCGGTACACGTCGCCCCTCAGAAGAATTCGAAATTATAGCGAATTCGTTTGTACTGGAAACTAATTAAGCTAAACAAATGGGATATATAAGCCAGGCATGGAAGGTACGATCATCACAGAACAATACGAACTCCACAACAGTCAGATCTCAGTCGAAAAACAAGAACTAACGAGATGAAGCTTTCAATCGCAATTTTGTCCATCGTTTTCAGCGTTGCTTATTCTCAAGGTAAGTTTAAATGTAGAAGAATTTAAGAATCAAAATATGAAAGAAATATTGGTTTCGTACATATTTCGTTTCACCAATTTAGTTTCCATTTTTCGTTGGTATAAAATCAGGCAAGCGTAAATAGAGGCATAATAATAAAGAAAAGGTTATACAAATAACGCAATCTTTACCGACGCAAAAATATTATTTGGAAACTATATTTAAATTTAACTTTCAAGTTTAAATAAATTCAGGTCTGAATAAATACTTGCATAATGATTATAATAAAATTAGAAATAATTATTTTTTACCGACTTTAAAACTAAAAATTATGTTTAATTTGAACTTTCCAGTCGCCTACATCGACACCTGGCCTGCTAATGACCAAAAACCCCAGCTGGAGCATTGGTAGTTGCTGGGTACAACGCTATTGGGAACGGAACGTGTCTTCTGCAATTACCGGAGCCCGTGTATTGGTTCCACGTATTCGAAGGCGACATTGTTCCAGCACAATCGTCCGCCGCTACCGGCTTGTACGCCATTTCCGCCCCACACGCGTGGCAAGCGACCGGCAACTTCACCTTCATCATCAATTTTTTCGCCGAAGAATTCAACTCTTCCCAAATCACGTGGTCTTGTGACGTCAACAACCAAAGCCCAAGTAAGCCCATTATCGGTTTTACGTTTGAATGTTCATTAGTTGTCCTACTTTTTAAAGTTAAAAATTTGGGTTTTAAAATATAAATTTTTCATTTTCAAACACTAATACCCGGAATGGACGATCGGTTAGTTCATTTCGAAAGAATATTCTTTTGCGTCATTCGTCATCAAATTAAGTTTCAAAATGTCATATTTTTTAATTTTAAACACGAATATCCAATTGGGCTGACCGTTTATTTCATTTGGAAATAGCGTCATAAGTCTACAGACAGCCGAACGGTCAATATATTGAAACCGGTCGCTAACTGGTCGGTTGTGTCCTTAGATAAGTCACTTAGCTAACTTCTCCTAAACCCAGTGTATTAATAAGTTGAACTAAATCAGTAAAAGTGTAAACCACAACACACCGATAACCTTGTTCTAGTATTTCCTAACAAACTGATTTATTTGAATTTCCAGTTTCTGTTGAGTCGTTTCCCAACAACATGGAGCAAAACTACACTCGAGCAAGAATCACTGACCTCGACTTGACCAACTCGACCAAGATTATTCTCACTCTCCCAGACTCTGTTGATAACTTCAATGTAAGTTCGACTGAATAGCTTGGTGGGTTGGTGCGTCGCCTTTCAGATGATAGGTTGTAGATTTGAAACTGGTCATTAGCTAGTCGATTGTGTCATTGGGTAAGGTGGAAATCTGACCATTGCCCGTGCGATATCACTCCTTGCGTTTTCACATTCACATTTAATTATTTTATAAAAACATGAATATAATATCTATGACATTGTTTGGCTCATTTAAAATCCAATTATTGCAATAAACCCAACAACTCGACCGCGCAAACAATTTCTTCAAAAAAACGTCTTAATTATTAATATTTGTTTCCACATTATTTTTTCGCCTTGGTGTTTGGCGGCAGTTCGTTTTAGTACTATTTAACTGTTCGTGTTAGTACTTTTCAGTTACGGTGCCGTAGTTTGCTTTATTTAAAAAAAAGGAATAAACTAAACTAGACCTAAACAACCTTCATTATCTTAACAGGTTGACGCTCCAGCAATGGTTGAATCGGTCGTCGGCAACTCGTACACAATTGGAAACTTTGACGGCTCACAGACAGAGGTAACCACGATTTGTTATCAAGATACTTTCCGACACATTACGTCGCTAATCATGACGTGCAAATTATATTTAACAAATTTTCAATGATTATTTTAATTTATATTCAACGAATTTTAATGACTAGTCAATAAATTTCAAAGTCTAATATAAAAATGTCAACAAATTTCAACAAATAATCAACCACATTTAGGGATTCGTCAACAAATCCCAATAATTAATCTACAAACTTAATGACTATACTCGAAAAAATGTCACCAACTAATCAACGAATTTCAACGACTAATCAACAAATTTCAACGACTAATCAACAAATGTCAACAACTAATCAACAAATTTCAACAACTAATCAACAAATTTCAACGACTAATCAACAAATTTCAACAACTAATCAACAAATTTCAACGACTAATCAACAAATTTCAACAACTAATCAACAAATTTCAACGACTAATCAACAAATTTCAACGACTAATCAGCCATTATTAACGACTAATCAACAAATTTCAACGACTCATCAACAAATATCAACGACTAATCAACACATGTTCCCCACAGTTCCGCTTCGAGTTCAACTACCTGACTCGATGGTTCTCAGCGAGTGAAGTTTCAATCACCGCAGTTGACGGAAGTGTTGACGAAATCGAACCCGAGATTTAAAGATTCTATATTCTGCACATCGTTTATTACGTCACAATCCGTAATGACGTAATCTGCGCTTTAAATTACTCGTAACAATTGTTAGGTGATAAATAGAAAGAATTACCGCTTTAAATGACTATTACGTTGACTTTCTATTGCAAATTATGAAATATTGGTGAAACAGATTTGGTGTGGAATAAAAGTGTCAAATCCATCTGTGCTTTAGTTCCATACATCGTTAGGGACTTGTAGATCGAAGCATTTGCAGAGTTGTCGCGTCAGTATCTTGTAGATGTGGTAACGAGCGTTACCAACGTTGATGGAATGATCTTGATCAGCGTAAAACTAAGAAGAAGTTGAAAGTAGCTGTTGAATATTGTAGCGTTTCAGCAAAATTGATTCAATCACTATAAATAACAAGTCACAAAACAAGTTTGGCACACAATTTATAGAAAATCCGACGATCAAATAATCAACGAAGCACAGGATATAATGGGAGCTCGGCGATCGTCAAAATATGAAAATAATCTAAAGTATCGGCAGAATATAAAAAAATAACTTCATACTATAACTTTGTTTTAGGATAGGGTAGGATATATATGTTTATCTCCGTAAATGAAAAACCACGGAGCGTTAACACAAGGGCAATCGTCAGATCACTTTATATGCACAGTCGGGTTGGATGAGATATCGCAGTGTGTTGTATTATTAAGGTGTTTCTTTAATTTGGTAGAAACCATCTTTTTACTAGGTTTAAGCAATGTACCATATGTGCCTTGCCATATTGCCCGGACATCTCTAACAAGAAGTTGTCAAATCGGATTAAAACTGTATGGATTGTTAGATAACATAACCCAGATATGTAAAAACAGAAATTTATGTACTAAACCCAGGAAATTTCCCGAAAACATGAAAAACTCAATCGGGCTGTATTGGGACTATAGCTTCATTTCACTACAGCGCTTGACAAAAAACTTTAATATAAAACATTTGTAGTAAAATGTTCGTAAATCTAACA
>CH001324.1:184084-203065 GCA_000149265.1 Ciona savignyi | reverse complement strand
ATGATAAAAATGATTATAACACGTCAATGAAAAACGTACGTGGACCTAAACTATTGCGTAACCAATTACACTAAATTAAGCAAAATTTATGATATAAAATGAACATTTTTTGTTGTTGAAAACTTACAAAGTTGTTAAACCGAATGTCTTTATCAACCAATGCTTTTGACAACTGAGCTGCGTTTTGGAAGTGAACATTGTCTGGCATGAAAAACATGGGTCAAACGTGAAAAGTTAGACCGATTAGCTTGGTGGGTTATAGTGTGTTGCTTTTCATGCGAAAGGTTGCAGATTCGAATCCAACTGTAGTGTCCCATTGCCTGAACTCGGCGGATTAATGGGTTCTACTAAATTAAAGGAATGTGTGAATCGTACACAACACACTACAATAGCTCCGGTAACCCGACGATGGGCGCGAGGTGATCTGACGATTGCTCGTGTATTAACCCCCTTGGTTTTCCCATTCAGGGAGATAAAACAGGATATATTACAGGATTAAAAAAGTAATAAGATTACGACTGGTACACGTTATAAATATTCAATAAGTGATTTGTCTATGAACAATATGTCCTATCACAGTCAGGGTAAAAACTCCATAAATGCGTCAATATTAATAATATACATATTTGGTATCAATATTTTACATTTTTTATAAATCAAAAATTATCATTTGAAAGATCATGGTTTAATTAGAAAATTGTCTAATTTTTAGGACTGTAGCCCCTCTTTAACTTCTTACTACCGTTTTCCGTTTTTCCGCGCTTTATATTTAGAACTTTGGTAAGGGCTATTCTAGGGGCACCAAACACATAAATTACAACGTTCCCCTAAATTTGAACGACTTATTTGTTACTATCCCCACACAGTACCATGAACTATCCTCAAACATGGAAAACACATACCATCTGCAGTGCCATGGATCAAGTAGTAACTCGATTGGGTGAAGGTTGCTGCTTTGTTTACCACATTTGCTTTGTCATAACCATTTGTATTGTCCGATGGAAGTCCCATGTATCTCTCGGCATATATGGTGTCTATGGGAAAAATCATGGAAGTGTTAGGGTGGGATAAGAAGTTTATATTTCGACCGTTTAGTCTGGCGGTTTAGTGTGATGCATTTCAACCGAAGGGTTGCAGCTTCGAAACTGGTCGCCAGCTAGTCAGTTGTGCCCTTGAGCTTAAACTTATCGGATTAATGGCTCCTACCAAATTGAAGTAACATGTGAATCATAGAGAACACACTGCAATAGCTCCGGTAACCCGAAGGTGGGCGCGAGGTGATCTGACGATTGCTCGTGTGTTAACCCCTTGGTTTTCCCATTCACGGGGATAACAAGAATATTCTATCCTATAAGCACGGCAATCTTCATACACAACACACTGTAATAAGTCCGATAACACGACAGTGGGCCCATGCGATTTTTAATCACGGGGATAAACATGAATATCCTATCCTAAGCATTACCATATCAAACCGAACAATGTCTTACCATAATATCTCCAATCCACCAGAGGCGCCACAGCCATACCACATTTAACCCTTTAGAAACGATAAGAACAAATTTGTCCTTTTTGACATATGCTCATTCAAAATGAAAAATCTCCAACATTTCTTGTCGAAAATGCTAAAGTTTGGTCTCTTTGGAAAGCTATATGATATATCTTTTGAAAACAGCAAAAATAAACATAACTTTGCATTAGAAATTTTGAAGTAAAGTTTAGTTGAATTTTATGACTTTTTTTGGTGTAATTTTGAGGGAAAATTATCACAAAAAAACGTTTTTTTTAATACTACGCTCAAAAGGTTTGTTTCATTTAATGTCTCTATGGCAGTAGAATCAGTTTCGCTTCTTGGGATGTCCCGAATGTGATCTTACCAGTTTTTTTTCATTTTTGGAGGGGTTTTGAGTATCTTTAAGGTTATAGTCCACAATTTGGTTCAAACTCTTCATTTATAGTTTATTTTAAGGAAAAATTAATAAGATAAAGCAATATGGACTTGATAGCAATCTAAATTTCTATTCTAACATTTTTTATAATAAAAAAACAAAAAAAAAATTTGGCATGGGTGGACCTGTAACATGAAATCAGTGACGTAATAATATTTTGATGACGTCATCAAACCAAAATTATAATATAATTGTAGGAAATTTGTTTCTGTGTAACTTTGTAAAAATATATTAGGCTGTATTGTAAACAGATCAAAAACTATAACATTGTATAAGAAAGAATATGACGTGGACCCCCAAGTAGTGACGTCATCAAAAAATAAAAATTTCAGAAATTTTGGAAATTTTATTTCGAACAACTCTAGTGTTGAACATTTTGTTCTAACTATAACACGAGAGGCGCTAGAGCACTACAAAGCGGACTAGGTCAAAACGCGCAAACTACGCAAAAACAATCTCGTTTCTAAAGGGTTAAACACACCAGGATTGGAGCCCATTGCATGGGAGGTGGCAAATCCACCGTATGACTGGAATTAACCATTTGGTATTATAACATAAATATACTATTTTTGCTTGAAATAAAAGTGAAATCATCGACCAGTTACATGGAAAAAAGGTAAAACGAATATATCGCACACAACCCCATCTTTACACATTACAGTGGTTTTCGTATTTTACTCCAATAGGTTTGCTTGGTATGTTTTAATGTATAGAGTTAGCACTATGATATATTTCTTAAATTTGAACGACATATTCGTATGATACCACATACCATCTCACCATTACTTCTGTCAAAATAAATATTTAGTCCGGCCCGTTGGTCTAGCGGTTAAGTGCGTCGCCTTTCAATCGAAAGGTTGCAGGTGCGAAACTGGTCGCTAGCTAGTCGGTTGTGTCCTTGGGCAAGGCACTTTACGGGCATTGCCTGAACCCAGCGGATTAATGGGTTCTACCAAATTGAAGGAACGTGTCTATCATATACAACACACTGCAATAGCTCCGGTAACCCGACGATGGGCGCGAGGTGATCTGACGATTGCCCGTGTGACAACCCCCTTGGTTTTCCCATTCACGGGGATAAAGATGAATATCCTGATCCTGATTTAAATTCTCACTCACCCAACCCCATATTGCAATTCGACTGGAATCAACGTACGGCATGGCACTGAAGTACCTGGTGATATTAAATTTATCTTTATTAACCAATACCAAAATAAAATGTAAAACAACTTAACAAAAACTTACTGAGCAGCTTCAATCTGATCATCAATTTCCTTTTGTCCAAGTTGTTGGTACACCTCATGCATTAGTTGGTCCCCTGTATTATTAACAATGTTATTGCTATTTATGGATCGGCCTATTTGGAAACGACTGAATACAACAAAACAAATATTTTGGTTCTAATACTTATCTGCATAGTCGTAACTAACAGGGGATTATAACATGTTGTATTTTGTCCGAAAGGTTGTGGGTACAAAATGGTCGTTAGCTAGTCGGTTATGTGCATAGAAATCGGCTAAACCTATTAGATAAATTGGTTCTACTAAAACTAAAAAAATGTCTCAATTATGAACAACACACCACAATAGCTTAAGTAACCAGACGTTGGGAGCAAGTTAATCTGACGATTGGCCATGTGATAACACACTTTTCCAATTAACTATCATAAAATATAACTATTACTATCATAAAAAGAAAAACCTGGGTCGCTTAGCTAGTCGGTTGTGTCCTTGGGCAAGGCACTTTACGGACATTGGCTGAACCCAGCGGATTAATGGGTTCTACCAAATTGAAGGAACGTGTCTATCATATACAGCACACTGCAATAGCTCCGGTAACCCGACGATGGGCGCGAGGTGATCTGACGATTGCCCGTGTGATAACCCCCTAGGTTTTCCCATTCACGGGGATAAACATGAGGTGTTTAGAAATGTGTGTAATACACACACAAACACAAAACCAGGTAAAGATATCAAAGTCCCAAGGAAGACAGTCAAATTATGTATTGGCTTTAAGACAAAAACATACGCCATGCAAAATAAGAGACAATTACACGACAAATCCAAGTAAAGATAGTCTCACCATAGAAATTGGATCCACGTCCATCAACCCTCACAACAATAACGTCCAAACTGGATGGAACAAACGCTGACGACCAACTTCGTGACCAATAAGCGTCCACATTCTGGTACCCTGGTCCAGCATAACTGGAATGAATTTAGTTGACTCTTTCAGTGTTTGCTTAGTATTTGTATTTATGATAAAAATTCACAAAAAAAGAAAAATTAAAAACAGTAACTAAAAATGTCAAAATTTACAAATCATTTACCAAAGACAATTATATCTCGCTGATTTATATAGTTATTATACTAAGAGATTTAGCTAATGCCTAGACACTAGAAATATTGCTGCCACGTGAATATACTTAGTTTTCTGAATATATTTCAGTGTCAAATTAGGATAGGAGGATAAGATATTCATCTTTATCCCCGTGAATGTGAAAACCAAGGGGGTTAACACACGAGCAATCGTCAGATCACCTCGCGCCCATCGTCGGGTTACCGGAGCTATCGCAGTGTGTTGTATATAATAGACACGTTTCTTCAATTTGGTAGAACCCATTAATCCGCTGGGTTTAGGCAATGTCCGTAAAGTGCCTTGCCCAAGGACACAACCGACTAGCTAGCGACCAGTTTCGCACCTGCAACCTTTCGATTGAAAGGCGACGCACTTAACCGTTAGACCAACGTGCCGGACAAATTAATTACACAACTTGGCAGAAGTAGTAAAAACAAAAATATTAACGTAATTAAAGAACTTACACATCTATCAGGAGTGGGTATTGTTTAGTATTGCTGAAGTTTGGAGGCTTCCACATCTCATAAGCAAATTCTGGAATGAAACTTCATTAATCGAAAGTACTAAGCAGGCGTTGCCTCAACCTGGTGTAATATTTGGTTGTAGTAAAATTAAAAAAAAAGTTTGAATTCATTGCAGTGTGTTTTGTGTGATTCAGATGTTTCATGTAATTTAGTAGAACCCGTCATTTTATTGGGTTCAGGCAATGTCCGTTAAGTGCCTTGCCAAAGGACACAACCTAGCGACCAGTTTTCTGCAAACTTTTGGCTAAACTAAAACTAATAGACACCCTACAATACTAAATTTGTATATTTTTTACGGGAAATCTACATTAAAGGAATGATACAAGATTATTGTTTAATATTCATACACATTTTTGGTGAATTTTATATGATGTTAAATTAAGTTTTTTACATTCTAACTGAAACATGTTTCTTTCACATAGAAACTACAGTATTTTATTTTACTCTGTTATACCATGTGTATTAACTGATGTGTTTTAACTACTGTAGTTTTGCTGTTATATCCTTAACCTTAACTTGAAATAACCGTGCTATAATGTAATGAAGTGAAAAACTAAAGCAAACTTCTTCCTTCAGGTATTATATATTATTTACAACAAGATTATTTTGTTTATCTCCATGGGTGTCACAAGAATGGGCATTACAATGCAATCATTAGACTAAACTTACTGTATCCAGTTGTGCTTTGGATCTGGCCATATGTTTTCTCTGGCATTAAAGTATTTGCGATGTTCGTCACAAGATCAGCGTTGTCTTCCAAGACCACTTTTCCAACCAACACATTGTCGGGGTTGGAACTAGTGTGGTTCACCTGGTACATCATGTATAGTGGGGCGCTCTCTCCTGGATACATCAGCAGCAGTGTTTAAAAGTTTTTTTTTAATTTAGTTTAGTTAATTTTTTGTTTCCACGATGAAAACAGTAGTAAGACCTTGAAAATTTGGAAAATGGGAAAAAACGGCAAAAGGACAATCGTTAGACTTGTCTAGAAAAGTAATAAATTATTAAATTTGGACAAATTAGACGTGGTCGCTAAACCAAAGTATACTGTGTCAGTTAAGGATAGAATATTTATGTTTATTCTTGTAAATAATAAAACGCAAAGGGTGTGAACACACACGTATTGTCAGATTACCTCGCGCCCACCGTTGGGTTACCGAGTTATTGCGGTGTTTTGTGTATGATTATTACGTTCCTTACATTTAGCAGAACCCAATAATCCACTGGGTTCAGGCAATGTCCTCTAAATGCTTAGCCCAAGGACACAGCAGACTAGAAAGTGACCAGTTTCGAATCTTCAACCTTAGTTCAATTGGATTATTTTTTTATAAAATTAATGAACATTCAATAAAATTCAAATACTGCAATAATTGCCTACAAACTTACCACGGCATGCAATCACAACGTGACTACCGTCGGTGCTGAAGGATGACGTTGCAATGTTACACCTCCCCGGGTATTCCCCCATTAGTTTGCAAGTAATACACTCAGGAGTGATTATCGCAGCACCTAAACTTCCTTTTGTGCGATAAACTTGTCTTTTCTCTGTCCCATCAAGTGTTGACAAGAAGTAGCTGAAAATCAACTTAATTATCGGACGAATTTGCTTGTTGAGTTAGTTTGAGCCTTTCAGCCGTATGGTTGCCGGTTCGAAACTTAGTCAGTTGTGTCTTTAGTAAAGGCATTTAACATATATTTCCTGAACCAAGTGGATTAATAGGTTCTACTAAATTAAAGGAATTTCTGATTCATACACAACAATAGGTGTTGTAACGTGACTGTCAATACACAAGGCAATCTAATGATTGCCTATACTAAGCCTATATTACCCTCTTTGGTTTTCTTTCTTACAGAGATAAACATTCAGTTTCGTTTTTATATTATTATTATTTTTTTTAAAGATTTTGTTTCAGAGTAGTTCGAAACTCTACATTCAATAATTATTAATTTTTTCAAATTATACTGATTCAAATAAAGAGATCTCAATATCCAAGCACATAGTCAAAAAGCTAGAGGCTGAATTTAATCCAAGTATGGCCAACAGTTAACCCACTACAGATACAGCAACCTAACCTAATAAACAAACTAACTCACACATAATCACTATCAGCATCGTAGAGCTCAACAGCAGGATAAGAAGCGCTGTATGATGTCACAGTGTAATCTCCCTCGGTTAGAAATGTCTTTGTTCCATCCTGAAAGATGGATGAATTTTAAAGGAATTTTTAAAACTGAAAAATGAATTTTTAATACTGAATTTTTTAAATTACCTAAATAAAGACTTTATTTTGCAGAAATTATTTTTTTAAAACATATATAAGAAAAACAGATTCAGAATATATAAAAAAGACATATTCAGTATAAATTAAAAAAACAAGACACATTAGAACATATTAAAAAGCATATTTATAAACAAAATGGATTCCTACCAAATTCACGCGGGCCAGATGTTGCCAATCATTATTGGGAAGAACAACAAAGTATTCACGTTGGTTTTGTGCGAACACCGGAATCCAGTAAGGTCTACGCTGGTACAACCACCCTGTAGTTGTTTTATGTTCGTATTCTGCAACCTGGTGGTGAAAATGGATTTAAAGCCTGATGCAAAGTTTTATTATTTTTGCCTAGTTTGGCAACGCGTAGCTATATTTATTTATATCTCTATTCTTTACCGTGTTTTAACAACTGTTCGTTTTGCCGTCTTTTCCCGTTCCTGTGTCGTGATTATATTCGTTTGCCATTTTTAAAAACTGGGGCAAAAAATGAATAAACTAAACTAAAACTAAACTTTATTTCAATGCTGCTAATTTAAATTCTATGCTTAAATAATTATTACATTGTCTGATTATCTATAAATTCTGATAGGAATCTTGTTTAAAAACCAGTTGCTCTGAGTGGTTCGAAAACCACAAGGTCTATGGAATAAATTGAGCTAAAACTCTGCACTGATGATGATTTTTTGGATATGATATTTATGTTTATCCCATCGTGAAAATCAAGGTTGTTAACACAAGATCTTCAGATCACCTCGCGCCCACGGTTGGGTTATCTAAGCTATTGCTGTGTGTTGTGTAGCTTTCACACGTTTCTTTCATTTAGTAGAACCCATTAATCCGCTGCGTTAGAGCAATGTTCATTAAGTGCCTTGCCCAGAGACACAACCTAATAGCTAGCCACCAGTTTCGAACCCCAACCCTTCGGCTAAAAGGCGACACATTAATCCACCAAACTAAGTTGTCGGATAATTTGTATTTAATTTTACCAAATTAATAAACTATAAAAATGGGAAAATGTTATTATTATTCACCTTTTGTCATTATATAAGTAATCGTCAGATTAGACACTTATCGTCAAGTTACTGCAGCTATTACAGCGCGGTTTTAGTGTATACGATTAAGATGTTCCTTCCATTTTTTGTAGAACCCATTAATCCGCTGGATTTAGGTGATGTCTGCGAAGTCCCTTGCCCAAAGAGACAACCCACAAGCTAACGACCCAGTTTCTGTAGTTCAAAACGAGTCAAGGGAATTCCCCATTACTAAAAAAGAAAATTCCTCCTCACAAAAACTGTTTCTCCACGACTACCACTACCGAAGGGTATTTATACCAGGCTAAGTATCGAACTTTTTTTTACCGAGCCAAGTTTTAAACTCAAGATGGCCTGAACCGTTTTTTGTAGATTTGGTCGCGTTAACCATTTGGCCACACGACCGTACTACACAAACCATTCTGACAATTTCAGTTTAGGGAGTTTTTTTTGCCAAATCTTCTCCAAAAGTCGACTTTCCTCAATACTTGTTTACCGCACATTCTTCTTCAGAGCTTTATATCGTTTGGTCGTAATTCATTTTTGTTTGCATATTATTTTTTCGCTTAGGTTTAGCGGCCTCGTTTTTTATTTATTTTTATTATATTTTTAATGACGTGTTCAACGACACTTTGTGGTCTTTCCTGTTCTTGTGTCGTAATTTAATTCGTTTGTCATTTTTTAATACTGGGGTTAAAACGAGTAAACATAACTAAACCCCTTGGTTTTTCCATTCACGGGGATAAATATGAATATCCTATCCTAACTATCTATCTTGTCATTCCAGTAAATCGCATAACTAAAATAGGGTTTCCCCTCGAAGATATAGGATAGGATAATCATGTTTATCCTCGTGAATGGGAAAACAATGGGGTTGTCGTACCGACATAATGGGCTGTTGGCGAGATCGTTCCAAGAAAACTACAAGGAACAAAGGAATCTCTAAATGACGAAGGACGATCTAAATTCACGATGCGATCAACGAAACTTCTAAATTTAACGTGCGGAGATAATCCATTGTATCGAGCGCAAAAATAATCTATTGTGCGTGTTTAGATATTATGCATCGCATTTTTTCCTTGGAGCCAAATGGCACATAAAAGACCTCATTTTATCAGAGAAACACAGACACCAGTTGTCTAGGCTTACAGCACTGTGTTCCCAATCCACAGTATGTATAGCCTAGGCTCCGGTGCTCTCGAGGGCGGTTACGCCTAACGTACCCTACAGCCCGTCCCCATTTATAAAACTACGTAGCCGGTTTTGCTTATGTGTTATTGTAATTGTACCGTTGCGTTATCGGAGTCAAACAATAAATAATAAAGCTAAACTGCTACCCATCTACCTTGTAAAGTCAAAATAGTTATTATATTTAAATAAGCAGCCGCTACAATTGGTGACCCCGACGTGATTGAACTCAGCAACCTTCCGATGCCTAACGTTACCTATGTCCTGCTTATTCGGACACCTTAATATTATTTGTTTTCAGTATTTATCTCCAAAAGAAACAGCTTCACGATCCTCTACGTCAACGACGGAAATAAACACCGGCGTCATGTCGTGGAATCGAAGCGTTTTGTCAAAGCCAAGCCCAAAATCCGCGTCAACCAAACCAGGTGTGTCTATTTCAAAAGTACCGTCGGACCACGGTCACCTTAACGCGACCTTAGCAAGAAAAGGCGCTAACTAACTGTTGGAGCGAACTACGCATAAACAACCAACAGATTTACATCCCCCACTTAATATGTCACTGGAGGGAGGTCCAATTTAACCTGGTATTCGCGGATGGCTGGCAGGCACACTTGAACGGAACATCAATCTCAACAACCCTCTGAAATTTCTACAAGAACAACTCCCGGAAGTTCACTGCTGGTCGGACGAAGGAGGGCGGTTCAACCGATAAGAGTACAACAGGACTGTCTATATACACCCAGGTGCGCCTATGTCTACATGTCTGTTTTATTATGCCTGGGCCAATTATCGAAGGCCTGGATTACACGGCGTCCTCTGCTACCCGAGCAAGAAGCTCTCCGAGGCGCAACTGTTGGTGCTTCAATAAGCATAAAATCCAACAGGAATTTTGTCTCCATCCGACCACGATGGAGACCGTCTATTTTCGTCGTCCAAGGAACGATGGACGAATATTACACCTGGGTGCTCGAAACGAACTGTTGACTCTCTATCGGGAAGGCCGAACTTCAAAAGAATCCACCGGGCGAACTTTACTTCAAGTTATTCAAAACCCGAAAAAAAGGAGGTATGTCGTACCGACATAATGGGCTGTTGGCGAGATCGTTCCAAGAAAACTACAAGGAACAAAGGAATCTCTAAATGACGAAGGACGATCTAAATTCACGATGCGATCAACGAAACTTCTAAATTTAACGTGCGGAGATAATCCATTGTATCGAGCGCAAAAATAATCTATTGTGCGTGTTTAGATATTATGCATCGCATTTTTTCCTTGGAGCCAAATGGCACATAAAAGACCTCATTTTATCAGAGAAACACAGACACCAGTTGTCTAGGCTTACAGCACTGTGTTCCCAATCCACAGTATGTATAGCCTAGGCTCCGGTGCTCTCGAGGGCGGTTACGCCTAACGTACCCTACAGCCCGTCCCCATTTATAAAACTACGTAGCCGGTTATGCTTGTGTGTTATTGTAATTGTACCGTTGCGTTATCGGAGTCAAACAATAAATAATAAAGCTAAACTGCTACCCATCTACCTTGTAAAGTCAAAATAGTTATTATATTTAAATAAGCAGCCGCTACAGGGTTAACACACGGGCAATCGTCAGATCACCTCACGCCCACCGTCGGGTTACCGGAGCTATTGCATTGTGTTGTGTATGATAGACATGTTCCTTCAATTTAGTAGAACCCATTAATCCGCTGGGTTCAGGCAATGTCCGTAAAGTGCCTTGCCCAAAGACACAACCGACTTGCTAGCGACCAGTTTCGCACCTGCAACCTTACGATTGATAGGTGACGCACTTAACCGCTAGACCAACAGGCCGGACAAGATATGCAAATAGTTCTCACTCACGGGCGGACACGACAAACTCCCGTCCCTCATGACGTCACAGAATGACATCACACTCCACGTTTGTAGGCGATTGCACCAGATGACGGCAGCTGATGTCTCATTTGCCCAGGTGACTCGGCTAAACAGGTAATCCCTGCCAGATAATATGATCGTTACTCAGTGGAATCCCATAGAGAAAATCTGGAATTTGCTTTGGTAATGTAAATGTTATAATCTAAAAAGAGTACGAAGCTCCAAAGAAATAGAACTTAAGAAAGGCACAGGGGCAATACGCAAACTCTATTCGCCACACAACCCTCTTGCCACTTTAGTATTTAAAGTTTTATATTTATATGAATGAGCAATGAAACTATTTTCAACAGTTGCGATAGTTGACCTATCTTTGGATGATCTTAAAAATTAAAATGTACATTCTAAATACCAATATGTACGGTAGAACTTCGGGAATACTGCTTTGCCTATGTTTTAAACCAAAAAATACTAGTCAATGGGAAAATCTACGTGGCCTTATCACACAGGTACTGTCAGCTGTATAACAAAGGTAACTTTTGCTGTATTAAGATTTTCTCTATAGAGAAAATCTGGAATTTGCTTTGGTAAAGTACATGTTATTTTTCTATTTTGTAAATTTATTATTATTTTAGGAAAATAAGTTATCTGTTATTTTATTATATTATTAATGTATCTGTAATGGATATTTATTGTGTTGCTGTTTTGTTATTATTGAAAAAAAACAGGTAATGTGATTGCTATTTTGTTTTAAACGGCTATAGGTTAAGAAACCGCAATGCACCCTCTAAGTACATTTTAATACAGCAAAAGTTACCTTTGTTATACAGCTGACAGTACCTGTGTGATAAGGCCACGTAGATTTTCCCATTTACTAGTATTCTTTGGTTTAAAACGTAAGCAAATCACTTTTTCCAAAATTCGACCGTACATATTGATATTTAGAATGTACATTTTAACTTTTAAGACCATCCAAACATAGGTGAACTATATCAACTGTTGAAAATAGTTTCATTGCTCATTCATATAAATATAAAACTTTAAATACTAAAGTGACAAGGGGGTTGTGTGGCGAATAGAGTTTGCGTATCGCCCTGTGCCTTTTTCTTGAGTTCTATTTCTTTGTGACGTTGTTCTCTTTTTAGATTACCGTTTAGTTGTCGTGTTGTGATTGGTTTATTTTGTTGATTACGTGTTTTCATGGTGTCTCCTATGTAGGCAAGTGCATGTGGTCAGTTGCAATATAGCAGTCGAGCTAAATATTTATAGAACCCACAAGTCAAATCACTACAATTGTTTCCCTTTCATATAAATATAATACTTGGAATACTCACGCGGCGGCAATTGAAAGTGGGGGAATCGCTTCCTGCGTCATATCCGACACGGTGTTGTACATGAAAACCCGATTGGTGGGTTGGGTGGTGCCAGCCTGTATGCAAAATGAATTGAAAATGATGATGATCGAAGGAACTTTTAAATCATATACAACACACTATACAATAGCTACGGTGTCCGACTGAATAGCTTAGTGGTTAGTGCGTTGCCTTTCAGCTGAACGGTGGAGGGTTTCAAACTGGTTGCTAGCTAATTGGTTGTGCTGTTGGACAAGACACTTAAAAAAGATTTCTTGCACCCAGTGAAATGATGGGTTCTACTAAATTAAAGAAATGTCTTAATCATATACAATGCAAACGTACTATAATAGCTGCGCTAACTTGACGATGGGCGTCCAGCTAATCTGGTTTTTGTTCAGTCAGATAGCTTGGTGGGTTAGTACATCACCTTTTAGTCGAAGGGTTGCAGGTTCGATTGTGTCCATAGCCAAGAAGCATACTCAGTGAAATAATGGGTTCTACTAAATTAAAGGAACGTGTGAATTATAACAACACACTGTAATAGCTCCGGTAACCCTACAACCGACACAAGGTAAACCCGTTAATGTGAACAAACTATAGTTGTCGTATCGATTATTCCTTTCTAATGTGCATTTATATATCGCACTAAGGTTCTATGTACAGTTTGTGTCGCCCCCTACCTTGGGATATGAAACATCAATCATCTCCGGATACTGCGAGTTGTAACGGGAGAACTGGATATGAGCGCATTCCGTGTCGTTGAACTGAGCGTAAGCTAAAATCTGCCCATCCGGGGAAAAGTACATGACGTTGTTGCTGGAGATCATTTCCTCTGCGAGAAAATAATCGGAAGGTTGTGGGATCAAAATCTGCTGCATGTATAAAATATGTATGTTTTATGCTAGTGAATGGTTAAACGTAATGAGAGTTACCACTTAGGCAATCGTCAGATCACCTCGCGCCCATCGTCGGGTTACCGGAGTTATTGCAGTGTGTTTTGTATGATTCAAACATTCCTTCATTTAAGTAGAACCCCTTGCACTGGATTCAGGCAAGTGCATTGTCCAAGGACACAACCGACTAGCTATCGACCAGTTTCGAACAAGAACCTTCGGCTAAATAGCGACGCACAAACTCACCAGACTAATCTTTCAAGCTTGACGGAATGATATTGTGTTAGTCAGACAGATGAAAGGTTGTAGAATCGAAATCTGACGGTAGTTTAACAGTAAAAAAATTAGCAAATATCGATTTAATCTGGTGTTCTTATTGTCAAACTAAACCTGTAGCGGTCTCTATCGCAAATAACACACTGCAATTGCTCCGGTAACTCGACTGTGGGTATGAGATATTCTGCAGATTGCCAGTGTTATAACCGACCTTGCGAAATAAAACGTGCTATATTAGCCAAACGTAAAGCATCCAAAATGAAGGAGTTACCTTCATACACCCAGTCTGGAATTCCATTGTAAACAAAGTTTGCTCTTCCGTCCGAAGTCACTTGGATTTTATTATTTTGGGTGACGATTGGACGGTAATAAATGTTGAAGTCGTAGACGTAGGCCTAGGTGGATAACTTGATTATGAACAACAGATCGTGTTTATTCTTTATTAATGAAAAAGAGCATGGATATATAATTTAAAATAATAACAGGAAAAAAAGGCAAAACTATAGCGATATAAACACGCCAGTAGATACCCTCGGTATAACAAATTAAAACTAAGCTTTTTTGTATTTTTTTACCGAACTAATTTCCGAAAACATGATGTGGTCATTGCTAAGGTATTTTAGTTGAAATCTGCCGCGCTAACCATTCGACCACACAGCCTTAGTCAGAAACTAAACTCACCAAAGCATCTCCGACCGGTGCCCATGTAATGTACTGAACTTGATCTGGAAATGTCAGGTCGCTACGTAGTTGTCTGTGTGTACAAGTTGTGTTCAGTAACACATTGTAAGAGAGGGTTGGGAGTTAAAGACGCGATTGTTTCTTCTTTTTTGTTTGTTTTTTTTTATCGGGGAAAGGTTAGAACCTATGATGGTCTCGTCTTTAAGACATTTTAATTTAGAAATGGTATATGTATCGATCGTGTAAACCACTCGGCCAAACTACCGTACAAAGACGTGGTCTCTACCAGATTTTAATGACCTTGGGCAAGGTACAACCTGCGTGGCAATTGGATTTTATAGATATTTAAACAAAGGGAAACACAGCCCCTAAAATTAATTATGGGTTCCAATGATTGCCCGTGTTATAAAGACTTTTTCATTATACCATCCACAGGTATTTAAAGGTCGATAAATCTAATTTTGTCCTAGTTGAATATTACAAAACATACTAAAGTAATAAAAGCTAAGATATGAATAATGCTATCTCAGCATTGTGAGCCGATTTAAGTTTAGCGATCACGGGATCCTTCGAAATGTAGAATCACAATCTCTTTTGAACATTAGCTTTGTTTGTTAGTGTGTCGCCTTTTAGTTCAAGGTTTGAAACTGGTCACTAGCTATTCGGATGTGTCCTTGGAAAAGGCAGTTAACAGACATTGCCTGAACGCAGTGGAATGATGGGTTCTACTAAATTAAAAGAACTTCTGAATCATAAACACACTACAATAGTTCCGGTAACCATACGGTGGGCGCGAGGTAAACTCATGATTGCCCGTATGATAATGTCCCTTGCACTTTCCATTCACAGGATAACCATGAATATTGTATTATATCTTCTTAGTAAGCACATCTTGCATGAGGGGTCACGGACTTTACTTATTACTTCACCCCGTTCTATATTAAAGTTAGTTTGATAATAACTTACTGTTGCTGAACGTCAAACACAAGGTAAGTTCCATTGTAAGAATGTCGCCAACCCTGTGTATGGGAGGGTGATCAATTTGTTATTTATTACTTTTTGAAAGCAATACCGATTAGCTTGGTGGGTTAGTGCGTCGCTTTTCGGTCGAGGAGTTGCAGATTCGAAACTGGTCGCTAGCTAGTAGGTTGTGTACTTGGGCAAGGCATTTAACGAACATTGCCTGAATCCAGTGAAATGGTGAGCTTAAAATAAAATGAAGAAATGTCTGAATCATACACAACAGACTGAAATAGCTTCGGTAACCCAACTGTGTGCGCGATGTGATTTGACGATTGTGCCATTGCGCTTTCCCATTTCCGGGAATAAACTTGAATATCGTATACCAAGCGAAGTAGAAATATTTACTCGTGCTTAGTGTACTAGCTTAGTGATAATCGAATCCCACGTTTAACTAATCACATATATCACACACTTTACTTATATAGGGTTTCTAAAGCCCAGTGGGTTAACGAGCTAAAAAAACTACAGCATTTTAGTAGGTAAAAGCCGTATCTCCAGCTATCAAAAACAGTCGTGCGGGCGAATGTCCTGTTATTTCGCTCCTGGTATTTCCTCCCCGGAGATAAACATGTTTTAATAAAACCAACCTTGACGTAGTTGGTGAGCAAAAGAATATAATTCATCGTCGACGAAACTTTATAGGAACTCGCAGAATTGTCCGTCTGGAATTAACACAAATAGTTTTTACTTATTTTCTTCAAGGCTAAGTTTTATACAAACAATAGTATCGTCCCTAAACCCGTTTTTGAAAATAATTTTGTAAATGAATCAGTCACCATTCGTCCACACGACCTTTTTTGTATACTCCATTATATTTTTAATAGAATAAGTTTCGAATCCATAATTGGCTCGGTAGTAAGAGAATTTTTGTTCAGAATTCGTGACTCTATGTAAATCGAACAATAAAAAGGGGGAAGAAGAGAAACTGCTCACCAAACATACCAATTTTTTTTGTCTTTGCCTTCCTTAAGTTTCCCCGTATGTGCGTTATAAATGGAATGCTGGATAATTAGGCAGTACCAGTCGTTCGATGATTACAGAGTCGTTTTATCCATTGGTTTATTAATTTGTCATTTACGTGTGCGAAAACCTAAAATTTACTAATTACTTTTTATCTACAAGAAGGTTCATAGGTCGAAAACCACGCGCTTGCTCGTCGGTTGAGTCATTTAACGAGAAACTAAAGGGTCGTGTGGCCGAATGGTTAGCAAGATCAATTTAAAAACTGGAAATTGTAAAATTGTATCACTGTATAACTGTATAAATATAAACGGCCTTTGTGTTACCCCACTACGAGTTAGAAACTGTGCCCGTTCAGTAAGTTATCGCATTAAAGAAAAAACTGAGTAATATATTTGTTTAACACGCTTTTGTAATACAACTGTTAGCTTGGTGTTCTGCTTGATGCACATGTAGCACTTCTAAACTAAACTAATAAACAAACTTCAATCTTACATAGAAGGAACCGGGCATAAGAAGCACAACTGACAGGTCATTTGCATTTTTCAAGAAGACGTCACGGTTACTAGCTTGGTATATATATTGGTCTCCTGTAAATGGAACACGAACAATGGCAAAGTTTATTTTTTAAATTCATGCTGACATTACAAGAAACTACAAATTATGAAACTGTCCACTAAAAGTGTCTGTGTCCGAAAAAAAGCAAGTGTTAGGACAAAAGTGGATTTTACATGATACCTGACCTATAATAGTAAATGTCGATGTCACACAGCTGTAAAAACAAGAAATATGTGATAAATAAATTTTACAAGCGCCTTGCGTGTGCAACGATGGTTTGATTACACCTAAAGACAAGGTATGTTTCTTATGTGTCGGCAATTTTGCCTCCAATTCGTCCAGTTTTTCCTCTTCCCAAAGAACTTTAAAATTGCATTACTTGTTTGAAAATGTGGGCATAAAGCGGGCTTCATTTGAAGCCACTGCATTAATATGTTAAACAAAGACAGTAAGAATGTCTTAAACACAACAGCCTGTAATAGCTTTATTTTCACCTAAATTAAATATGATAAGGATTGGGCTTATCTAGCCATGGCCACTTAAATATATGCCCGACAGTATATTAAATTGTTTTAAGTTTTATATCCTGTTCAACTCCAAAGTTAGTCCCGGATAATAAAATTTTGGAACCTGAAACCCATCTTGGGCTAACAGAGCTGTAGCTGAACTTCGAGTTAAATATGTCGTCGAAGCCAAAACTATCTTTTGCCGCTGCTTGTTCGACGGTTAGTTCACGCTCTTCTTCGTGGATTTCATTAGCTGGGAAGTCTGGGAAATATTATAAATAACTGTACGATCGTGTGGTGGAATGGTTAACGTGTACGTTACATATACCAACTATACCAACTTTACGAACTCAGGTCTTAAATGGGCTCGAATCTTAGCCCGATAAAAATTCTTTGCAATTACTTTTAGGACTGAGAATGTGGTACAAGGCATAAAAATATCTAGCTTTATTTTTATTTGTTAAAAAAATACAACTTTATGCAGAACGGTTGCACGTCCGAAACTGAGCGCTAGTTAGTCGGTTGTTGCACTAAGTGCACATTGCTGAAACCCGGTGGATAAATGTTTTTTCACAATTAAAGGGGATCGTCTTAATTAAATTCAACATACTGCTAGCTCCGGTTAACGATTTGTCCCTGCCTCGTAAGTTTTCCAATTAGGGGAAACACAACATCCTATCTCTAAGATTTGAGTTTTTAGACGTACTGCATTATACGTACATGTATT
The DNA here is from genome assembly GCA_000149265.1 of Ciona savignyi. Classification (NCBI taxonomy): domain Eukaryota; kingdom Metazoa; phylum Chordata; class Ascidiacea; order Phlebobranchia; family Cionidae; genus Ciona; species Ciona savignyi. The sequence continues at coordinate 184,889 of CH001324.1, read as the reverse complement.
ACGTACATGTGCATAACATTCGATTTTGACAGTCAGACAGCTACCACTTGAAGAAGTAGTAATACATGATGAAATATGCTCATAGATGAGTCGTCGGGGTTATTAGCATTGTAGTATCAGGATATTTGTAGGTTTATGCCGACGTGCATCAAAATTAAGGTCGATGGATTGAAACCAGCAGCTTGTGCAAAGCACTTAGCTGGGGGCATCGTCCAAACTTAGTGGAATAATGGATTAAACAATGACAGTAGAAACGTCACATACACTACTCTATATAATAGCTATTATCGCCTGACCACGGGCATGAGGTAAGTTTAGTTGATCACAAAGGAGAAGGGTTAGCAGGCTAGCAAAAATATATTTAAAATTTAATTCTATTCTTACCTCTGCCGTAAAATAGAACCACGAAAGTCACCATTAATACAACGGAAGATGCAATCACAACCAACGACTTTGATCGCAACATTTTCCCTACTTTATTGCTTTTACTGCAATATAAAGTCGCCTGTACAAAATTGAATAATTACAACCCACCGGTCATTACCGGGAGAACCCGTTTTAGAAAGTAAGCCTGGAATCGGGAAAAAGGACCACCCTGGAAAAGGGAGAAAGAAAGGGAAAAACTGGATCACTTAAACCCACCGGAAAACTTAATTCTAATCCCTGTTTTAAAATACTTTATCTCCAACCCCCCAAAGCCATTTTTCTGGAACCCTAAGCGGGCTAAATATAAACCTTTAAAGAAATTAATAACCCTTTCCTTTTTGAGGGGAGCAGGAATTCCTCCCCTAACCCCAAATTTTTC
>CH001324.1:153113-176647 GCA_000149265.1 Ciona savignyi | reverse complement strand
GTACTATTCGGCATATGAATCGGTTGCGCTAATCACTCGGCCACACATAATGTATTTGAATCGGTCGCGCTAACCATTCGGCCACAAATGCTCTATATAAATTGGTCGCGCTAACTATTCAGTCAAGCATACTGTATAACCCAAAGTACGGCTGCAAATTAAAATGGTCGAAATTTTACCTTTTTGGCCATAACCACCGACCCTGCCCACTTCACTATGTAAGGCTATTTGCGAATCGAATGCTGTATTGCAGTAGAATTACCCTATACAAATGACCATATATGGAGGATGCCAATTATAAATGCAGCATACCGGATTGAAGACTTAATCGTCCTGTCTAGACAGTTACAACATTAAACGTGAGGTGAATATACGTTCACGGGGTTAAAGATATCAATATTTTGATTTCTTCACTGATGGATGGCAAGTTGTCACAGCCCGCAGATTTCAGAATTTTAAAATCCCTTTTGATATATGTTTGGGTGAAACTTAAAATTTTTCTGTATACTTTGTTAAAAATTTAAAATATCTTTTTTTATGTATCTTCTTTTGTTAAAAGTTTAAAAAAATCCTTTTCTTTATACCACTTTTTGGTAATATTTAAAAAATGTTATTGAATATTGTGATGTAATCTTTTTTGTAAAGTTTAATTCCACTTGGTCCCAGTAGAAAATGTAAATTTATATCGGAGAGATTGGTATCTAGGAATTTGAAAACTCCATGCACACTCATGTATGAACATGTATGTGGGAATATGTTCGACGAACTCGAACTGTTATGAAAATAGTCACCACAAAATTATATTTCCAAATATGTTCAAGCAAGAGTTGGCACTTGATCTCTTAATGGGACATTTAAACAAAACTCTTAAATTCATTTTATAACATCTTTACAACTTATAATTGACTTAATACGATTACACTGTTTATATTCTTATATTTACTGAAATAGTTATTTTGTATAACTTTGATTAAAATTACCATTTTTGTTTATTTCTATAATTTACGATAGTTTCTTTTACTTGTAGCCAATAATATGGCCTGCATTTAGAATATATATGGAATATTCATGATATATCAGCGTGAATGGGAAAACGCAAGGGGCGCCATACGGGAAATCATCGAATTAACTTGCAACCACCGTCTGGTTACCGTCGCTATCACAATGTGATAAAACGAATTTTCAGTTTTACAACAATCTAATAATTCACTGGTTCCAGAGACATCTGCTAGGGTCCTACCCAAGGACAAAAACGAATACCAGGCATTCTGTAAAACCACGTGACCGAGTGGTTTAAGCGACCGACACATACAGATTTACATACAAAAAATGGTTTTAATTCAGAGCTCATCGTGGATTAAAAAGTTAGCCTGGGAATTCTGACATTTTGGTGTTAATTCGTGACAAATATGCTATGTCGCCATATTATTGGCATGATGGAGTTATCCAATCAGGTTACAACTTCCAGGAATTCCAACTGGCATTTGATATTTTGCAACGACCTTTAATTTTACCATCCATAGAAAGATCACGCTATCGAAATCCAAAAAAATAAAATAGGCCAATTTTACCTCATTATTGTTACGATATAGGAGAGAAAAGGTAAAACAACGAAACAACAGCGGTTGTACCTCTTTATTGTTATAATATAGGAGTGAAGAAATGTTAAAACAGTAAAACAGCAGGAGTCATACCTCAATATTGTAACAATATAGGAATTAAGAAGAAGTGAAATCTAAAGCTTGTGTAAAACCCATTGTAAAATTGATGATCATTCCAAAACTTCTCAAACCCTTCAGTATTTTGCAGTGTTTTATAGTTAAATTACACAATCGTTTGCTTAAGGTGCATTAGATAAATATTAGTAAAAAGTTTTAGTTCTGCGATGGGAATAAAAACACATTTATTTAATAATTAATTATTATATTACCTATTATAAAAACAACCGTAGATGTAGTATGTCACGGTTAAAAAAATGTATATAAAATAATTGGAACATAGACACATTGCCATAGCCCATGCATAAATAAGTAGTACTATATTACTATGATTATAAATTTAAGGTAGATAGCTGATAACATATTGCAGCGTGGATATTTCACCTCAAACACATAACACTTGATGTAAATTCACATCAATTGTCGACGTCTGTAGACATAAAATGCTACGAGTGCTACAGCCACAAACCAGTAGTACGAGAAAACTGATTTCTTTTTAGATTTTGAACGTTTAGACGTTGCACGGGTGTGTAAGGGGCAAAACATACGTGACTGCTGCCCCATGATGGCTTCCCTTGCTCCAGCCCATTTTCCCGGCCCTTTCAAACGATACTGGTACGCTGAACAAAATTCATACCAAACCTGGAATGCGTTTAAAGAGTACGAATTCTCAACTGGGGTATGGTTTGGTTTAGTATTATACTTTATTTTATCCATGGGTTTAGAAACGAAAGTCACAATTTTATGGGATTTCACCATCGGACAGCATACTTTTGTTTCTGCAAGATCTCAACGTGCTAATTTTAATTTTTTACTAACAATTATGTTTTTATCATTTTTATGTCATTAATATTGGAGAATTTAAAACATTGTTATCGGATTATTTATCAGTTTGGTGAACACTCATTCGTTAGATTAAAGAAGTTTAGCACAGGTATGTTTATTAAAAAAAGGAAAAAATAGCAAAGCTACAGTATTTAAAACATAACAGTAAATCCACACAGTATAAGTATAAAAAAGGCTATGCTTATTTAGCTATATTACTGTATGGATTACACCAAATATGCAAATTGCAAGGAGGGTGGATTAACCAAACCACATCACTCAGGATGCAATTTAAATACGATAATTTGTAAAGGTCTTGGCCTGATAATTTTGCATGGTGAGCCTTACTAACTTTTGTATTGGAATGTGTTGAACATAAAAAGGTCATTGTTAGTGTATTTGATCACCCCATTAAAGCACTGGGTTAAGGTAACATCCGCTAAGTGCCTGACACAGGAAACCAACCAATGAGTTGAAAGATGTTTTCGATGCCACGACCTTTCGGTTATACACTGTAGCGATAACGTGTAATAGGTGAAACTTGACATGATTAAATCATTAACTATGTCAGGTGTTGTTGATATACATTGTGGACAAAATCCTATTCCAGACTTAGTTATCTGTCAAGAATTATGGATGACAGATTGAAATTAACAAACCTTGCGTGCTAACTTCCGATCGGTCATAAACAAGGAAAACATATTCGGTTTCACTCCAATTTGATCAGCGATTTCATCCATATAAGCTATATGGTAAACCTTGAAGAATGTAAGAGAATAACAAATGTATGGTAGATATGCGTTTAAACACTCTGTTGTGTTGCACTATGTAGTTTTTTAGTTTATGAAAGAATAATCAAGTTATGAAAGGATAATCATGTTTTACCAGTGAATGGAAAAATGTGGAAAGCGTTTATACACAGGTAATTCATTACTTTACCACCTCCATCGGCTTATCAGAGCTATTTCAGTATGTTGTATATGATCGAGACAATTAGGTTTTTAATAAAACCAGTTAATCCAATAGGTTCAAGCAATAACTGCTAAATGCCTTGCCAAATACTTACAATCTTACCGATTGTGCAAACCAACAAAAATATTGCAGTGTGTTTTAAAAGTTCACGTTTGCTATTTTTTTATTGATCCATTTGGATCAACTGGTTCAAGGTTAATTTTGCATTGCCCTATGACACTAGTCAAAACAAATAGCTCTGCCCTTATCCTTTAGAACAAAACAAATATATAATTTAAAGTCGCCCGTGTACTAACACATCATTCTTTAACCCTAAAAAATAGACAAGTTTAAATATTCCATGTCCCATCTTTTACAATCTCTTAATTACTGTGCTGGTATTACCTCCATTGTGTGTCTTTGGCTTTTGTAAAATCGATTTTGCAAGGCAACCTTTTTCCTATTAATGTCCAACAGCATTTTCGTATCATTAGGCAATGTAGCAAGTTCTGCAAATACAAAAGTAGTTCATTATCTAATAAGGTGTGGGCAAGTTATAACCTTTTGTCTTTGTAGTCTATGCCATGACTAGACGGATCGGTTGAATCGTCATATTTTCACCCTGACCACTTTATGTTCAGTTGTGTTACTAGAAAAGGCACTAAACAGATAGTGCCTGGATCCAGTGCAGAATGACCAAAACCTGAAAGACCATTGAACAGACTGCTATAGTCATGGTAATCTAATCGTGGGCTCATGATAATTTGACGAATACATGCATTATTTCATTGTCATTCATAGGAAATAAAACAAGAGATATTTACATTAAAAAATAAAGTAGAAATGCAATATATTCAAGCTACACAAACCTTTAAAAACACGAGTTGCCCATCTACACTGCATCTCTGATACCGGGTTGACTGCTCCAAGAACGTGTACATGCCCAATCACCGCCAACGTATGCTTGGCCATTCCAACAGGCCATATATATTTGCATAGCTGGCTGTCTGTTCCGTTTAGCTGTAATGGAGCTGGGACAGTCATTTTACAATTTGTCCAGCAAGACAGATTTTCTTAGATTTGTCTGGTTAGTTAGATTTGCCTGGTTAGTTAGATTTGCCTGGTTATTTAGATTTGACTGGTCAGTTATATTTGCCTGGTCAGTTAGATTTGATTGGTCAGTTAAATTTGTCTGGTCAGTTATATTTGCCTGGTCAGTTAAATTTGTCTGTTACTAAAAGTTTTTTGGATTGACACCAGCGACTCGCAGGACACTAATGACCATGAGCAAGACGCTTAAACTCAGTGGATTAAAGGTATAAAAACTATACTGTCGACTTAAGATAATTCTGTTAAATATCCACCCGTATTATAAAGTTATACAGTAATTTTCCCACAAATAAACCCATTGGAAATTCCCGCTACCTCAATGATGGTATTTTTCAACTCACAAAATAACTTGCAAACCTCACTTTGGCAATGGAGTCGTTTTGAAACGGGAATTGGAAGATGAATCCGGTAGCAAAGATTACAGCATCTGCCTCCACCGCTGTCCCATCATCAAAGATCACTGAATCCTACGTGAAACATTCGATGTTAGACTTGATCATGATCGATCCGTTTATTATTCGATGCGGTAATTCGTCGTTGATGAATGGGTGCTGCGGTTCGTTTTAAATTAATAACATTTAATTTTAAACTTAGCACTTGAACCAAGAAAGTGGACTGGGTAAAGAATAAAGCCAGAATGTGGTCAGGGTAAGAATCGATCTTAGAAACTTTCGGTTAAGACCAATGTGCTTTTTCCTTTACACTCCTTGCACAGGCAAATATTAATCCCATTTCCTACAACCCCGGTTTATAAAAGAGCGTACACAGAATAGGATATTCATGTTTATGCCTCTGTGTGGACAAACCAAGCGGGTTAACACACCGGCAATCGTAAGATCACCTCGCGCCCATCGTCGGGTTACCAGAGCTATTGCAGTGTGTTGTGTATGATAGACACGTTTTTTTAATATAGTAGAACCCATTAATCCGCTGGGTTCAGGCAATGTCCGTTAAATGGCTTGCCCAAGGACACAACTGACCAGCGACCAGTTTCGAACCTGCGACCCTTTGACTGAAATGCGACCCTTTGACTGAAATGCGACGCACTTACCCGCCAGACTAATCGGTTAAACAAAAATCAGACAGCATGAACAAGAAGGGTCAGTTGTACCTGGTTAAGAGGTCCATGGTCAGGTCTCAAGCCGTAATGATCGTGATCGAATTTCTTCATCAACTGCGATTCGACGGCTTTTCGGATGACGCTACTTGGTGTGAGCCAGTTAAGAAAGGCCCGGTGTCTATAGAAATAAAAAAAAGTTGACATTTTTAACTCCATCTTTTTAAATAATAAAAATTAGGTTTCATGGTTTAATTTTCTTTGCTGTTTAAAAAAGAAATTTGTGGGAAAGTAATGTGACTTATGTATAGACTAGACGGTCAACTGGTTAATTGAATAAAAAACTGGAAAGGCCATAAGAGAAATATGATCAATGTAGATATAAAAACAAACCAAAACCAAAGTGACCAAATACGAAATTGAAGACTGAGCTCACCTCGTGATAACAAGAAAATCCCTCGGCATTCCATATGGTCCAAGCCGGTTAAACACCCAAGTTCCACGTCTTGTGCTGAGATAAACCTGGGTTTGTAACATTACTAACACTAATACGTTTAGTCTATTGGACAAGTAAACCAGTCACGACCAGAAAGGTTTCAACTTCCGTTTGCACCTTGGCCACTTTTCCGTGCATTTTGTATATGGGACAGTCTTTTAAACGTACATTCCTGGTCCGAGTACTACCATGGACATACTCAAGTAACGTCCCTAATAATTGTTGTCTTAATCCAGTATATTTAAATGCTTTGATAAAAATTAAGGTTAAAATAATGTTAAAATTACTGTAATGCGACTGTTAAAGAATTAGGTAATCGTATGTGTTCCTTTTATTTGTAACGGATAATAAATGTTTCCTAATCACAAAACAAAAATTCTCAACTTACCTGTTTTGAATGCCAGCTTAATTCCACAGCAATGTCTCCACCAGAGTTCCCAACACCAAGAACGACCACGTTTTTATTTTCAAAACCACGAAAGTCACGGTAATCTTGACTGTGCAATATTTTACCCTTAAACTTGTCAGCACCTTAAAGCAGCAGCAGAAATACCAATTATAAATTGCTTTGCATGGGATTTTGATTGATAAACATAAGCCAATTGGAATCATTCTTGAATAGCTGTGTGAGGTATTTTCTGTAACGATTCCCTGTACAACACTTGTAAGAAAAACAACTGCAAATAAAAATAGAAATGGGTAAATCAACCTGGGAACTGGGACACCGGGAAATGGGGCACAGCGTGGTGACCCACCGCTACGATCACTCCATTAAATACATCCACGCTTGTCTTATCAGTTAGCAAGTTCTTTGTAGTAACCTTCCTGTTTAAAAAATAGATTTTAGATAAATTAAGCCAGGATAAGAATAGTTATGAAGATTGCATAGATAATGCTTTAGATTTTGTTCAACTCATCAAACCACTGATCGATGGCCTTTATTGTCTTAACGAGATATATAAATGAATAAGGGGGCGATTTATAAAACACATATTTATGAGCTTTTGGTCTAAACCACTACCACTAAGCCAACTCACTATAAAATCGGGAAGTGCACAGGTATTTTCCCAACCTCCTGCATACAAACACCTACATTAACCAAACACAAAATTAATAGTTCTGTAGCGACCACATGTGTTACATAAGATTTATGATCGCACAGCTGGCATTGGCGCTGACAATGCGTCATCACTGAAATATTATTATTAGGTTTACCATTATAGCCACAGCTGTCGTACTTTGCCTATATAAGTTTATTTTACTTTTGCTCCGGAGAAGGAAGAGAGAGAGAGAGTCCTAACGCATTAAGTAACATCTTGTATGTGTCTATACTGAGAGTTTGTCTGGAATCTATGTCGTTTAAACATCTAACGATTTAACTCGCAATTGGTACCAAGTTAATCGCCTCAATTGCTTAATACAATTGAGTTATAAAACTACTGAGGCGTTTATAGGCGAACTACAGGAGATCAGTCAAAGAGACATTTACGCAGAAAACCTCAATTAATTAGCGCACCTCGGAGAGTCGAGATAGCGCGTAGGGAATCGCAGATCGCATCAGGTGTTGTAACCGGCTTACCTGTGCCTACAAGGAACAATCTAGCGAAATAGGCAGCGACCTGCAACGGCTCCCTACAGTTCCAGTAATCCGGTTGTTGCATTATGGTACATTTAAAAGACCTTAACACACGTGTATCCTTTACACAAGACCCATTCTAAGCACAGCAACTCATTTAAGCAACGAACCAATTTCCAGTAGATTCAAAATCTTCCATCTTTTTACAAGAGAGAACTTCCCTCTTGTACTTTATGTGCTTTAGAAGATTAAACCTGGAAGAATAGAAAAAAATGTAAGGCTTAGAAAACGATAACATATTTTTAAGAGTGGAATACACAGATGTAATTCACAAAATTGGTGGCCTTACAACAAACTCAGTCCGGAATCTACCCTGCTACCTAATGAAAATGGCAATTAAAAAAATTATTTTTAAGGTGTTTTAATCGTGACCGTAAGCACGTATATTGCATACTTATCAGCATAGTCCCTGTAATACTGCATAACTTTGGAGTTGTGGAAGTAATTTGCAGCTTCCTTAGGTGGTGGAAAGTCTGAAAACGCCATCATCTCTTTACTTGTGTTAATATATGTTGATCTATACACAGTGGCCCCATCACTTGTGCCTTCTTCAAATCTCCATAAACCTGGGATTTGTTAATGCTTTCTGTGGTACCGGTACGCATTGGGTGTGATAGGAATGTGTCAATGGTTTGATTATTAACAATACTAAACCTAGATTAATATAGTATTACTTAACCCCATACAAAGAAAATGCATGAAGCTTTATTACACAGGCAATCTCCAGACTACCTCATACACACATTCGGGTTACTAAAGTTATTGCAGTGTGTTGTTTATGATTGAACACAACCGTTTAAGCAAGCAGATGCTTGCGATTTTTCAACCTTTTGTTTGAAAGACAAACAACTAAGCTGTGTGGTCGGACTTCTATGGCAACTCTACCATTAGTAAGATTTGCCCTTGATAATCGCGGATAAACTGTCTGGCTAGATAGCTGTATTGGTGACAACATGGGCAAATTGCTGGCATCCAAAGGGTTGTTGGTTGTGCTATGTCATTAGGCAATGAACATCACCCGTTCCCAGTAGATTGATGGGTTTTACTTTAAATAAATATACGTCTTAATCATATTTAGGACAATGCAATAGATCCATTAACATGACTACAAATTTCACACGTAATTACACTCGCTAACTTATTCACAAGGTAATCTAACGATAGCTTGTGCGCATCTCGAACCTTTCCAGTCATGCAGATAACGACAAAGTCATGCAGATAACGACAAAAATTCTATAAAACAAATAGAATCCATCACCTCCAATATCGTGGCTCTTTTCAAAACAAACCGGCTCCAAATCTTCGTCGATGCAACATTTGATCGCCGTTAACCCACTTGCCCCAGCCCCAATCACACAAACTCGCTTTTTACCCATACTACTAATTTCTGCAATAAATAACATTAGAAGGATTGCAAAGCCTACTTGGCTGATAGTGTAAAGAGATTCATTGTAATACTGGTTAAGCAAAATAGTATATTTTTATTTTTATTTATTTTTGCTACTTAAAATGTCGTATTGTCTTAGCATAGGATGCTAACTTACAGATAAAAGGGGAACGAACTTGGCCGATTGTTATGGCCACTCTTAAGTATGTGACGTTCAGAAAAATGTTTGGGTTGCTTGGGACCAGTTGGTTAAGTCCTATGTCTTGCACCAGATATGACCTAAAGCTTCCTAGCCACTGAGACTTCAAGATGACTCAAATTCGAGCTCCGTCACAAAAGGTTGATTTTATTCTTGATTATACGCGAGCACAACAAAATATACAAAGCTAGTAAATAAATGGTCTGTACAAGTGATGGCGAAGTTTACACAGTTCTTGGCTAATTGCCACGTTAAAACGATTGTTCTGCAGTATTAAATTGTTACCGGCCATTTACTCGTTGAGCGGTAAAATATGGTCCATCTAAAAATCGCGGGTCTGCGAATTATGCGATTAACACGGCTCTGAAAAAGAGTGCGATGTGGATACCCCTCTCTCTTCCTGGACGTTATCAGGAACAGAAACACCCGCATAAATTTCGGGTGGTTAAGTGCATCTATCTTCCATCGCGTTTTTTAGAAAAGAGGCGTCGACATCAATTGCGATGCGCATGATATCATTTTTTGCCATGCACTCGAATTAAATCAAGTAGAGCCCACGTGACATCTAACAGTACACTAGCCTTTTTGAGACGGTTAAGGCTAACCGTTGGTTGATCAAGGCTAACCGTAGGCGGTTACCGAAGTCAATGGTGAAATATTTGTCTGAGCGGTTGACCTTGCGAAAAGGACTAATACAGGGGCGTTGCAAGGACCTTTTGACTGCACACAAAGATGTGCAAGCAAATTCGTAGCTGGGGGTCAACATCAGATAATCTAATGCAGCGTTTCTCAAACTATGGGTCGCGACCCACCGGTGGGTCGCGAAAGGAATCTTGGTGGGTCGTGAAAAGTTATAGAAAGCTCTGATTAATTATACTGGCTATTTCCTATACAAAAATTAAGGGAAAATTATAACCTTTCATCTCTCACACATGTTACAACAACTATATATAAAGTTAAGTGGGTCGCCATAAATTGTGGTAATTAATAGTGGGTCCCAACTCTAAAAAGTTTGAGAACCACTGATCTAATGTGAGGGACTCAAGGTAAAGTTGGACGCAAATCATTCATTCGCTTGCAGAGCTCATGTAAGAAGGTACCACGGTCTACAGTAAAATCTAGTGTATCAAACACTTGGCTAGGCAATCGTAGCGGTGTGCTGAAAGCTAACTCAGCGCAAGAGCAGCCAAGGTCCTTGTTTAAATGCAGCTCTCAAACCCAGCAGGACCCAGGGTAAATCATTTAACCAGCCAGATCCGCTCGACCTTGACATTAGATACGCCTTAAAGCTACGAAAAAAAAGTATCTGCCATGCCATCCGATTGAGGATGAAAAGCTGTCGTAAATATTAACTTATTACCAAGAAAGCGAGGTCTTAACCATTGGGCCACACGATCGTACCGATGATAGAAATTTACACCACCCAAGAATCGGCGTAAACCGTGGACATTTAGTGGGCTGGGGATTTCGGATAATGCCTCGACCATGGATTTCCCTTTTTAAACACTGTGTGACCAAGGAAGTCAAGAGTTTCGACTCCAAAATACATTTTTCTTTGTTCAAGATTAAGCCAAACTCTAACACGCGCTCAACCACCATCTGAAAAAAAATCTGTAAGTGCTTTATGTGCTGCTTCCCGAACTTCAGGTTGGACGTCAAGCAAGCTTGCAATGGAATACAGTAACGAGAAGGTTTGCAAGTTCGATTGGCGATAGTCAACCATAGCACGGAAACCATCAACTTTTTAAACAGGTGAAGAGGAGATGCGTACGAACTGTTTAAAAGGCGAAGATTATCTTGTGTAACCAATTTCGAGATCTCTTTCTTCCCAACAGACAAACGCTTGGGGTCCAGGAGAATGCGTGATTTAACGGGGTGCCCAGTTGTTTCCTAAGTGTCAACAACATCATGTTTCATAGGGAGATTAAAACGCGACCCATAAAACGCGGAAGGGTAGAGATCAGGAAAATTGTCAAAGTTTTTTATATCTCTAGGTGCGTTTTCATAAATTTGTTGGGTCTTCTGCGGCTACCTCTACTTATTTATGATTCTCGCGATCCAAAAACCCGTCACGGGAGGTTCTATTATTCTGGAATAAATGCAAATACAGTAAAACACACAGTTTAGCTAATTCTGTCAATACTGCCAGGACATGGCAGCGGCAAACGCCGCGCGTTCAGATTAATAACTCTTATTCTCAGCTCGGTCTGTGCGTTCTATTCGTTCTGTTAGCCAAGCTGTAGACGCTATATAATATAGAGCCGAAACAATTACACTTAAAAAGCCAAAACAATCACATTAAACGTCATGAAACAATCAAATATCACGTGACAGGAAGCATTATTTCTCGTACGAACTGCGTTCAAATCCTGTTTACAAGACGTTCAATATTGTGGGAAACATAATGTATACACAACAAAAAACATAAGAGAGACACAAAATTGCTACAAGTACTCGTTTACAGAATGGTACCACAACCAAATATTTGGTCTTGTTTTGATATAAAATAAATAGTTAGGATTGTAGCAAGTTTACCGACTTAGTTGTTTATGTATATTTCCCAATTAAAAAAACTTTACTAATGAACCATTACTATAATCCAGAAATAACAAGACAGATTACGTCCGGTAAACTATAACATTTCCACTGTAGAGAATTCGTAAAAGTCAATATGTACTGTATACGACGTCATTATTATTATTCTCTCACGATAGAGCCCACACCCGGAACCATCCGAATAACTTCCCATTAAACAATAACGCTTACCGCTTACAAAATTATGAACGATAACTCTCTGAGATGCAGTAACTTTATCGCTGACACCGTAACTTTAAACACTGAGAGTTTTTAACGCTTTGGGATGTACTTTTAATGACTTAGCGCTGAGAGGAACATACTTTACCGCTCAACGAGTAGAGAAACAATTTATTACTGCAAGACAATTGTTTTAATGTGGCAATTAGCCAAGAACTGTGTATAATTCGCCATCACTTATACAGACGATTTATTCACCAGCGTTGTATGTTTTGCTGTGCTCGCGTGTGATCAAGAATGAAATCAACCTTCTGTGACGGAGCTCGGATTTAAGTCATTTTTTTAAAAGCGAGGGATCTTCAGGTCAAATCTAGTATCTCTCTAAGACGTAGGCAATCAACAAGCCCAAGCAACTAAATATTGCTACACGCCGCACCACTGTATTGTAGCAAATAAGCTAGAACTTACAGGATATAAGATTGTCTCAGTCGTAGCGAAGTTAAACATGGCAGAGAGGGATTTTAATTGGGAGGTTGAGCTGATTTAACAGTTAACAACTAAAGATGAAGCTATCGATTTTGTCTGAAGCCGAAAACATGTCAAAATGAGGTTTCCTACAAAGCAGTGTTGGAAAAGCCTTGCCTGATGATGTAAAGCTTGGTGAAACCGGTTTGAAACAAGTCAAACAGTGATGCAATGAATTAAGCAGCTACACAGATGCAAATAAAATAGTTTTTCACCATTGAAAATACTGCAACGAAGCATTTTAGGAATCGTGAGGCTAGGAGTTGCCAAGACGTGCAGTTTAAAGCTATTATAAAACGAACTTTTATTTTTAAGGATCAGATGAGTAAACAGAGTACTATAGAAAGATTATACGTTATGCTATGTCACTATTTTTGAGAGCCATATGCCACAGTTAAATTTCAGAGTTTGTTTACGTGTATAAAAACACAGCCTGGTGAACTATTATACCAGCATATTTCTGTGAAGCTATGGTAATCGCGCCATGTGTAATATGCGATGTCTAATTGCCTCTCAGTCAAAGTGTCGGATGTTCGATTATATTTCGTGTGTAAAACAGGCTTTTACAAACACCGCACAGTAATGACGAGACACGTCTTATGTTCTGCTTATTGATAGTTTGGTTTTGTTCGCTGATGGAAATACATCCGAGCGAGTTTATTTCCCTTATCTGATACGAGTAGTAAAACCTATGTGACAGGTTACTCGGTTAATATATTTGCGTTTTTTTATTAATTGCGTTTTGTCGCACAGCGAAATCATCCTGCCCGTATGTTATTCGATTAAAGGTGTCGTGGCTATTTGTTCAAAGTTATAATAACTAAGCATCTTGTATAAAAGCACGAAGTTGTGTTATCTTAATTTAGTTGTAAATCGATTTACAAATAGAAGATGTAGGGGTCTTTCTTATTTTGCTTATGGTGGGGCTTGGATTTGCGCCTAGTGCTTGCACTAAATCTGGCATGAGGTTTCCCAACTAACAGACCTTAGCCAAAACTCGATTGAAGCGCAATCCGACTCTTTACAAAATATTTCTTTATTGGTATATTGCAAGCTGATACAATATAATGCATACTATTTTAACTGGTTCGTAACACATGCTTGAAGATATCGTCTTCAAGCACGCAGTGCTTAGGTATGCATTTCAGAACGCGTTTCTGATAATAATCTAATACAATAAGTTTTTTTTACACAGACGCTTGTATGGCGCAATGTGTGGAAAGAATTATAAAGGAAGTGTTTTTTTGGATTATAGTCTGTTTCAGAGGAAATGATTGGCAAGTCAAACAGCTGTGCGCGCATTAAGCGCCCATTACAACACTTTTAATATAACTTAATACAATGTGCAAAAAATATTGTATAAACCACGAATGTCACTACAAAGACTAGTGATGGGTCAACTTACTTGGCGGTGACGGTAGGTTATAACTAGAAATGCTATAGTAAAATTTGGGAAAACAAGTGGCCACACAGATAATCTGACACCTTAAAACCTATTCCCATTGTCCATGTCCAGAAACAAAATTCTTTAAGTCTAAGGTGAAATTTTAAAACATAGCTTAGTTAAGCTATAGAAGCATCGTATAATAGCATTAGTCGGTCACACATGAGAAAACAACCTATTTACGTCATAAGACATATAGTATACGATTCATGCGTCATATTTGTTTATCCGGGCCTGGTGGGTTTCGAACCGATGATCAGTCCGTTACCAACGCCTTGCAGAACGGTTTATTTACTGTCAGTATCGCTAATTAAAGCATCTCCCAAGAACACAGACACGGCACGCTAAGTTGGACCAATGCTGAGACATGATCTGTCCGGCTGTACACTCAGTGGCGCAGCGTTCCTTTGTGCAAGAATATGCACGTTGCATACAAGGGTCGGAACAAGTTTTGCAGGCTGGAGACTGGTTTAAGCAAGTCACGAAAATGCATTTTATTAAACAAAACCCATTTCCGCCAACATCTGTACAAAAATGTTATTACAAATAAAATGCGTATTCAACCAATCAAGAATATGACCCATAATTTTACACCCAACAAATAATTTGATATAGTAAGGAAAACGGTTTAATGTTTCTGCTTAAAGCTTTATAATTCCATCCCATCAGTCTCGTTTAAGGTAATATAATGTTCTATATAAAAAGAATATGCGTTAATAGAGGCACCGGATTTGGACTATTGTAATTCGTACCTCCACGGGTTGCTCCACAGGTCTTTGAACAAATTTTCACTGTATAAGTAATCACTGAAAGTCAGATGGGTCCACAACTGTCAATACAGGAGTATGTCATACCATATTGGTCCATAATACCTGCAACCAATGGGTGACAACCTTCAGACGTTTGCTTCGGCTCGTCTTCAATCATATCGTAGTCAGGCGCTAAGGGGTTATCGGCCAACACAACCGTCAAGCCGAGCATCACGAAATATAAAACAACTCCCTTCATTACGAATAATATTTTAACAACTTAAACTGACCTCCTTTAAGTTTGAATTTAATAAGATAAAAAGAAAAAAATGGTGAGAATTTGTTTTATTCCATATATACCCGGGAATAAAAATTATCAGTATAAACGTTAATAATAAAATGGCTGGTAAGGGAAAAAGCAACAAAACTGGGCATCACAGTTTAATGACATATTGTTGTTATAGTGCATAAAATAATAAAGCACTCCCAATGTTAATATTATAATACCCATAATGCCCTTGTGTTAACGATAAATAAATAAATAAGTGTGCATTGGATAACTAGAGAATGTCAACGATTTTTAAAGCCTCTGCAAAACGATTCGGTTCCCTGGCTACCTAATCACCCTTGGTTTATCTGATTCACAGTGTACACCGTTTGTTTTGCTAGTAGAACCTAAATGGTCTTTTGATTTACCGTATTAAATTCGATATCTATATTTTCTAAATGAACTTAATGGGTGACCTGTTTACCTACCACCTCCCACATGGTGTATCATTTACAAAAGTTACAACGTTTGTGTCTGCAAGCAGACATTTCACAACAGTTTCTCTTTACAAAAACGCTTATTATTAAACTCTAAAAATATAGGATAGGATATTTATGTTTAACCCCGTGAGTGGGAAAACCAAGGGGGTTAACGCACGGGAAATTGTCAGATTCTCTCACGCCCACCGTCGGGTTACCGGAGCTATTCCAGTGTGTTGTGTATGATTCACACGTTCCTTCAATTTAGTAGAACCTGTTAAAATCAAAACGTTCTTCCAACTTAAACTTGTATAACAAAAAAAATTGGGAAAGTTTGTAAACTTTTTTACACAATAGACCACTTTCACTTGTGAACCTTACTTGTATACATAATAAATGGAAATTAATATTAAAAAACATGACTCAAGTCAAATTAAATACAGAAAATATCTCAACCAGTCACTTCAAAAACTCTCAAATCTTTTTTGCGCAACTAGCGATTGGGTTGTTACGTCTAATAGGCTCATTTATAATATTACTCCACATAGATATATGAATAATAGTGATTTTAATTTAACAGACCTAAATGCAATATATGAAGCTGTATTCAAAAGCAACAATAACACAAGAGCATTCCAAGTTAACGTTAATATATCCGTGTAATTTTGTACGGTACGCTTTTGTTATTTTAGACAACGGCCAGGGGTCTTACTGGGAAATAATTAGCTATGAGTTGTCGGCCATGCTTCGTGTGCAGTTGGGCAGGTAAACATCCCTTAAATTGTAATATATTGATTTCTAGTTTCTGTATTATCGCGGATTTATACATGTTACTATTTGCGTTAAGCCCGGGCTATGAAATTTACTTTGCTTTTTATTTTTTATGAGCCAATAAAAATACGGTCGTAACACCTCATGGTAAGCACGACCGTCTTATAGTAGGAATACGCTAAAAACAAAGTTTGCCAGGTTAAAATTAATAAATATTTAACAAGAGCCGCCTTCTTGTTCGTTGTGATTCAAAAGCCAGTGAAACACGGCAGTTTTGTATACGGATTATTTATAGTATTTTGCTAAAAGTTTGATAGGACGATTGCAAAATGTCAAGAATCATGCCGAAATCTGCAGAAGGTGGGAATTATTATGTGTGATTATTAAAATAATGTGGATAATTAATTCGATGTAAACTAAGAGTATATCAATCTAAATCACTAACTTTTAGTAGCTTGCGCCATGTGAACAATTAACAAACATGGCTTGAGCGAAATTTAAACCGCAACAGTATTTTTTTGAATTTAAAAGGTTCAAAATAAAGCAAAGTACACATATACTGTAATAACTGAAGTTCTCCAAATATGGTATTAACAGATTATTCATCGGTTCCTATTCTGGAGATGCACGGTAAAGAATTTAAGCTTAAATTTGATGTGTTTGAAGAAATTTTTGACAACGTTCGAAGCCTACCCGTTGCTATTATAAGTGTGGCTGGACCATTTCGAAAAGGAAAATCATTCATTCTAAATTTACTCGCTCATTACTTATTGAAAAACCAGGTCAGTTGATATGAGATTGCAAAACTGACATATCTTTACAGCAGTTCTATATCTTCATTAATATTTTTACATTAGTCACCAAATTGGTACAAGGACGCGAACAGAAAACTAAGCAATGTTTTTGGATTTCGTGGTGGCACTGAAAGAGATACGATTGGAATTCATATCACAAAGACACCTTTCATGCTGAAAGACAAATACGGGAAAGTATGGTTGTTTATATAACGAATGACAAAATTGTTAACAGTATTGGCAATACATTGGCAGGAAGTTGCAGTGTTTTTAATGGATACCCAAGGAATGTTTGACATGCAAACAAGCGCAAAAGACTGCTCGGTAATATTTGCATTGAGCACACTACTCAGTTCGGTCCAAATTTACAACTTATCGGAAATCATAAATGAGAGTGATCTTCAGCATTTACAGGTCAATTTGTCCTGATTGAAGCAATCCTATTAGGAACTAAAATACATACGAATTAAGTAGTTTTTTTACTGGCGTGTTTTAACGACTGTTCGTTTTGCCGTCTTTTCCCGTTCCTGTATCGTGATTATATTCGTTTGCCATTTTTTAAAACTGGGGAAAAAATAAATAAACTAAAACTAAACCCGTTATAATATGTAAGATCCGTGATAGGTGTTATTAGCTTAATTTGGTTCCAAATATTATTTTACTACTGTGCGTTGTAGATTAAAACGGCTAAAAAAGACCAAATGTATTGCTTATCTAGATTCATTTTTTAAGCAGACAATATTTTTTTAGGTATTTACCAACTATGCAAGGTATATTGCCCAGTGCAAACATCAACTCAATTCGTCCATCATTCCCTTTCAGGTAAATATAATCTCCACACGTTTTATTATTTCAGGCATAAATTAATTGTTATTCAGGGACTTTTATTTTTGCTTCGCAACTGGGAGCAACCTGATTTTGAATACGGCTTTGGTGGAGGGGCCAAGTATCTTAGATCGGTAATGGAAGATCACATCAAAGAAAACACATTGGTTCGACGGAACCTAAAAGACTCGTTCACGGAAGTTTGCTGTGCACTGATGCCTCGACCAGGAACTAAAATATCGTCTCGGAAGAAAAAAAGATCTGACGTCTATTTATCGGGTTAATATTGTTACACTTCGTATAATAGGCTTGTATATCTCTAAATAGATGATTTATTGAACATTTTACAGATATTGACAGCACGTTCATGAACGAGGTTGATGCGTTGGCCAAGTATTTGTTTGAAAGAAAAACCCTTGTCGTAAAAATGCTGAATGGATGTGTACTAACTGGAGAAGGACTCATCGATCTTGTAATTGAATACACAAAAATTCTCAGTAGCGGTGACTTGCCCAAGGTTGATACATTAGTGCAGGTACGTCCAAGTAAAAAAATGCTTGTCCAAATCAATACAAGTGTTTACCTTTACATTTTACAGAGCAGTGAAAGAGTTAGTTTTCTGGGGAAAATCAAACAAATTGAAACCGAGTATAAGATGAACATGCAGGAAAGGGTAAATACAGTCATTGCAATGTTTTATATGTCTGACAATATTTTTGGTCAATTTTCAATATAAACATTAGGAAACGCATAATAATTTTGTACCGTATCGTTAGAACGCCAAGAAGCGGTTGTTCCCTCCGGATAAAACTTTAAATGATGCTTAGGCCTACTGACACGCTGGTGATTTGTAGAACATATTTTAAACCGAAATGCTCATAGGGATTTATTTTCAATTATTGTTTACTATGTTAAATTTCTTAGATTGGGGATGTCGTATGGGATCTCTCAACATTAAAACGGTTTCACTCTGAATGCCTGGATGCAGCAGTAAAACAATTTAAAATCAATGATGTACTTGATGATAAAAAAGAAAGCCAAGCATGTCTGGGACAAATGATTGCTAATATCAGGATTCAATTTCTCGGATTATCTGCATTAAATAGTGAAAAGAGGGTATGTACCTTGAGATTAGAAGTTGGTTGTTAAAGATTGCTATCGACCGTGCATGGATTGTGTAAATATTTTTATCTTACAAAATTGTTGAGGGTCACATATATCTATTTTAATAACAAACATAATTTCTGGACTCAGTCACTCGAATTGAAGAGATACAATGTACATTTTACTTCAGGCAAATTTTGGTTACCTATATACCATCCACGGGGCTGTAATGATAAGGACAGAACCGCCTTTATTTGTGTCAAAACAATTGTTAGCCTACATCTTATTGCGTTATAAAAAAAAACTATATTTGATTGCTCATGTAGAGTTTTGATTACAGAAGAACGCGGCTATGGTTATCGACGAACAAATTACTGCTGCTGGAGAAGTATATTATCGGAAGTTGGAAAAGGTAATAAATCCAACGCTAGTGTTCGCAATGACTGCAGTTGTAGGCTCGCGCTTTCTTTTGTAGTTTACTGACCGGGACGTTAGCTGAGCTTGTTTAGGCTGGCTGCCTAACGGTCTTTCGCGAGCTGCGCAGCGGAAAGTCTACTCTCCACAGAACGTCCACTAACTATTATAGTGGCCAATATTTCTTCGTTGCTTAATCTTTTCTCAATTCCAAAATCAGATTCCTTGTTCAGTATAATTGTATTTTACGTCTTTAAATATTGTAATGCAGATTACTTATTCTAAATGCGAATTATATAGTCTGGCGCAAGTTACTTAGGTTGAGGTAGGTTATATAGTAGGTTACATTATCTTATTCAACTTTCCAGAATATATATAGGGCATTTACGAGGTGCGAGAAGTTTACGTGCGAGACGTTTCACATCTGCACGTTTTACTTACTGTGGGGAATTAGGTGGGAAAACTATGTTAACGATTTAAACGGCAAAATACAAAGGCCCGTAGAGGGTGATAATTACATAACGGGTAATAATATGTGAGAGTCGGAAAACTTTAAATGCAAAAGTAAACGACGTAAAACACAAAATATTTAGGACATAAAATAAATTAAAACAAATATAGATTATACGAAATGCTACACAGTTTTAAGCCGAATTCTAAAACACCAAAATGACTGAACTCGAATTTGTAATTGAACTAAGTCATTTTATATTTGGCGTACTGAAGTCTCTTAGTCAGTAACCTATGTATGGTTTGGTTCAAATATAAATCTCAAATAGTCCTTGATTTTGCGAAGGTTAATAAAATTGACTTGGGACCTGGATACACATATTTGTTTCAATGACATACTCAACAATGTTACCTAATAATTTAATACATACCGACAAGAATCAGCTTAAATTGTACTTGGTAACGTTAAATATCTTATTTCTAGATTGCAGGAGCCCATTGGGTAGAAAATCTGATATCTTCATCAGAAATTGCTGCAAGAACAGCAAAGGAAGCGTTTAAGAAGTCTGCGATAGAGTTTGACAAGTGTAACAACGATGAAGAAGTTAAGCTGCAACTTGAAATGGAAAGACAACTCATAGAATTTGAGAAAGAAAATGAGAAACGGAGGGTACAACTAAAAAATTGTTTGTCAATTACAATGATAAACACTATATTGATTGGTAGTTATCTATAGATAAAGGCATAGATAGAGTAATTTTACAATTAGTACATACTAACTATATATATATATATATATATCATCTGAATCTATATATATTATACAACTGATCTTGGTAAATAAGTAATGCAGAATGTATTAGTGCCCCATATATTGTGCTATTATGTTTTAGTAATATATATTATACAGTCGATTTCAGGGAATTTTTATACCCATTTATTTAACGCAGCCAATGACCGAGCAAGCAATGCGATTACTTATGGCGAAATCGTATCAAATGTACCAGAAACTCATGAAAGAGGTACGCTTTGATTTCTTACAAAATATTAAGTTTAGTATACTATACTGATTATCAGTTACCAGCATAGTTAGCTTTATTTATCGGTCCTTCATAATCCATGGGAACGCAACGAAAGTGGCTAAAGTGTAGGTATTACTAATCATATATGTTTTTTGTCTATAATATCAAATAAACTACACGACCGAAGTATTTAAGCGCACGTCATTATGTTTCATGGTTTTATTTGCAGGCAATGCTGGATGAAAACGTTGACATAACCGCAGCTCATGATGATAGTATATTAGCTGCACTCACAGTTTTTAACGATTCCGTTGTTGGAAAAGACACGAATTTTAAAGCAGATAAAGAAACAAGACTCATCCGGAAAATAATGCAACGGTTTCATGACTTACGAAAACGACACGTAAGTTAAGTTATAATTTCAAACAAACCCCCAGCGCAGTAATTTAAAATACTTTGCTATACTGATGTGGGACAATCGCTTTAAGGTCTTAGCTAATGTATGAGAATGTGGCTAATTTAGGGTAAATCATTAGAGGGTAAACTCCCGACAGCCACGAATATATGCACGACAGTCGTCTTTCCGCATTGTAGTATTTTTTGGCTGATATTCTTTGTATTTGCGATCGATATCTTAGAACCGACAGAGACAATTTATTTTAAATTAAAAAAAGTGGAAAACCATAAAATAAAACTGAAAAAACACATTTGGAATATTTCAGTCAATCTCAAAGCTCACATAATTTAAAAATAATCCATTATAATCCACCCAATACCCATTTACAACTGTAAAAGTGCCAAACATTTAACCATTTGCAAATAGAAAATAAGGAAATCCATAGGTGTTTGCTTTTGTATAATAAATACGCAGTGGTATATTGGTATAATTAGTCTTATTCCAATAAAATCATTTCCCAAACTTAGATTTAATTGGTCTTTTTAATCACTAACGTGAAAACGAAAACAAAATTTGAGCGATTTTTCTGTTTTGATTAAACATTTTTGATTTTTGTTTATTTTTATTGTTGTTTTTTTGTATATCA
Organism: Ciona savignyi; assembly: GCA_000149265.1. Lineage (NCBI taxonomy): Eukaryota > Metazoa > Chordata > Ascidiacea > Phlebobranchia > Cionidae > Ciona > Ciona savignyi. The sequence continues at coordinate 154,626 of CH001324.1, read as the reverse complement.
ACAGGAATACTGCATTCAAAAGTATAAATATCAAGTTTAAATTGATAACTGAAGAACTCATAAGTTTCTGCTTACACAACCGTTTTAGGAATATTGGTGATTGACACGTGGTTGACACTCTCTAATTGTGTTTGCTATTTTTGGTTAAAATCTATAAATTATTGGCTAAATTATAATCTAGACAACGTTTGCTAATATTCATAAAAGTTTTAACTCAGTTTCAGAATCGATTGCACAACTTCTTTCTCACTTAAAGCTACTTAAAACTAATCAACAAAACTGTTTCTGCACAGATTGCAAAAGGCGAAAGCCATTTTTGTATTCTCTGGCCTTTTGTTAATTATACATTAGCCACTCATTTTTTTACACAAAAGAAAATATGGGACTTTATGTAACATACCAGTATAAATTTAAACATTAGCATGTTAAGATATATTATAAAAACGTTTAATTTCTGCGGTGATTCCGCATTTAGATCTTATTAATGTACATTAAATGATATAAGATATATATTTTCATATGACGAAAAATACAATTAAATAAAATGTTTGTTTTAAAAGGAAGTGAAGCAGAAAGATCTGAAAGATATACTCAAAAATGTAAAGGAGAAATACCTGCATCATATGAAAAAGGTAAAACTTTTTATACCTTTTTACAACGATCTGATAGTATAAGACAGGGGTGGGCAATTTCTCTTGTCGGCAGGGGTGGTCAGGGGTGGGCAATTTTCTCTTGTCGGCCAGATGTAGGAAAATGAAGTCCTTAGTTGTCCGGATTATTACATGAATAGTATTCAATATCTTAATTACAGGGTATGGTTAGAAACAGTCTGCGGGCCGATCCAAATCCCTTCACTGGCAGGACCCGGCCCATCGGCCATATCTTGCCCGTGCCTGGTATAAGACATCTAACGTGCAAGGTTTAAAATATCTTTAAAGGCTACAGGCGACGAATATAAGGCGGAATCAGAACTACATTCCGTGCACGATGATGCAAGAACCGTGATCATGGCAACGGTAACAAATGTTGTAGCGCTTGGTTGTAACGAGTCGTTTGTTCAGCTGTGCAAGCAAAAAGTTGCAGAACTAATGGAGGAAGAACTTAAATGCTTGCTCGATAAAAACAACTATGCTAGGGTAAGCTTAACATTAAAGATAATAATTAAAACATTATTGTGGATATGTCAAACATAAAAACATTATCATTATCTTATTATGTCCGAAATTTTGTTTCAAATTTTAATCTTTTGTATATTCTTACCGGATTAAATTTCGAATCATTAAGGTTCATTTTTTTTAATTGGGTGCAATTAATGAATCGGCCAAGTTTACTTTTTAGCTGTAAACAATTTTTCCAAAACTATTTTTCTCTAAGTAGTTTATAAAACAATGAACTGTTTCACGACAGCTAGAAGCAGATCATCAGTTCATCGCAAAACGAAAATCGTTGGCAACCGAATATTACGAAGCAATGATACATGTAGTCCCCCTTTTTTCTCTTTTACCCACCTCCC
>CH001324.1:136017-149253 GCA_000149265.1 Ciona savignyi | reverse complement strand
ACACCGAGTATGTAACGGTAGTTTGTTTCTGCAAGCATAAACGCATGGGTCCCAGAGTTTTTCCCATTCACGGGGATAAAAATGAATATCCTCCTATGCATATACAACACACTGCAATAGCTCCAGTAACCCGATGGTTGGCGCGAGGTGATCTGACGATTGCCCGTGTTTTAACCCCCTAACAGGATTGAACCATCGTTTTCCCATTCACGGGGATAAAAATGAATTTCCTATCCCATCCTAGCCTAAATCACGAAAGGGAAACTTCCCCAGAACCGAGAATATAAGCACGACGATTGTTTGTCCACAATTTAGGCATTTTGTTGCCGATATTTTAAGTTTTTGAATATCTTAGAACTATAAAGGTTAATTTACTTTAAATTAAAAAAAATTAAAATAATATTAAGTTTAAAATAAAAAATACATTAATTAAAATATTCCAGTTTTATTAAACATTTTAGAGATGCTTGCTTTTTTATTTGTTTTTATTGTTGTTTTGTGGAACGCCAATGTTAATACTTTATGCAGAAAACACAGATATCAAGTTTGGATAGGTAACTCAGAAACCCATGAGTTCCCTTCTTGCCGAAACAAACGTTTTACACTTAAAGGGGAACTGAAGTCGATTTTAAGAATATCTTAATAAATGGAAAAAATACGCTGATTTCAAAAATCAAATCAGTTTCTTCCAATATTTTTTTGTTAAAGAGTTATGAGCAAATATCCATTTCATTTTATGTTAGGGGATTTCCCGTATTACGTCATTGACGTTGTTGAGATTTCGTGCCTATATGAATTGTATACAATCATGTGCCAGTTTAGAGGTGAATTAGTAACAGAAGCGCCTGCAGGGGCGTTGTATTTTCGTTTTTTTATGGAGACTTAGCATAACACTTGTCATATAGCCTTACTGAACCAATGTACATGGTGACAGCTTACTTTAAGCGCGGTCATTAAGGCCTGCACGGTCCTGGACCTAAGCTGAATGCTGAGGTATACAGGTCTCGTATTTAAATGACTTTAGAATAATAAGTCTTAGCATTTATATCATAAATTATAAAAGTGAAGACAGAACAAGAAAACTAGAACAGAATGCATTAAACTGTAACTGCCAGCAATTTATAGAAATAAACCAGCCATCAAGCAAAGGCTAGACTATGCGGTGGGAAAAGCCTATTTCTTTCATGGTTTACCTTGGCTGTTTATATAATGTTTTGCTGTTGTGTATGTGGTGCATTTAATGTCTGCTGCTATTGACTGAGCATTAGCCTACTGGTTGAAAATACCACTTATTGCATAAACCAGTTAATCCACAATAGCCGATGTGTAGTCCGACAATAAGTACACAGCAAGCACTCAGATACGTAAGTGAAGAATATATATAATTAATCTCTACTTAACTACCCAAATAAGTTAATAAGAATATACCAATTTTCCAATTTAGTTCTTTTTATTAGATATTGTAAAATGCCTAAAGTTAAGCCACTGAGAAGGAAGGAAGAGTGATTGGAGCATATTGTTTTGCTCCGGGATGTACAAATTTCTATTACAGCACACAAAATTCCAATCCACCTGTGCTCTTCCATCGATTTCCTCACAACGACAAAAAACGGATGAAGCAATGGATACAACAATGCAAGCGTTTGTTGCAACCAACTGGTTTTTTAGCGGGTTTTGCCAGAGTAAAAGAAGGGGTAAACAAAGGTTCAGTATTTTATTGGGTATTTACGCAAGGTGCAGCCAGAAAAAGAGCACTGCATACAAGAGGCTTATCTTAGGTAAGTAGAGTTAAAGCTTGAGAGAGCGGGTAGTCCAAGCGAGGACCAACCAAATTGCTCTCTGATAATATGAAATCTCATACGGTTTATATAAGATACATAACAGGAAACACATGTTTGTATACACGAGGCTTGGACCTCGTTAATCAGAACGCGGGAAATAATTCATCGACTGGGCTGTCAGGAAACTAATCGCAATTTCCCATGCACAAAATATGAACACATGGCATGGCGACATAATTGTTAAAATGTACAGTAAGACAATCATAAATACGTGTGGGATTCCCACACGTTCTAAACTACCTGGAAAAAGAACCGCAGTGTGTAGTGCACATATTTGTGACAAGGATTATCATAGTAAAATTGTATTTGACTCCAATGGAGTGGCCAAGATGATGAAAACAAACCGCTTGGTGAAAAATACAGTTCCATCAATTTTTAATTTTTCTGATTATGATTTTAAACATAGTGATCAACCCAGTACATCAAGTGCAACTTCAAAAACTTCTTTATCCAAGCAGATAATTAAAAAATAAGGGCTTTTAGTAATGCAAGTCCAGTCTGGTGTTATTTTGTGCACAAATGCATGTACATTCATGCAGCATAAACATTCTTGCGGTGTGTCCATAAGAATACAGTTCTTGCAACGGCACCAAGTCATGTCAATAGGTAATGTTTCTAAATAAACATTTTCTTCTATGGGGCTTGCATCTTCAAAGATACTTTCAGATGTTTTCCTTGGTTCAAACGCATATGACTGAATTTGTGTTGTTTTATTGTGTACAATAAAACTTCTTTCATCCATGCCAGAATGCTGAAAACTGTCATCCATTTTAGTGTTACAACATTAACTTAAATTTACTCTAGAAATGAAGAAAACAAAAAAAAAATTGTTACAACTTCTATGCATATGTATACCAAAATCTCTTACACTCTCAGTTTGTAGCCTAGGGGTTGATAATAACATTTCTAGTCTACGTTGCAGATTATAGCTATATATTGAAAAGCAACAATCATGAAAGAAATAGGCTGTTCCCACCGCATAGTCTATTCTTTGATTGATGGCTGGTTTATTTCTATAAATTACTGGCAGTTGCAGTTTACTGCCTCCTGTTCTAGTTTTCTTGTTCTGTCTTCACTTCTATAATTTATGATATAAATTGCTAAGACTTATTATTCTAAAGTCATTTAAATACGAGATCTGTATACCTCAGCATTCAGCTTAGGTCCAGGACCGTGCAGGCCTTAATGACCGCGCTTAAAGTAAGCTGTCACCATGTACATTGGTTCAGTAAGGCTATATGACAAGTGTTATGCTAAGTCTCCATAAAAAAAACGAAAATACAACGCTCCTGCAGGCGCCTCTGTTACTAATTCACCTCTAAACTGGCACATGATTGTATACAACGCATATAGGCACGAAATCTCAACAACGTCAATGACGTAATACGGGAAATCCCCCAACATAAAATGAAATGCATATTTGCTCATAACTCTTTAACAAAAAAATATTGAAAAAAACTGATTTGATTTTTGAAATCAGCGTATTTTTTTCCATTTATTAAGATATTCTTAAAATTGTCTTCAGTTCCCCTTTAAATAGAATTCCATAAAATAAAAAGTTTTAAAACCAGCAATTCGGCCGTAATAAGCCCGATGTAAGATTGTTGAAGTGCCGAGATAAACAACAATAGGTCGTTGTTCTGAACCATTAACGCTTTGGAATTGCAGTTACTCAACAAACGATGTCATAAAATCGCTTTATTACTTGATCATAGTAACTTGTTGTGTGCCCTAGGCCTGCAGTGTATGGATTTATCGCAGTCGTTCTATCAAATATGGGATCAGTTTGTAAAGAAAAACTGCAGAAACTATTTGACTTTCCTCCCATTGTTTGTGTTTCCCCTCAATAACAACTCGTTAAATATCTAATGCTCAACCAAGCAACAAACTCTCGGCAAACTTAATTTAAATATAAAGCTTTAAAGAGATGGGATCAGATATTACAATGTTAGTGCCAGGTTTCTGCGTAGTTAAACAACCATGTAACAGGTATAACATTTTGGATGGTTTTTAATTTATCTTTGAACACATAAAATACAATATTGTTCATGCTGAAAAAGAGAGACATTTAAGGTTAGCAGTTAGGACAAATAGATATAATACATTTACAAATATCGGAATATAATAGGACTTACACTATTTAAAAGAGATGTCATAGTACATTCATATACAAGGTTAATAAAATTACTTTATTTACATTAAACATTTGTCCTGCAATAAAAAATAATTAATTATATGTAAAACACTTCACACCAAACTAACTGAAATATTATTTCAAATGTAACGTTTATTTAAATGTTCTCCAATTTCTCACCAATGTTTAGGCTCCTAAGATAAATGACTGACGGAAAACAGGACGCATTTGTGTCTTGTTCTATTGTTTTCGGTCGGTTTGATCGGCGAATGAATGCCCCAATCGCTGCTCCCAAATTCATAACGAAACCAGATTTACCGCCTTGCCCGTCGTTGTTGGGAGCATTCTTCACTTGTTCGTAACTTTCCTCTAAAATAGCACAGCAAATATTGATGGTTTCTTGTTGAATGTTCTCAAAGGTGACGGTCGTTTTGATTTCATGTATAACTGCAGCCTTAAAACTTTCGTGCATTTCATGAAGAGTGTTATTGTTTGAGTATCGTTTTCTTGTGACCTACATGAAGAAACATTTGAGGAATAAGGTTTGCTTAGCTCCACAGGTAAAGCGTCAGGTTATTTAGTGGAATTGCATTAATCTTATGGTTTTCGAATTTAAACAAAATTGTAGAATTATTTCTCGTATTTAATACCATACAATCGTCCTGCAACGAGGTTAATATGAGACTAACAGGAGTTATAATGTATACTGTGCTTTCCCCAAATTTATCCTTCACTAGTAAGTAGAGGGCGTTATAATAGCCAAAAGCGTGACATACCTCGTACATCTTGTCCAAATAGTCCACTGTCATTTTTTCGTAAAATTGAACAAGTTTCTGGCGAATTAGTTCCTGTGCAGACAACACTTAATTATTTCGTTGGGTCAAATTGTGACATAGAAGACCAACGGGTAGATTGTATTTCTATTGTCAACCAAAATGTAACAGAATTAAAATCAGAAGCTAGTCGTTGGTGTCTTTGTACATAGCACCTAAAGGACCTTGTCTACATAAAAGTACACAACTTACCCCACGTTTGCTATTTCTTCTCATATTCATTTGGAAATGTCTTTCTGTATCCTCCTCAAGTTCATTCATGTTTTGCTCAAACGCTTTCAGCCTGTTTGTTTTAAAATGAGAGAATCTTTTCAACGCTCTTTCTTTGGCTTCGCCGTGTTTCTTTCGCAGTTCCTCATTATCAACATATTCGTCCTAAAATGGATTTATAAAGTCGACAACTGCGAATATTTTCAGTTTAAAGACCGCAAAACTGCTAAGATTTTCATTTTATATATATACTCTTACAACATCCATGTATTACTTTTGTTGCCACATTGCTATACGCCATCTTCACGTTTGCATAAAATCAAGTGACTTTTTTGTTATATACTGTTATCTGTTTTTGTTTGTTTTAACTTAAGATATTATATTTAGAACACGAGCTTAATCAGATATAAGCCATCCCTACATGCATCATTTCTTCATAATAATCCATTGCCAAAGCTTTTCGGTTTACAACGAGTTGGTTTTCCGCCTCAAGCTGTAGAAAATGTAAAGTTTGGTCATTTTTGTAAATCTATATGTTAGATAAGGCCTGTCGAACGGTTGAAAAATGAACCTGGTAAACAAAGTCCTTACGATCCAAATTTATAACAAAGGCGATGTTTGAAATACTTGTAACGAGTTTACCTTCGCACAGTTGTTTTTATCGAGCAAGCATTTAAGTTCTTCCTCCAACAGTTCTGCAACTTTTTGCTTGCACAGCTGAACAAACGACTCGTTACAACCAAGCGCTACAACATTTGTTACCGTTGCCATGATCACGGTTCTTGCCTCATCGTGTACGGAATGTAGTTCTGATTCCGTCAAATATTCTTCGCCTAAAACCTTTAAAGATATTTTAACCGGTTTAGGTTTGTGTCTATAAAAGCATATATATTGTCTTAACACACAGGACACATTGACTACATTGTCCTTTTAACTACCAAACGCAAGCGCAGGTCACACTTAAAAGGCTCAGAAGGTAAAACGATCGTTTCTACCTGTTTTACATGATCCTCGTATTCCTTTCTTGCCCTTTGAAGTATTTTTTCAAGTTCGATCTGCTTAGCCTCCTTGAAATGAAACAAACAATATATTTGACTTTGTTCTTTCGAGTGCGGCCTTTATCCATGGCCGCGCTAGGCATACGGCCAACATGGGCGTAGTATTTTGAAACAGCATGGTAACACATACATCGCCTATCACTTAAATAGTGTATTCAATTTATAATACAATATGATAAATAGTCTAACCCAGAGCATAAAATAGTTGGGCGTCCGAATTTACAGTTAAAATTTCGAGTTATAATTGACTAAAATATTATTTTTTAAACCATTTAATAAGTTGGGTAGGCATAATAAATTATTAAATAAATATATACGATAAATATTTAGAAAATTGACCATAAAACAGAACGGTTTTTCTATCTGCTTTAATTAGCCGAATATGCGGACAGAAAGCTGTATAAAAGCTAAATTAAAAGCTTTCTTGTATGAGTCATTACTTTTCAAAATCATGACTCACTTTATCGTGACGTTTTTGGAAGACATAATATTGTTCTAATAATTCTCTGGTCAATATTTTTTCTTTATCTGCTTTATAATTCGTGTCTTTTCCAACAACGGAATCGTTAAAAACTGTGAGTGCAGCTAATATACTATCATCATGAGCAGCGGTCATGGTAACGTTTTCATCCTGCATTGCCTGCAAACAAATAACATGAAACATAATGACGTGGGCTTAAACACTTCGGTCGTGTAGTTTATGAGATATGAACATAACGACACAGTCGCTTAGTTATAAACGTACACTTTAGCCATTTTCTGCTTGTTATATTTTCGGAAGCAACCGCACTGAAAAGTGTTGGCTCATTTATTGTTGCACATTATACCGGTGTTGTGACTTTTACGACTTGATGTGCTGGTTGATAATCAATATAATAATGTTGTATGAAATCATATTTTCATACTTTTTATAAATGGTATTAAACTTGATGTCTTTATGTGTATATAAAGAAAATCCAGACGGGTTTCAGTTATTGTTTTGTTTTATCATCTTAATCAAAAATCAAAAGTTACCTTTTTCATCAGCTCCTGGTATTTTTGATGCGATTTTGCCAGAAGTAGCGACATCGCTTGCTTGGTCACTCGCTGCGTGTAAAGTTGTTTAGACTGTCGTTGTGGCCAAATGGTTAACTTTCCATATACAAAAAAACGAATGAGTGACGAGTCCATCATAAGATCGAAACTCAGCCCGGTGAAAAAAGTTGTTTAGACTGTACAAAATATATTACTAAACAATATTTGCATCATATACATCAGGAGTGTTTGCAGAATATTGCATTTTGTTCTGCTTGTATTGTTCAAAATGTGAGCTATGTAAAATTATATTAATATAAAAAATGTGTCGACTTTTAAATTTTGTAACATCTAAAAAGAATTTATTATTTGTATGTATTTTTTTTAACTTTTGAATATATAAATATATTTATTAGTACAAATATGTACCTATTAATTTTAATGGTCTTGTTGAAACAAGACATTTACTGGTTTATTGAGTTCTAATCCCAAATGATTACCTTTATAGGCATTCGAAGGTCAATCAATACACTTTCCTCCTAAATCTACTTTAATTGCCAACAAAAACTATTTTTACCCCCCGCAATTCATTTTCTATCTCAAATTCTTTGTGTTTTCTTTCCATTTCGGGTTGCAGCTTATTCTTTCTCTCGTTAACCCAGCGTTTATCAAACATCATTGTGGACTTTTCAAACGCTGCATTTGCTTTTTTTTGTAGCAATTGCTAATGGGGAAGATAGGTCTTCGACCCATTGGCCTGATGCGAACTGGTAAATGAAATGGGTTAGGTTAATATGTATAATGTATACTCGAATCATTGCATCATTGACGCTGGATGTATCACCTTTTCCAACTCGCGATAATATACTTCTCCAGCAGCAGTAATTTGTTCGTCGATAAGCATAGCAATATTCTTCTGTAACCAAAATGTTAAAATAGAAGAAAAAATAACACAAGTAAAAGAAGCTTTATCTACATTATCACAGCTCTACAGTATTTAACATTTAATCAACATAGAGATATTAAAATACAACCACGCCACATTTGCAGCCATAGGCTACACATCAAAATACCAGAGATATTGGGAGGGACTACACTGATAGTAACATTATTGGTAGATAATTTACCATTTTTCGTTATAGGTTTAATTACCATAAAAATATACTGCCAACCCCGAAGCAGAATTTGTGATGCATAGCCCTATTACAAGTGTAGAAGTATTTAAACGAACTTCATTTTCCATATAACATACCATCTTTCCACTATTGCAAGCAGATAAGCTAAAAAACTGAATCATGATGTTTTTATTCATCTGTTCCAAGATTGCTTTGCTTTCTTCTGTTGCAACCAACTGGTTTTAGCGGGTTTTGCCCGGAGTAAAGACAAGGGGTAGCATAGGTGAAGTATTTTATTGGGTTTTTACGCAAGGTGCAGCAAGGAAAAGCGCTGTACATAGGGCATAGCGTAGGTAGGTATAGGTAAGGGTTTTGAGAGAGCAGCAGAACCAAGCGAGGCTCTACTAAAATGCTCTCTGATATTACGAAATCTTATACAGTTTATATAAGACACATAACAGGAAACACATGTTGGTACACGAAGCGTGGACGCTGTTAATCAGAAAACTCGCGGGAAATAATTCATCGACTGAAACGTCCAAAACAGGAAATTAATCGCATGCATACAATATGGACACATGGCATGGCGCGATCTAGTTGTTAAAATATATAATATAACAATTATAAACGTGTGGGATTCCCACACACTTCCCTTTGTCCATTTTGAAAAGAATAAAATGTTCAGACGGTTCATAGGTTTGTTGGTCACCGTAGGTTGAATCTCCTGTAGCAGTCTTTTGTTGATTCGGCGATTGGTCTTCGGTTGAAATCCTTGGGTCAAACGGTCACGACGCAGATTGATACGATTCGAACACACACACTTGTAGAAAAACCTTGTTGACACACTGGAATGGGAGGCTGAAGATGTCGTTTGGTCTTGACACGAGACCAGCTCGATCCAAACGTACAAAATATAAACTTCCGTGGTAAATATACCACTGTCTCGAAGCTGCCCTTTTCGCTTAAGCGAGGTCCCCATTCCATGCTGAAAGTAGAAAATCCTATTGCGGCATTAATAGCCGGGCAATAGTTAGGCTTCCGTGACTTTGACTCATCACGCTGCTGAGAGGCCTTTATATCGCTGTTCATCCCGAACACGATTGTGATATAGCACATAGACTAGTGCAAAACGGCACACCTGATACATTGTTCGTCGTGACCCAGGTGAAAACTTGAAAACTTGACCGACATTGCTTGACCAATTTGCTCTGACGAAGGATCCATTGAATGAACGGTTGAGCACATCCGACTGCAGACTATCTGTGAAAACTAAAAAGGAAAAAATCGAAAGGAAGCAGAAAATTGAAAGAAAGATAAGAAAGCGATGCGACTCCATATCGGAAGGATACGAGTTCAAATCACGTCGGGGTCACCAAAATGTTGCAACCAACTGGTTTTAGCGGGTTTTGCCCGGAGTAAAGACAAGGGGTAGCATAGGTGAAGTATTTTATTGGGTTTTTACGCAAGGTGCAGCAAGGAAAAGCGCTGTACATAGGGCATAGCGTAGGTAGGTATAGGTAAGGGTTTTGAGAGAGCAGCAGAACCAAGCGAGGCTCTACTAAAATGCTCTCTGATATTACGAAATCTTATACAGTTTATATAAGACACATAACAGGAAACACATGTTTGTACACGAAGCGTGGACGCTGTTAATCAGAAAACTCGCGGGAAATAATTCATCGACTGAAACGTCCAAAACAGGAAATTAATCGCATGCATACAATATGGACACATGGCATGGCGCGATCTAGTTGTTAAAATATATAATATAACAATTATAAACGTGTGGGATTCCCACACTTCTTCTTTCTCTAATACATCGTGTTCTAGAAATTGTTTCCTTGCTAAATCAAGGCATTCACTGTGAAACTCATTTAGTCGAATTGGATCCAATACCGTATTTCCGATCTAGAAATACATTGAGAATATAAAGAAGTCAGTTAGCATCACTGAATATTTTATTCCGATTGGACAACCGCTTATTGTCGTGCTGACGACAAGGTTTTCCGGTTAAAGCACGACACAAAAAAACGTGCAAAAACGGTGTAGAATCGATATGCATTTTCTTGAGATTCGAATCAGATATACAGAAAATTGCAATGTCTGTCTGTATTTACCCTTTTCTGCATGTTTATCTTATATTCGGTTTCCAATTGTTTGATTTTTCCCAGAAAACTAACTCTCTCACTGCTCTGTAAAATGTAAAGGTTAACACTTGTATTAATGTAAACAAGCAATTTTACTTGAAAGTACCTGCAATAATGTATCATCCTTGGGCATTTTACCACTACTGAGAATTTTTGTGTATTCAATTACAAGATCGATAAGTCCTTCTCCGGTTAGAACACATCCATTTAACTTTTTTACGACAAGGTTTTCTTTTTCAAACAAATACTTGGCCAACGCATCAACCTCGTTCATGAACGTGCTGTCAATATCTGTAAACTGTTCAATAAATCATCTTTTTAGAGATATACAAGCCAATTATACGAAGTGGAACAATATTAACCCGATAAATAGACGTCAGTTCTTGTTTTTCCCTGAGTCGAGATTTTAGTTCCTGGCCGGGGCATTAGTGCACAGCAAACTTCCGTGAACGAGTCTTTCAGGTTTCGTCGAACCAATGTGTTTTCTTCGATGCGATCTTCCATAACCCATCTAAGATACTTAGCCCCTCCTTTAAAGCCTACAGAATAATCCGGCTGCTCCCAGTTTCGAATCAAAAATAAAAGTCCCTGAAGGAAAATGGATTACTTTACGTGTATAAGTAACGTGAGCACATTATATTTACTTGGAAAGGGGCCGTGGACGAATTGACGTGACGTTTCGTATCTGCAATATACTTTGCATGGTTGGTAAACACCTGGAAATATAGTTATACGTTTAAGATCGACATTATTTGTATTGTTGGTAAACACTTGAAAATAATGTAATGTACCAAAGATTAACACTCATCATAAATCATTATCTATAATAGGTTTGTCTAATTAAAGTGCTGCTCGGTAAAAATATGTTTTATAAGGGGTGTTTTTAAAAGAACATCGAAAATAAAACCTATTTAATGGTTATACGTAAAAAACAATGTTATGACCGCATTCAAGTTTGGACCCATTCTGTCGTGTGCATTGGAATATCGATGTTATTTGATTTAACGGATAAATGTGAAAGTTGGTGTCGTCTTTAAAGAACGTACAGTGTCATTAACTTAACCAAGTTCTAACGAACGCAATAAAACCTCTGACCTGTAAATGCTGAAGATCACTCCCATCAATGTTTTCCGATAAGTTGTAAATTTGAACCGAACTAAGTAGTGTGCTCAATGCAAATATTACCGAGCAGTCTTTTGCCCTTGTTTGCATGTCAAACATTCCTTGGGTATCCATTAAAAACACTGCAACTTCCTGCCAATGTATTGCCAATGCTGTTAACAATTTTGTCATTCGTTAAATCAACAACCATACTTTCCCGTATTTGTCTTTCAGCATGAAAGGTGTATTTGTGATATGAATTCCAATCGTATCTCTTTCAATGCCACCACGAAATCCAAAAACATTGTTTAGTTTTTTGTTCCCGTCTTTGCACCAATTGGGTGACTGTATGAAATATATACAGGTATAGCAAAATAATAACTGTTTTGTAATGAATATATATCCACTGACCTGGTTTTCCAATAAGTAGTTAGCAAGTAAATTTAGGATGAAAGATTTTCCTTTTCGAAATGGTCCAGCCACACTTATAATAGCAACGGGTAGGTTTCGAACATTGTCAAAAATTTCTTCAAACACATCAAATTTAAGCTTAAATTCTTTACCGTGCATCTCCAGAATAGGAATAGATGAATAATCTGTAAAATGGACAGAAATAGCTAATGCTATACAAAGATCCATAGAGTAATTACGATATGTGTTGTTCACAAAGATACATTGTATTACTGTTAAATCAATTTCGAAAATATTATTGTTGTTTAATGTACTTGGTAAAGCAAAGTCCGTAAACATTGCGATGCCACAAGCTACTAAATAGTTCGTAAATGCGATCAATAAACTTTCAGTTCCGCATCCAATGCACTACCATTTTTTGACTACTACATTAAAATTAATTAATACATTCACATTAAACTTCGCACCTTTTGCAGATTCCGGCATTTCCCCCGACATTTTGAGTTTTCCGGCAAGGTGCCTTATCTGTATACTATGCTTCCCCTGTCTGGCGTTCAAATGATTTTGGCACTATTCTCAGATAGAATCCACACACTCGCTTGCTCGAAGGCAAATAGATGTGTATTTCTCTTAGGCTGGCACGAGAGGGAACTCTCACTATAAAAAAAACGTCTCCATCGCGCTAAAGCAAGTATGTGGATCATGTTCAACATTTATGATTTTCTAACCATATCCGTTGCGATCGCTTCTAATAATTGTTTTTACACATTGAACTCAAGCGAAGTATTAAATTGTACTAATGGGTCCATTACCACGTGTTTACTCTTGTATTTAACTTTTTACCATTATAAAATGTAAATGTAGGTAAGCACATAAACTTTGATCTATACACTCCATATAAGTATATATATATTTATCTTGTATATCTATATATGTTATTATTGTTCATAATGTTTGTTTCTGCATGCAGAAATTAATTGGTTCCAGAGTTACTAATCTAAACTTAATATCTATATTTTCTAAATAAAACAAAAGTTTTTTTCTTAACCTTTTATCTTATACAAAGAATATAACGTGGAATGTAACTTTTCTTTAAAAATTTAAGTAAATATTTTTTTTCAACCCAAAGATATCCCAGGGAAATATTCCTTTTCCAACCCAGGGATAATGTTAAAATGGACATTTTTTACATTTTGTGCGATAACTGGAATTCCCACTTTGATTTTTTTCTAAAATTAAAGGTCATGGCGATTTATTGCATGTCAGTTCGGTATCCTGAAAGTTTCAACCTGACTTGATAACCCGTACATAACGATAAAATGGCGATAACACATGCAATTTACTAGCTTGTTGTAATAAATAAATAAATAAA
>CH001324.1:120832-135917 GCA_000149265.1 Ciona savignyi | reverse complement strand
AAAATATGTTTCCTTTGAATTCAAAAGGAAGTCATTGTAAGTATCGCTCCCACATTTTCACAGTATATTCTTGTCAAATTCGTGCCCATCTAAGCCGTATTTGTTAACATTCTTCTAAGTTTCCATTTTTTTTAATATGCATTTTAAACTATGTTACGGCACGCGGTAATGGAGTAGACTCACTTGTCTTCGTTGTGATTTATTAAGCGGTTACTAAAAGAAAAAACAACGTAAATTATAAGCCATCAAAAACAAATAATATAACACACCTTTACATTACCACGTCCGTTCCTTAATATTAAATTTAGTCCCAAAATCCTTAGTTTTTCTTAAGAAACAGAGAGAATAACAGGCTGCGTCCCTTATTGCACCGTAAATGAAAAGAACTTAAAATGCAAACGTTAACTGAGACTCAAGGACAACTCATAGAAATCAAAGGTGACAAAATAAGTGAACCATAAAAACGCAACTGCATTGGTGCAGTTACATGGCTCTCCAAAATTTAAACAGAATTTTCAATATATAAAAATAAAAAAACGCAAATGATAACGCGACAAGTTTGTACGAACTCTTAAGACACCGCCTTGTACGAAACAATGGCTCCCCGTTCGGGAATCCCCGGTTCCGCCCTTAATCAATAAAACAAGTTTGTAAATCGGCATGTCTATGACCGAGGGTGTACTCGTTCGTCTGGTTCCTAAATATTTCACGGATTTGTAATCTCGTTTCCGACAGTCTTTATTCGACTTCATCAATTTAATCATTTTTTCTTTTTTCCTCTTTTTCCATGGCAGAAAGCTTGTCAGTGTTACTCTCTTGCGTCCCTGTGCTGCCCGCTCCCTTTTCTCAAAATCTTCAATAGTAATTTTCTTCACAAGAGAATCCAACCTTTTTTTGTCGCCTTTCAACACGAATCCTGGCGGTAACGCGGGTTTGTACATACAGTTGGAGCCTCCATTTGGACAATTCCAGAACCATCTGTATTTCTTCTCTTCTACTGCTTGGATGAAATGCTTGCAGAAAATGTCGGCTTTTGTCGCTAATTTGTTTCTGTCGTCGTGTTTCTTTTCCACTACTTCCTTTAACTTGTTATCGACCCATTTGACCTTGACCATTGTGTCATTATCTAATTCATCGCCTTTCCCATCCGCGTACAAACTTCTTTTCTCCACCTTGTGTTCCACAGCCAAATCGTGAGAGAATTTGCATTTGTCCGCTTTCCCACACAAACCTTGCTTAAAGTAAGCGCAAAGGACGTACTTTGGGTCTGCTTCTTTGTTAATTTTATTCTGAAAAACAACAACAGGTTTTAATAAACTGTCCATCTCTTCCCTAGTTTTCTTTTTCTCTTCTAATCTCGGTTGCTCAATCTTCCTTGCAGTGAGATCACCCCAGACTTGACTTGCTGATGATTTACATGTTTCACAAACTTTGGTTGTTTCTGTCCTTTCTTGTTTTTTAATCGGAATGTTTTTTCCTTTATTATGATCTTCTTCATGTTTGATCGTCCGTCTAAAATACTGAAAAAGACCGTGAACATGCAAGGGGGTAAGATGTGATCTACGGCAGATTGTACACGTTGCTCGGTTAGTGCATTTCATTGTTATATGCTCTCTACAGGAGCCACATCCGTAACAAAGTCCGCTCGTTCGTAAAAAGTACCGTCTATCCGCCAAATTTTTTTTCATAAACGCATCACATTCGTTTAAACCATGGGTGTTGCTGTTACAGTATGTGCAAAAATATGACCGGGTTACCTTCTGGGGATTGTCCGTACTTTCTCTTGATCGAATATGAAAGGAGCTCGTTGATCTGTTGTACGAGTTTCCTCGTTGGTCTAAAGCGGAACCAATTTCTTGTAGTTCAGGGATGTTTTCCCTTTCCGATTGTACAGCGATAAACTCTGCTAATTTTTCAAAGGGTGGGTAACTGTTTTTATTGTCCAATTTATACTTTAGTACCACATCCCGCCACCTATTAGAGATAAACTGAGGTAATAGGGCTACGATTTTGGCACTTTCCGTGGCGTAGTCCAACACGCCTAACTGGGGGATTTGTCTTTTTGCAGCAACGATTTGATTCAGAAAGTCTGAAAAGCGCCTTATACCTTTAGCGTCACTTGCTTGGATTTTGGGTCATGCATATAGTTTATTGGTAAATGAATTGCTGACCAAACTGTTGTTTCCATACCTTTCTTTTAGTTTGGTTCTTGCTTCCTGGTACGCTTCGTCCGACTGCAGCAGGAAGAATCCGTCAACCACCGATCTCGGTTCACCTGATAAAAACTGTTGCAAAAGATTAAGTTTATGAGCAGCGCTGGTTGTTTGTGTGTCGACTAACGCTGTGAACGCAGTTTCCCAAGCCGGAAATTGTAGCGGATCACCGTTGAACACTTCGATTTTAACAGGCAAGTTGTAGTTGACGCTTACCCTTGATCTCCGGTTACATTTCTCCGCTGAGTCACATTGTTGCAATCGATCCAGTGCGCGTTGGGCTTTTAACGTTGCTTCGTTTACCAGGTCTTGTAAATGCAACGCTTTCTCCGACCACTTATTCTGCAGGTACGTGGAACATGTTTCCTTCCTCTCCATATATAGTTTTCCAAAACTGCGTTTGGCCTTGAACAACTCCGTTACAGCTTGTTGGATCGGTCTTCGTTCGTCCGACACTATTGCACATTCCGTGACCTCATCCACATAACATAATAAACAATTCTCCGCGTCTAACAATTCTCTGTCGAACCTTGAATCCCGTCGAACCGTCACGTTGAAATCTAGCTCATCTAATTTAACTTCGGGCGAACTCGAAGCTTCCATCACATCCGTGTTTTCTTGAAACATAATCAACACCGACGTCGTTGTAAAGTAACTGTTACGGCACGCGGTAATGGAGTAGACTCACTTGTCTTCGTTGTGATTTATTAAGCGGTTACTAAAAGAAAAAACAACGTAAATTATAAGCCATCAAAAACAAATAATATAACACACCTTTACATTACCACGTCCGTTCCTTAATATTAAATTTAGTCCCAAAATCCTTAGTTTTCCTTAAGAAACAGAGAGAATAACAGGCTGCGTCCCTGATTGCACCGTAAATGAAAAGAACTTAAAATGCAAACGTTAACTGAGACTCAAGGACAACTCATAGAAATCAAAGGTGACAAAATAAGTGAACCATAAAAACGCAACTGCATTGGTGCAGTTACAAACTATGTTGATTAGACATTTTGAAATTTTAAACATGTCGAATTTGCTAGAACTAACCCCCCGAAATTAGGTTTGGATACACTGTTCTTTTGAAGTTAAAAATCTAGATTAGACGATTTAAGTTATACCAATGTCAAATGTTAAATTTGTGACTGTGAGGTATTTCACTTGGATTATTTGTCGACCGTTTGCCATCGTTTTGCCTTTTTTTCCCGTTTTCCATTTTTATTAATAGTCCTGCTTCATGTATTCATCGTGGAAACAAAAAATAAACTAAACTAAAAAGGACCCGTGATAACAAGTGACGAGGTTATATAACCTGGCGACCCCTAAGATCCATCCGGCAAAATTCTATAGCCTAGAGTTTAAATGTGGTTTAAGTTGGAAGTAAGTGTATTCAGAGCATAAACTGGGGAGACCGAGATTTAGTTTGACGGAAAACAGGGATTTCGTTTTATTAACGTTTATATTATACCACAGCTAAATAAAACAGCTAAAATTGTATGCATAACTAAATTCAAACTCAAAGGAGTTAAGTTTAAATTGTTAAAATATTGTTCATAATGAAGGGAGTTGTTTTATGTTTTGTGAATTTAGGCTTGACGGTTGTGCTGGCGGATCACCACGACATACCTTCGCACCCAACGTCCAGCCTCCAAGCCAGGTTTGGTTTGACGCACCGGTGTTTTGACGATTGTCCAACCGAATGTGCTTCAAAGGCTACTTGTTCAACGAGCACATGCATCGCAGCCTGCAGTTCAATCCGTATAGGTACGCATTATAATAGTCCCATAATACAAATACGATGCCTTTTTTAAGATATAAATAAAACTAAACTCTACATATATAACTAATTAACCAAAAATGAAGAAACAGTTGTACATTTGTGCGAGTGGTTTAAACAAATTCAATTTTTTTCGTTTGGTTATAATATTAAATTTAGGATAGGATAGGATATTCACTCATTAATCCGCTGGGTTCAGGCAATGTCCATAAATAAGTGCCTTGCCCAAGGACACAACCGACTAGCTAGCGACCAGTTTCGCAACTGCAACCTTTCGATTGAAAGGCGACGCACTTAACCGTTAGACCAGCGGGCCGGACGATTTATTGTACAGCTCGTGAGAAAAAGAGGCTCTGTTTGATGAAATGTGTGTTCGTGACTTGCTTAAACCAAGCGACCTCCTGCAAAACTTGTTCCGACCCTTGTATGCAACGTGAGCAAACTTGCAAAGTGGTACACTGCGTCACTGAGGGTCCAGTTGGACATACCTTACCGCAGCATATGTCTTCCGTACCGTGCCGTACCGTGCCGTACCGTGCCGTACCTGTGTTTTCCGGAATTGCTTACAGGTCGACACCAATGCATTAACCATTCCGCAACGCGGCTGGCAAAGAACCGATCATCGGTTCGAAACCAACCAGTACCGGATGAACAAATTACACCCATGAATCGTATACCATGTCTTGGCAGATTTAGAACGTTTAACAGATGATTGTCTTATTGGTAACCGAATAATGCTATAATACAATATTAAGATACATTTTAGTTTGTCAGTGTTACGAATGTTAGCTTTCTGTGTAAACTTTACATGTTTTGCCCGAATCATTGTAATTGTAACCTTCTACTTTCTATGCGATCTAGTACAATTTGTAACGCTTTTCTCTTTCAATAAGAGTTAATGGTGGACAATCACCCTAAAAATGGTTGTTACTTTACGTTCGTTCCGATCCTTACGTTGCTGTTGTTAAGACCTTAACTGAGGAAAAGGAGAAAAATAAAACATTTTGTGTTAGCCAATAATTACTTTAGACTTAGAGCGACTGTAAGAAAGACTTCCAGCATCCAAGAGTTTGGTAACACTCGTTAAATCGTGTGTGCCGGGTTGGAACAACTGAACGATCTTTCGGCTGCATTACCCTCGGCAGCAACGTAGAGGCTGTCATAGAACCACAGAATTTATACCACCTTTTTTATAGCTAAAATTGATTATTACGCGTTTAGGGACGTTCAACCAATTATTCTCCCTATCTCTCCAATGCAAAATGGCTGTCGCTTAAAATTCTGCCACAGAAAGTCTTTTCACAATTTAAGATTAAAAATTAAACTCGAATCTGCAACCCAAATCAAAACCACCCAAATTTTTACTTAAAAAAAATCTTTGTGCTGGTAATCCTCCGTAAATCGGGAACTTTTTCCCAACAAAACAGCTAGGAGATGCACAATCAACACCTTTTTTTCAGGACACTTTTACAAAACTTCACAGCTAAACAAAAATACTGACTCGTATCCTAGCACATGCTTCTTGCAACCAAACAACCACTCGGAAATTATCACCATTTCTACTTAGGAAAACCTAATTTAAATACCATGACCAAGACCAAGAAAATACCAGTGGCCAGTTCCGCAAAAGCAGTAGCGTCGATTAATTGGATATACGCCATCTATATACCTGAAGGTGTAGCATAACCGGTTTAAACTTACGCAAAGATAGGTTGGACCGTTTGGTGAGTTGTACCAAAGTAATTACTCATAACAAATTAAAAATGATTTAAATATTCTACAATACGGAAATGGGTTAAAGCTATAGTTTGTGACATTGGTTTGGTTAAAAGGGTAATGTACGAGATGTATATGTAAGCATTTCCATTTAAACAAAAATAAAACCGGCAACCGAATGTAGATTGACAGGTCATTGACTTTTGTAACGTCATTTTTGCGTTTAAAATATACAAATCTTATCCGGTAAAAAATGCTTTGTTTGCGCAATTCCATAATTACTACTCAATCCCCGGGCAATCAACGAGATGCAGTGAGATAATCAGCGTCAGGCGCTAATTTGTTTGGAGCCTCCCACTCAGTTTCCCAGCGAATCAGTTTAAAAAACAGAGCGAATCTCAATCAAAAAGAACCGCAGGAAATCTTAGTCGAAATGTATCGAGGTCCATGATTTTCTTTAAAGTGATAGTGTTTAAGGAATGATGTATATCTCATTAAGCTTGTATAAAAGCACGAAGTTGAGTAATAGAAGTGTAAAAGTGTTAAGAAAGGGGCAACAATTGAAATTAGTGGTAGGTCTACTTGCAAATGATGTTGATGGACAAAGGCGGTTACAATGTTGGAACTGGGCGGTGACGGTAGGATACAACTAGAAATACTAAAGTAAAATTGGTAGAAGCCAGTACTCAAACGGTTAATCTGACACCTTAAAATGTATTCCCATTGTCCATGTCCAGAAAAAAACTTCTTTAGTTCTATGTGGTAATTCAAGGCTCACACTATAGGAGTAATACGATTTACATCCTACACTTATTAAGTCCGTACCCATTCACCCACACGGCTAAATAGGATAGGATAGTATAGGATATTTATCCGCGTGAATGGGAAAACCAAGGGGATTAACACACGAGCAATCGTCAGATCACCTCGCGCCCATCGTCTGGTTACCGGAGCTATTGCAGTGTGTTGTATATAATAGACACGTTCCTTCAATTTGGTAGAACCCATTAATCTGGTGGGTTCAGTCAGTGTCTGTAGAGTGCCTTTCCCAAAGACACAATCGAGTAGCTAGCGACCAGTTTCGCATCTGCAACCTTTCGATTAAAAGACGACGCATTTAACCGCTAGACCGATCGGACGGATAATTTGAATATTGATCATTTAAAACAGAAAACCACAAGTGGTGTATTTTCAATGCAAGTTTATTAGGTGAAAGTGTAAAACATGGGTTAGTGAAGCGGTAGAAGCGGTGTATTATAGCATTAGAAGGGCGCGCACAAATATTACACGTTTAGCGCTGTTAATATGACACGACATGGTATAAGATTCATGAGTCGGACTTGTTTATCCGGGCCTGGTGGGTTTCGAACCGATGATCAGTCCGTTACCAGACTCAATGCGAAATGAATTATGCATTGGTGTTGCCCTGGAAGCAATTCCCGAGAACACAGGTACGGCACGGTACGGAAGACAGATGCTGCGGTACGGTCTGTCCGGCTGGGCACTCAGCAGCGCAGTGTGCGAACTTGCAAGATCGTACACGTTGCATACAAGGGGCGGAACAGGTTTTGCAAGCCGGGGTCTGGTTCAAGCAAGTCTTAAACACGCATTTCATCATACAGTGTTTATTGTCCTCACCAGCTGTTCAAAGAAACAAATAAAAGTTTAATACGACCCATAACTTAACACCAAAAAAAGATTTATATTAAAGAAAAGCGTTAAATATTTAATAGTTCCATCACAACAGCACGATTTAAAGTAATACAATGTTCTATATAAAATAATATGCGTTAATACAGGAAGCGAATTTGTATTATTGGATTATTATATATAACGCGTACCTCGCCGGTTTGTTCTGCAGGTACGAAGGCATGTTCTCTTTGCACAAGTAGCTAGTGGTGCACATTCGGTTTTACAACCGTCAATACAGCTGTGTGTCATACCAAGCCTGGCCTTAAGGTGGGCCAGTATGGGGCGGTGGTGATCCGCCAACACAACCGTCAAGCCGAGAATTACGAAACATAAAACAACTCCCTTCATTATGAACAATATTTTAATAACTAAAACTTTTCTTCCCTGTATGCACAATTAGTTATACACGAAATATAAAGGATTAGAATTTGTTTTTTTATTCTATAAATACCACCTGAATAAAATTAGGTCCCTATAAATGTTAATAAGTACCAGAACTAAACTGTTTTTAAAACAATCTTAAGCCTGGCTTACATATAAAAAAAAAATTACCACAAAAATAAGTAGTTTCTAAAATATTTAACAATAAAAATAAATTTATTCTTAAAAATTATACATAAATTTATTTGCAAAATGGTCATAATTAAATATCTTAACTAGCAACTAAACCTAAACTTGGGAAATGCAGCGACTGGCGAATTGTCAGCAAATATATAGTCCGTTAACACCAGGTGCCCTGTAAGTGCTAGGCAAATGTGTAATACATTTCAGCAACCAGTTATATTTAAGCCTCCCCTCCTGTATCGGTTCACCCTTCGTTAGTCATGCAGATCTGCTGCGTTCTTGTATTTCCCAGACTTCCTATATCAATGTTGCAACATGTTAAGGTTTTTATACTGGGAAACGCAGCAATTGTGCGATTCCTACTAATCAGCTCGACTAGTACGAAAGAATGCTGGTTTAAACTTTAAAATGCTATCGTCACCACGGTTAACCAATCACCTCCCCATAGCCTTTATCGGTCTAGTTCATTGCCGCATTGCATAGCGTGCAGACTTAAATGCACAGCTGTACGGTATGGTCTCATGCGTGCAACTTAACCACACGTTCTATTTTGCTCCATACCATACAGTCCCGTCACAATGGATATATGATGCAAGAATAACCGTTGATGCATCAGAACTATAGTAATTAATCCTTTATTTACGGACAATAGCGCTTAAATAATACAAAATACTAAATAAGTTCGACCTGATAAAAAAAATTGGTATAATGTAGTGAATCGCCTCTGATCAAAGGAATAATCGTATTAGTTTACACAGTTTGGGCTTACTGGATATGCTATTGGACGTCTTAACATGACATCTAGAAATTAATCGTTCAGATTTAAGAAAATATGAAACATGAAACATAATGCCATAAATCTGTCATTTTGACTGTAAACATCCGTCATCTGGGCGAATTGTATTGTTAAAACCCCGTGATAGCGTTGCATATTTCCAGCAATAAGCTTTCGGTCGTGCAAATACGAAAAAACAACTGTTCGTGGTAATCTTGTGGGTTGCGCTCGGGTAGTCTGTAGGGAGTATGTTCTGAGGTCATGCTCGGTCTTTTCTGCATTTATCCAGGCTGCTTTCTGCACTGTTGTCCTAAGGGAAACATGGCGTGATCTAGTAACTTCAAATAAAATAATCTTAATCCTTTAGATCAAATACACAACACACAACAATAACTGTAGCAATCAAAATGTTAGCACCAGTAAACTAAAGAGCATTATGTTATAACATGGATTAAAAGTTATTTTTTCATCCGTTTTTTACCCTTGGCCAAATTTATTTAAAAAAAACATTTATTTCAGGTTTAGTTACTCTACAATATTTCTTCAATAACAATCATGTCTACAAGCGTTCTACCTGTACCGCCATCTGCCGATAGTTGCTGGTCGTACAGAATAGCGCTAGCTGTCGTATCCACGGTTCTAGCTCTCCTTGTGCTTGCTGCTGGGGTGTATGTCACGTGGCGAAAGCTGAAGACCGCATGGAACAGAAGAAGGTCGACGAAAAACGAAGGATTGGTAACAATTGGACGAAGAAGAGAGCGTTTGGCTCAAGGACAGGTGAAGGATATTTCTATTTTTGAATTTACTCAGCAGAAATACGATTTTTTTCACGAAATCTTACCGTGCGGCCAAAAAATGGTGACCACCTCAAAAAAATAGAGGAAGTCAACCGAAATATAGCCCCTATATTTCTCCCCCTAGCTTTTGATACAATCCCACTTTAATTTGCACATTCATTACTTCTAAACCCAACATTTGTGGTTAAAACCCCCGTACTACGAAGGCGTTTTTATCATTATCATCATTATCATCATTATTATAGTTCCCGTGTTATTCAGGTACAGACGGGAATCGTCTTCGACAATAACAACCGACCAAATATATCCGCGCTACACGACAAAGGTGCTTGCCCTGTTGTCATACCAACCATTCACGTCACTGTGAATGAAGACGAAACGGAATCTATGACGTCACAGGACATGACGTACGCACACATCCGTCGCGGCAAAGCTCGGTCATCACACAGATTAGCTTCTCCCTTGTCCAGAGCAACTAAGCCTTCCGGGGAATATGCTGATCTGGTTGTCTCACCCGGTCAGTTGGTCAATTTATTTCTGCGCATTATTTACTTGGCACATTGAAGAAAAGATTTATAACTGTTGTTATAAACGTTAATATTAACCACCTTTGGCATTGTTATAGTAGGAAGTCAATTGGGTTCTTGGCCATTTACTATGAAATTGCAGGGCAGTCACACCAAAGTAGTCTTACCATATTTTGGGTTTATAATTTTAGATTCAAGTTAATCAAGTCGATTCGATTAAATATGTATTTCTCGTTTTTAAAAAGATGTCTTCCACACACTTGATTTACAATTTTGGATTATCACAGTTAAAACTAGTTTATGTAAAACAACTAGAGGCGACCTACCTGTATCAAAATATTTCCTGTTTTTTTTACTTTGACACACTAACATGATTATCATCGCAGGTAAACCTCAACCGAGTCGAGCTCTGGACGCCAGCACACCCATTTCTAATCAAAACCCGAGGCAATATCCATCCAACACTGATGACACGTATATTAGCCCTGGTAGGAATGAACTTCCTTTATTTTTTAACTATACAATATTTTTTTTAATATCAAACAACCCTTTTTTTCAAGTCGAACAACCCTTTTTTCAGTTGAAGAATCCAATTTTCAAGTTAAGCAAAGTTAAACTATACCCTTTCCAGGTTAAACAACTTTATTTTGAACTACCCACGCCTTTTTTTAAACTACACAACCCTCTATATTTTAAATAAAACGACCTATCAGTAAGTTGTTTTCTAAATGTATCATTTTTAAATGTTACTTACAGTACAGTACAAAAGGCCTTCAACAAATATCACTGACACCCAAGAAGTGTTCGATAATGATATCCCAGGAATTCGCTCCCGTCTGGGTAAGTTTGTCCTATTCTGGGTGGTATAAGATATATACCAAACCGGGTTCAATTATAGCTTTCGAAAGTTTCGTAAGTGGTTAAATTTAATTCTCGACGTGGTGTTCCCCCCAGGTAAGTTGTCAATGTTTTTACATCAATAGTTTGTAATTATATCGTTTAACTTTACAATTTCGGTAGAAGCGATCTTGCTTCCGCGTCTGCTGATTAAATATTTATATAGCTTATTCAGCCGAAAGGTTGCAGGTTTAAAACTGGTTGGTTGCTGACTAATAGTTTTGTCGAAAGGCACTCAACGGACATTGCCCAAATCTAGAAATGTTTTTTTTAATTTAAGGAACGTCTCGACCATACATGACACACTGCAATAGCTCCGGTAACCCGACGATGGACGCGAGGTGATCTGACGATTGCTCGTGTGTTAACCTTGCGTTTTTCCATTTACGGGGATAAAATATCCTATCCCTAAGTAATCAACTAAATTAAACGAGTTTGTTACCAGTCCTCTTAAACACTTGTACTTTTATAGCCAGCGCTATATCTGCCATTCCTCGTCGCATCTCCTCCACCATTTCCGCGCTTGGGACGAATGCTCCACCTGCAGTCACCCCCTCAAATTCACCGCGTTTGACGTCATCAGCTAATGACGCAATCTACCTTTCATTCCACGATGGCTCCGACTTGGCATCAGGATGTCGAGTGGTGGATAAATAAGAAATAATCAGCAACGCATCAGTTTCTATACAAGTTCAAACTTCTTTTGTTTTTCTGTACTTACCGGTTCTTTTTGTTAATGTGTTAGAAGTGGGGTAAAAAATACTATTTTTTCTTATATTTAAGGTTTAAAAACTGTTCAAAAAATAATGTTTATTGTTTGATTTGAGATTTAAAGTCTGTTGTAAAAAAATCGTTTCTTTTTTGTTAAATGTAAGGTTTAAAGACTGTTCTAATGTTCTAAGAAATATTGCTCTTTTTGTTTGGTTTAAGGTTCCAGGACTTTTGCAAAATACAAGAATACTTACCGTGTGTAGGGATATCGTATAAGCGTCTTTTCAGTGTTGTTTTGGACATGAATATTTCAGAACGTAGTGGACTACATTATTAATGGCGTCGGTGTAGAACCCTCCAAAGGTCGGTACAGGGAAAATTAAAGCCTTACAAGCTGTGTAGGTGATTATCAAGGCCAGATTTTATTTAAACTCTAGAATGGGTATGAAATAAACCAAATATAACGAAAACTGTAAATGTAGACTATAGAAAGAATATAGTTCCGCAGATATTTCAATTATTGACATCGTTTAGAACTGTTTGTCAATAATTCCATTGTGTACCACGTATTCTGGATAATTTTGCAATAATCTTAAACCTAAAATCACAGAATTTTCTTGTCGGCCAATTGCTCAATATTCAATCGTCCCATCTTGTAGCGTGGTGGATTAGTGTGTCGCCTTTTAGTCGCAGGGTTGCAGGTTAAAAACTGGGTACCAGCTGGTCGGTTGTATCCTTAGGCAATGCAGGCAGTAAGCGGATATATTGCCTGAACCCTGTGTAATGAAGGTCTACCAAAATTGAAGGAGCATCTCGATCTTACACAACACAGCAAAGTAGCTTTGGTAACCGGACGGTGATTCATGAAAATGTTGTAAATTATATCACCGCAGTTATAAGCTGTAATCACGACTACAAACTAGATCATTTGCGGTTGCAGTGAAACTCGAACCAATCACCTTCGTACCTATAAAAACCTTTCTCGGTCTCTCAATAAAAACCATACGATGGTGCTTTATAAACATATATTCATTGTTGCTTTAAAAATTAAACGGAAAAAATAGGATAGAATAGGATAGGAGGAGAAGGATATTTATGTTTATCCCCGTAAATGGGAAAACCAAGGGGGTTAAAAAAATTATTAGATCGTGTAGTTCTCCTCGTTAGTTATGTAGGTTTGTGTTAACAAATAATACTTCGTTAAAACAATGTTTTATTTCTAGAATAGTCTAATATCAACTGTTGTTTACAATGAGTGGATATGAGGTGAGTACTATGGACGCAAGTGGAAACGGGAATTTCAACGAGAAAACGTCCACACCTTACAATATCACTGACACCGTAACAACCCTTCTAGTAAACACCACTTTCGTCGACGCTTGCACCCAGGTGAGACAGATGTTACGGTGATATTAACATCTAAAACTTATTTACGTGGATTCCATTAGTTTAATATTTATACTCTTTAATTTTTACGACGTGTTTCAACGACTGTTAGTTTTTTCATCCTTTCCTGTTCCATCTACAACATGTTTATTTACATCTAACTCATATCAACGTGGGTGATCTGGTCAAAATTGTTATTCCAGCGTGAATATGAAATTATACATATGTGATATTGCCAATTTATTTAATTTATTTTAAAAGGTGTTAAACGAAAGACCAAGTTTTGAAGAATAGGCGTTCTATTTTAGTTGTGAATATGATAAACACCTATATGTTTAAATAGCCATGTCAGTAGCCATTTGAATTTTCCATATTTTGTTGTTGTCTGTTTGACTAAGCCAGTATTTTTATGTAGACATGTGTATATGAATAAATCTTTCTGACCTTTCACCACACGACCGTTCGTATATACTTACAAACAACCGCATCACGGGTTAAAGTACTTACCTCCCACACCATTATCCCCAAATTACGAAATTGTATAATAACAAGATAATTAGTGACATATACAGCTTGCCAACTGCTTCCCTATGCGAACAAGATTCTTCAGTTTGTTCAGATAAATAATTCAACAATACAATACGCCGTGGTCCACACGTGATTATGTGAACATATTGAAAGGACCCCATAATCGTTGAATATAACCGCAATTCAATACCTTTATTAACCTATTGGTTGTGGGTTCGAGGCCCTGCCTTTTAAAAGCTCTCTTAATTTAGTCGATTGCCTTAAAAAGATAGTAACAATATGGCAATATTTTTTAGTTGATTCTTGGGTAGGAAAATACAGTTTTATAGAATTATACACTGAATGTGAATTCACAACATCTCGTGTTGTATGGAAGCTTTACATTGTGTAATTGGAATTGGTTGGTATAGAACACGAAAGTTTTAATTACATTAAACACAATGCCCCTTGATTGCTCTATTAAACAGGTTTTTCCTAAAATTTGCGATTGCATATAATCTAATAGAAATAGAGGAGAAAATTATAAGGGTTGTTTTAATCGAGTAGTTTGGCCACTTAAAACTAAATATGAAATCAAGAAACCTGGTAAATGATAGACAGATTGTGTATTTTCCTGAACCCAGCAGATTAATGGGTTCTACTAAATTAAAGAAACGTGTAAATCTGACGATTGCCCGTGTGTTAACCCCCTTGGTTTTACCATTCACGGGGAAAAACATAAATATCCTATCCTATCCTATTTAAGATAATTAAAGTTTTAATTAATTTGCTTTCTATAGTGGACAAGACAACGGGTATTCATTGAGATTTATCTGGCTATTGCGTTGTTCGGGAATATATTTTCTTGTTACGTCATTCTGACGACAGTCCGGCGAAGAGCGACGTCATTTATTACGTCATGCATTGTGATTGCGAACGTATGCAGCACATTGACGGTAAGCACCTGAGGTTTAATCATTTACCGGGCTAGATTTCGATTGCATGATAGGCACGTCACTATAAAAGGAGCCGCATATGAATCGGTCGCGGTAACCATTCTGCTACACCACCGTTTCTTAAATTCCTTTATGGGTTTGCAAATGTGTTGCCTTGCAGTGGTAGAATATATGATAATAAAGTTGATAATTGGTTTTTACATGGTAGGGAAAATACAATCATAAAACACGGACAGTGTAAAAGTGTTTGTACGGTTGTGTGACCAAATGGTTAACACATCCGATACATTTATCGATAAATATACAAAACAAACAAAACGGTCTTTGCAACGAGCCCATCATTGGTTTGAGCTGAATCAAATGAAATCAAAAAAGTACAGTACCTGGAGAGCCACAGTGGTGTTGCGAAGCGCTTGTAGTGTAATGTCATGAATCGATAGCACTACAACTTTTGAAAAGTTTATTTAAAGCCGCTAAGTGTACCTTGCCTAGCAACGAAACTGCACAGAAAAAGTATGGTAAAGGCAGAGATCGACAAGTTTTATTTTACGGGCCAAGTTTCAAAAG
>CH001324.1:81583-120732 GCA_000149265.1 Ciona savignyi | reverse complement strand
GGGCCATTTATGCTTTTGAAACTTGGCCCGTAAAATAAGAAACCGTTTTTGTGTATAGAACTATATGCCCCCCAACAAATAACCAAATGATGTCACACTCATGCCCAGGCGCTTCACCTTCTGTCTTTTCCGTTCGCATTTACGCAGTCGCTCCCGAAAAATGAAATTCCAAACAAGTTCACTCAACTACCGGTAAGTAATCAAAGTTGCTGTTTTGTAAGTTCATTAAATATGGATGGGTGGATTTGTTACTCGTGTTCGGGTTTAGTCCAACTGTGCCACAGTAACAAGATGGCCGTACTATTGAATTCTGTTTTAAAGGCCATCTGCAGTAGCCTTTTAACTGCCGCAGTGGATTCTAATGCGTCATTCAAATTATAATGAGTTATATGTTTGGCATATTGCCCCATATTACAATAGGGTACTTTTTAGGTCAATGTCACATTTTAGACATTTTTTTATTAAACGATTGTCTACTGCTATCCACGTCAACACAGTTTCAAGTTTGGTAAGGTAATATAGTGTTGAAAGTTTTGTAATGAGCCGTGGGACGGTGTACGTAAATAAGCTCATTGCCCTTTTTGCTCTACAACTCCATGCAAAATGCAGACTCTGTTTATATACGTCTGTTTGGACCGTCTTTTGCATCAAGATAGATGGGCAAATAACGGATATTCGTCCGCATAGGATTTATAGTACAAAATAACATTAAAGTGTAAAATAAGGAAAACTGCTCACTAAAACTATAGATAATTAGTTTAACCCTGACCCAAACACTAATCTCCAACCCATATCTAACCTTAACGTTGATCAAGGACCTAAAACTAACTCTAACGCCGTAATAGTTATTTAACTACGCAGTTTCCTTTTAGCTGTTGTCCGTGTCTGCAATCCTGTTGCCGGAGGTTTTTGGGTTTGTATTTGTATTTGTACAGATGTTTTTAGCTGAATCATCTTAATTTGCTAGGAAAAAATCTAAATCATTTTGTATTCAAATCAAATTCGTCTAAGGTTGGTTCTGAACTTCCCAATTAAGAGAGATTATATATAAAATAAGACCATGAAAGACTACAAACGACCATGAGAGACCATGAAAGATCATAAAAGGCCATATTAGACCATATATGACACAAAAATACCAAAAAATACCATATAAGACCATAAAAGATTATAAAATACCACACAAAAACATATAAGATTATAAAAAATAGCATAAAAGACCATATAAAACCATAAAAGACCCTATACGACCATGATTTCAAACAACAGGTCCAGGATGACAACTTCGGTGCGTGTTATCAAACAGGAGGCATCGCTTGTAGGGTTTCCGGGCTGTTATTTGGTGTTTTCCTCTACCTCCCTCTGGTGACTGTTACGGTGGCAAGTATTGAGCGGACGATCGCCGTATTTGGTTGGCAAATGTACAAATTCAGGTGGGGGATATCCAACTGTAGAACGGTCGTGTGGCCGAATGGTTAACGCGACAGATTCTATTGTAGCTTTGTATATACAAACGGTCTTAGTGACAAACCCATCATCATGGGGTCATAACTTAATAAATAAATCAATACCCTAGGATATGGATATTCATGTTTATCCCCGTGAATGGGAAAACCTAGGGGGTTATCACACGGGCAATCGTCAGATCACCTCGCGCCCATCGTCGGGTTACCGGAGCTATTGCAGTGTGTTGTATATGATAGACACGTTCCTTCAATTTGGTATAACCCATTAATCCGCTGGGTTCAGGCAATGTCCGTAAAGTGCCTTGCCCAAGGACACAACCGTCTAGCTAGCGACCAGTTTCGCACCTGCAACCTTTCGACTGAAAGGCGACGCACTTAACCGCTAGACCATCGGGCGGGACAAAAAAAACCTCTAATAATCTCATTAACTGTAGCAATAACGAAACTGTAGTGTAGGTTGCTATTTGCCAAGCAGGGTGGATTAATTGGTTAGACACCAGCCCTGTCGGTAAGAGGGGTCCTTGGGCGAGCCATATAAGACCATCGCCCTTGGGCGAGGCATTTATCTAACATGACATGGACTCACTGGATTGATTGCTTTCAAATAAAATTAAAGGAACGTCTTAATAATACACAGTACACTGCAATAGCTTTGCTAACCCAACAGTTTGGGAGATTTTATTATTATTATTATTATTAACGGCCGCGTCCGCTTTATTTAATTATTTATATCCTTTTGTTACGACGTGTTTTAACGACTGGTTGTTTAGCCTTTCTTTCCTGTTCCTAGGCTGTGATTTGTTTCTTTTGTTGTTTTATTACTAGAGAAAAAAACAATTTATCTTACTAAAAACTAAACGACAGTGTCATATACCGACCCATATAATATATAAAACGGCCCAAGTGACGTCCCCACCTTGGATTTCGAAACTTTCGGTGTCAGTACAAAGAAAACGAAAAAACTAAACGAAATGTCGAAGTATCTAAAGCTTCCAACCTCCGCAGATCCCACACAGTGTCTGGCATCATGTTGACATTATTCATCAGCACCACGTTTGCAGTTGTTCTGTCATTCACGCTACCAGCCATCGGGATTGGAACGCAATATGTTTACAAGGAATTCTTCAAAATCTGCTGGATATCTCACCAAATTCAAACCAGCACCATTAAGGCTTTAGTTTACTTTGTACGTTAAGGTTTAGTCTTAGTATAGGTTATTTTTTAAACTTTTTTTACCAGGCTTAGTTTCGAACCCATACTGGGTTCGTTTCTAAGACCGTTTTTTATGTAAGTCGGTATGTGTATCGGTCGCGGTAACCATTCGGCCGCACGACCGTAATTAGTAAAGGATATTCATGTATATCTCCTTAAAGGCCCAACGTGTGTCATAGCACGGACAATCATCTGATTACCCCGCGCCCACCGTCGGGTTACTGGAGCTATTGAAGTGTGTTGTGTTGTATATGACACGTTCCTTCACGCAATGTCCGCTAAGGGCCTTGTCTAAGGACACACCCGACTATTATACTTTTCCAAACAAATCTAGCTAAATCACTCAAATCCAAATCTAGCTAAATCACTCAATCCAAATTTAGCTAAATCACTCAAAACAAAACGATATATGATTGTATAACAAATAAAACTTTGTCGTTAATTTATCAATTTTGACTGAACACAGACGGCTGGTATTGGAACTCTTCTCATTGCTATAATGTTGGTTACGACTTACCTGATGGTGCGCGCGCAATTCGCTCGTAAGTTCAGATACGAGGAGGGTCGGGGAAATGAATGTACAATGTTATTCCTTCAATGCATCATAATGAAGACAAAGACTTGGGAATTGTACAGCAAACTCTTTATTGCGGGTTCAATACTCACGATGATGTTATACTTGCCGTTAACAGTAAGTTCAAATATTTCCGCAAGTTAGTTTATATTTATAGCCCGGTCGAAGATGGGTGTGTTAGCCCTTGTTACCCAAGGGTTGCAGATTCAAAACTGGTCGCTAGCCAGTGGATTGTGTCCTTGGGCAAGGCAATTGGCGGACATTGCCTGTACCCAGTGGTTTAATTGGTTTTACTAAATATTTAATATGAATACCCGCTGAGTTATTGGCTCAAACAGTATCATTCTGCATACAAACAGGTCGGCTATATACTGCGGTACAGCGTCTTTGCCAACGATCGTGCTTACTGGTTTGATCTGATGACCGATATCGTTATTCTTATGATTCCTGGAGTTACGCCCCTAGTGTATATAATCAACCATAAACCTCACCGCAAGAGGGTGGCAGAGATCTTCCGCCAATGCTCAGTAGAACAAAAGAGCAGGTATATGGTATATTAAATA
Organism: Ciona savignyi; assembly: GCA_000149265.1. Taxonomy (NCBI): domain Eukaryota; kingdom Metazoa; phylum Chordata; class Ascidiacea; order Phlebobranchia; family Cionidae; genus Ciona; species Ciona savignyi. Next base: position 116,917 of record CH001324.1, on the reverse strand, counting down.
ACTGCACAATAAATAATTGGATTCGTACTTAAGGACTGTCGTTTTGCCGTCTTTTTTTCTGTTTCCAATTGTTTATAAAGGGTTCTGTTGCATGTTTTCATCGTGAAAACAAAAAAATAAACTAAATCGGCAATAATAAAATAAAAATTTTCTAAGTCGTGTAAATTACTTGATATTTTAGATGGGATTTACGCAGTTTGGGGAAAATAATCCGAATAATATTACTGACATATTATCACCCACAGAATATCTCCTCTGACAAGTCCATCTTTATTTGGAAGTCTTGACCGTGGGGATGGAAATAGGCTTAACAATCCACTCTACAACGACAGCTTTCTTATTGAGAACTACCGGGAACCACGACCATACTTGAACCAACGAACACGTGGTCGGATTCCTTTCGAGGTTGGGAGGGACGAAGCGCCGGAAATTAGAGATCGATTTCCCGCAAGAGAAATCCAAAACACCCGTGCGTTTCACCGCGATGGTAATGATAGATATCCGTTATACCACGACGCACACGTCCATCGTGTCAACCCACTTTATGATCATGAATGTGAGACCATCGTCAAAACACCGAGAGTTTCCGAAATATTCCGAAATCGTCCGAACGATTCTACAACGCAAAAAACAACACGGGAAGCAGTAAAACTAACTTCTCAAAATGAAGATTCGCTTTCTAGGATCCTTCTTCGGCACGCGCGTAACATGGTTCCATCACCGCGACAAGCACGAAATCGCTTCCCGAGCAAACAGCAGTCCTCACGTCGACGCCTGCCCGAGTCCAATCTGCCTGTTGTGCGACAACGTCTCTCAGATCGTCATCATTATAGTTATAACACACGTCACAACGAACGTCAAGACGTAACTTTCCACAGACATGAAGAAAATTCTAAAAATCTTTCCCTCCGTCCATTCGACGAATCTCACTATCAAAGTGAGCCCTCTGCTTCCCTCCAGTGGTCAAAACGCAATCGGAGCCCGACGCACAAACCGCAGAAAAAAATATCCTTTTCGGACTCGACTTCCGACCGGACCAGCTTTCCACATCGAATCGCGGGGGTGACATCAGAAGACCCGGCCAGAAGACGTCGCTTCGATGCTTCTCGAAGCAATAACCTCAGCGTGCCGTACTACAACATGCAGATTACCGAAGTTCCTACAGGTAAGCCTGCAAAAAAATGATTTTCTTACAGAAAAAATATTTTTTGTACGGTAGTGTGGTGGAATACAAGACCGTGTTTTATACACTTTAGGCTATTTGGGATGTTTAAATGATTTATTTCAAAAAACTGTATGACATATAAATAATATGGATTGATAAATTCAATTAATTTACTACAGTTGATATTTGCTTGTTGTTGAAATGTTTTTGCTGAATCTTAGATAAATAGTCTGAATCAACATTCCAAAACGCCTGAAAGCGAAAAGTGCAAATTCAGCTTTATTTATCTCTATCCTATGATCTACAAGTTGTTTATAAGAGTCGGAATCTTGTATCGCAGGTGACATTCCGACGGACGAAAGTGGACGTTCTCTCTCACCGCCCAGACATTATAACAAGCCTGGATACCTTCCAAGTGATAATACTCACATGATTCGTTCCAACGTACAATACAACCGACACCAACGAAGATAAAAGTGGTCAAGTGGTCCAGGCCAAGTGTGTTGGATTATACGGTCACTTATATTTCACAACTCCGGGTCACGTTTCACCTTTGCACGAGTTGCAAAGGACAGAAAGGCAGTGGGAGGTGCTTATCGTATTAAAAATGTCAAAATGTCAAGCGTTCGGCGGTAACTGTACAAGCCAAACTCAAGCACCAAAGCTGCTAGTGATACACAACACCTCACAATCGCAACAATTCTACTTGAACAAAATCCCGCTTTGGTTGATTGGATACCGTGCGAGTTTTCTATTCCACCCTGAGAAATGTATTATGGTTCTGTACTATACGACTTATCGTTCATATTTTTAAGATTTTCGTCTAAGCCCCTATGGATTACTTATTCTCCGATTTCTTGTTGTATTTGTAGTAAACGAGAATTTATGTTTTACAACACCTAATACTCATGATCTTTTGGGTGACGGTTCAATACACAGCCATTGACCTGTAGCGCCTGTTAGTTTATTCGGATACCAGTCGCCAATCAGACAGTTTAGCACTCGAAATCTATACCAAGCTCTTATTATCACTATTCACATGATTTAAATAATTGAAACTGCTCTATTACACTGGGATATAAGCGCACACTGTATTATTGTCATGATATTAACTATAACAAATTGAAGAAATGCGTCGTTCCCCGCATTAAAAACTATTATGTAAGCTACTATGACGTATTTTATGACTCTACCCTAAAAGTATTTTTACTTTGATTACATTTTTACTAGTGTAGTGAATAGCTTATGGCCAAGTTAAACTTAGATTTATCTTTCGAATTTATCAAATTTTGTGGTTAAGTTAACTATTGTCTCCTGTAGGAGAATTGTTTTATTAAATTACTGTGCGCTATTTACGTCGTGGTATTAAACGACCACAGTTTGAACCACCCAAATCGAACCTTAACTCAAGAAATTTTGATTTTTAAGCTACTTACTGCACAAACCAATGGATAAAATTGCAAGCATTACACTTGTTTATGGGATTACTCCATCACAATTGCCAGTGTTTGCTAACAATATAAACCAGTCTACCGCAATACAGTCCTTGTTCAATAAGCGTAAGTCAAATATGTTTATTTTTAGCACCGAGTTAGTTATTAGGGCAATTAATCACTGAAAATTTGCTTTATCAGTGTAGGTGACAAATGATTTACGCTTTATATACTAGTCTTGCGCAATCTACAGATATGCCATGCGGTACATGCAAAAATGTATGAGTAGTTAAGACTTAAAAGTTTGAAGTCATATGTTAGATGTGATATAAAGGACTTCAAGGTAGGCAAAACTATGCATATGCAGTTTTACAATCCAATGTAAAATGCCTATCATTACCCGCTGTATGCTTATACACGCATTCTTATTTATACTAGATTGCCCAATAGTGGTATTTACGTACAGTTCACAAATCAGGTAAGATTACTAGTTTCAAACGTTGAAGTCTTAAAAAGTACAATAGATATAGCAGTTTGTGTGAAATTGACCCCCAGTTTGGGAAGCCCTGATTTTGGGTATCGTATAAATAATGTCTTTTAAAAAAATCGGCTTTTAACTGCTCTATACGAATATTACCATTGGATATCATATGAATACTTTATTAGCGAAAATGCGAAAAAATGGCAAAAACGATTGGACACTCAAAATACTGGTATGGGAACATTTTCATTTCGATTTTAACGCTTCACAAGAAGCGGACGACACAGTATAAGAACACGGGAACGCGATAGGAATGCAGCAGGGCAGTAGCTATCAAGGCACAATAAGTAACATAGAATATGCTGATACTCGGAGCACGAATTATGGACACAGAAGCAGTAGAGAGCCTGTCTCAAATGTTAGGCGTTAATAGGCACGGTACGCTTTGACTAGGGCTACAGAGGCGCCGCCACTGCATCTATTACGTCACGATGACGTCAGGCACGTCACAATGACGTCAGGTACGTCACAATGACGTCAATGAAGTAGATTAAACTTGCGAGGCAGAAGCAGGTTATTAATAGCGTGAACCACTCCGTTAGTCGCTTCCAAGTCGGATTCAGTCACTTTGGCTCGAAGTCGTTTCCGCTTCCGCCCGAGCAAGATTCCTCTTCGCTTGGGACAGGTAAACACGGATCCCCCACGGTAGGTGCGGTGACGCAGGGATCGTTGGGATAACTTGTCGGCGCAGTTGAACCCTGGATTGTTGGTACAAACATTTAGCTTTGTTGTTTCAACATGGCACGTTGTTTCAGTCAAAAATATCGATGTTACAAATATGATACTAATAAAAAGCAATAGCATACCACTAATATTTATTATCCTCCATAATAACAATGTGCCGTTGAACTAAAGAATGCAATGTTTTAGTTATTAACCTTTAAATTGACCTTTATTTTTATTTGTTTCGCATTTATAAAAAAAAAAACAACTCATCAACATTCATATTGATTTCTGATACTGATGGGTAGAATGTTAATGCTATGGTTTATGATATGAATTCTTTGTTGAGATTCGGTGACGTTAGTATTTTTGTTCTATGACTATAACCTGCTAAGTTTTACCAAAAAAACTACCTTTTTGCAAACTTCAGAATCAAAAGTAGTTGTTTTAATCACAAAAATTACGTATATTCCTTAATAACCCACCTGGGATCAAATGGAATCGTAGAACACGAAGCAAGAGCTGCCGCTTCCTAAACAGCCGGTTCAACACAGGCTGGGAAATCCTCGCAAATGCATCGTTGCTCGGTGCAAAGAAGGTGAAATGTCGCTTGCCATCCAATACCTTGAAAGTTGTGATTTATAGTTTTATGTTATACCTATTTTCTTAATTGGTGACACCTAAAATAATTATTATGCAAACTCGAACAGTCATGGATAATCCACGAATATTCTTTTGATATATCTTTAATTTTGCCACATTTGGCCAATCCGATGTAAAACCAAACATCATACGAGCAAGCACAAATGGCCCAAAAATGTTAAAATACTTTAAAGCAGATTTTAGTTGTAGTTTTACTCTTTTGTATTATGGTTACAAAAAAACAACCGATAAAGCTGAGTTCGACTAATGGAAGGGTGAACTACAAAAAGAGAGTCGACGGAGCATGGTTGGATGGGTGACTGTGCCGTTTATACCCAGACAGGGTGGAAAATCAACTCTTGTACTTTCCCCTTGCATTATTCAATCTCAGCTGTATTGGCTGGTTTGTTAAAATAAGTTGGAAAACTTACCGGTTGAAGTCCAGTGATTTTGATTGCGGTAATCAGAATGGAGAAGTTGCTCTTTGTTGAGTACATCAATGTGGCAAGTATTGAGCCAGATGGTGGTTGGAGAACCTGTGTTGATGTTCCAATTACCTTGGTGGGTTAGTGCGTTGCTATTTAGATTAAGGGTTGTAAGTTCGAAACTGGTGACTAGCTAGTCGGTTGTGCCCATGACAAAGGCACTTTGACTGAACACAGTGAAATGAAGGGTTTTACCAAATTGAAGGAAAGTCTGATTATACACAATGCAATAGCAAAAGTAACCCGACAGTGAACGCAAGGTGATCTGGTGATTGCCAGTATATTAACGCCCCCTTTCCTATTGGAGAGAATAAACGTGCACCGTAAAACGGGTTTAAACGCATATGTATACAATATCCAACATACTGCAATAGCCATGGTAATCCGTCTCATGTGGGTATTTCACGAGGTGATCTAAAGACGGCCCGTGTTAAACCGACATAGTTGTATAAATATCACAAGAACCAAGTATTTGGACTTGAATAGCATTCCTCGTAGTGTTAAGTATGTGGGCGACATATGGTGTGTAGGGTGGGACGTTGTGGCAACATATTCAGTGGTGGCACGGTCGACTTACCTTGTCCACAACAAACAGCGCTCCGTTGCAAGGTGGGGTTGGAACTTTTATTACTCTCGAGCATTGGAGACTGGTGGCCCTGGTGCGCACGACACGTCGTTGACCTTTCACCCGGATTCGACGGATTCTGACGTAGCGCGTGACGTGGATTGTCATTGGTGGGTTGAGGGTTTCAAGTTTGTCACGTGATTGTAACTCGTTGATTGAGACGATTTGAGGGATCACGTGGTACATAAGAACGTTACGTAATCGTTCTACGTCACGAATCAAAGATGATCTTTCGGATTTCTTCATTTTCTAAAAAGAAGAAAGTAATGAAAGGTCTACATTAATTAGTGTGGTATTCCGCATGTTAGACGTTACCGTGATCCACCGTCAAACAGTTAGAGGGGGGAACCTTATAGGGAATACATATTTATCATTAAACCCATGCCGACCGTCGAAAAGTTAATGTTTAATTACAATTTTGATCTAACGCCTTACTTCTGTTTACACATTGATAGGCAGCACATGTCTGGAGCCAAGTGCAGAAACAACTAATGCATAAAAATGTATATGTGTGCAAGCTATGGACTAGAACATTCAAGTGTATCCTCAAGGGTGGGAAAAGATGCTATGTCATCGGTTCTTATACTTCAAAAACTGGGCGGTCTATCCTTTCTTGTGATAGGTTGTTATCCAAAGTAGAAAATTACTTTCGGCATCTGATGTTATTTGATCTTATCTCTTCTACGAGGTCATCTATTTTCGGTAGTTAGACATAGTTTGCAGAACACCCATAAGTTGACTTTGTAATTATTGAGTTTTGTTATACTCCCAGACTAATTACGCCATATCTAAGCCGGGTTTCCCGCTATGTTATTTCAAATTCTGGCAGATGGATTGCTAAAAGTATCTTGAGTTCATGCTTGTGTAGCTTTTAAGTAGGCTAGGTTAAAATCGCTATGCAAAGGTCACGGGAAAGAAAGCAGTTTGGTTTGTAAACATCAACCGCAGTTGTGTATTTAAGCGATTTTGTGTTCCATAACTCGCGACGACCATAAACCATAATGCCATAACGGCATTTCTTTAAACACATACTACGTGTAAGAGGATCGTCGAATTTGCCAACTAATTCCGTTCTAAGTGTCCAATTTTAGTCTGCTTAACAAGATTAACGGGTCAAGAAAGAATAACTAGACATGTTAATTGTAAAGAATAGTTTTCTGTCTGGGTCGGAATAGTACTCTTGTGGGTTTTGTGCTGACATTTCCTCTTTAGCGTAGAATAAGTAACATTTTAGTGTGATGAATTTAGGCCAAGAAGTCTGGAAAATCTGCTTGCTTAAGTTCATTATATTTTTTGTTATTATATCATGATATCATTAGAAAATATTGCACTTTCTCTATTTTCATTAAATGTTTTAACAGTTTTAACAGATCATTAACGCTAATAATTCAATCTAAATATATGATCATGAGTTTTTAATATTTTTGTATTTTATTAGTTAGTTAATACTTAGTAGATACAAATTAAATTTAGAGTATAATGAACTTTATTAAAGTTAAAAAGTAGCAATATATATGTTCAAAGTCAAAAATGTTGGTGTTGATATAGAGTCACCTATCTTACCATAACCGATACTTTTGTGTGGATAAATCGAAAACCCTTTTTTCACTGAGCTTAGTTTTTTATTGTTTTTATTTATATAATTTGATATGTCTATATATATCAATCATACGACCGTAACCATTCGGCCACACAATCGTATAAATCGACACTTTTATACCGATGGTTGGCTACATCGGTAATATTGTCAGCGGCGGAAGGCAGCCGAAACTTTGTGTGATCGAAACCAGCCGCTGGCAAGACAGGTGTGTCCTTGGGCGAGGCAGTAATTGGACATTGCCTGAACCCATCAATGGATTAATATAAACCCATAGCACGATGCAATAGCTTCGGTAACCCGACGGTGGGCGTGAGATAATCTGACGTTTACCCGTGTAAAAGTACGTTTCCTAACGCATTCACAAGATAATCTGGCGATAACACTTGTTTTCCATTTTCGTCCCTGTTTTTTTTACTCACGGGAATAAAACATGAACATCCCATGTAAGTAGCCCACGTTACCGTTAAACAAGTCACCTATCATATAGGTCCGCTAAATTTATTAAATTGTATGCTTTTTCTTTTAAATGACGTGTTTTAACGACTATTCGTTTTGCCGTCTATTCCTGTTAATCAAAATGTGTTCCATACCTTAAATGCTTTGTTGTAGGGGGCTATCAAGGTAAAATTGTTCCCAGTAGCAAGAGCTGGCTTTATATCCGCTGTGTCGAACATTCCAACAAAAGTTGAAAGGTGGTTGTCCGATTCAACCACATCAAGCATCGACAACGCTGTAGGTAGAATTGGGGTGTAAACAATTATTCATGTAAAATTCAAATGGCAACACTAAAAGGAGGGAAAGCGGAAAGGAGCGATGGAGGGAAACTGTACACTAAAATTTTGGAAACCAATTTAAACCCTGCCCTAAACACCAATCTCAACCCCAAAACTAACTCTAACCTAACTCCACCCTCACGTTTAAAACTGATTCTAATGTAATAATCTTTATTTTAGTGTAAAGTTTCCCTCCTTCCCTCCTTCCATTCTTTAAGTTTTCCCCAAATTTAAAGATTTAGCTGTGTTTATGTAATATGACGTTTTTAGTTGTGTCGCAAAACGTATATATTCTATGTTCTAAATAAATTAATTGCACAAATTATTCAATGATACTATTGTAATTCTAATGAATTTAAATATTTTAAAAACTTTTAAATATATTCGGGTAAACTTAAATTTAGTTAACTTCAAAATAAGAATGGGCCTGTCCGGGAATTGAACCCGGGACCTCTCGCACCCGAAGCGAGAATCATACCCCTAGACCAACAGGCCACGCTTGAACTAACAGACGAAACTACCATATTGAACCTCTCGCACCAGTAGATAATGCTGAATTTAGATTTGCCTCCTTATTGGTTGAAATTATCGAAGATTTGAAAGGGTATTATGCTTACACTTTCTTCGTCTATATTATTAAATTATCAACAACGCATAATAATAACAGAACAGAAGAGGACGCCAAAACGAACCGTCATTAAACGCGTCATTAAAAATAGAAACTAAAGTGGGAAAACAACAAAATATTTTAATGCAAAACAAAAAAGTTATATAGACCTATATTTGAACCACATGTAAGCAATAATGCTAACAATTTCTTTAAAGAAAAGTGAGCATTCGTACGTAGACATCCCACATAGCAAAATGCCGAAAAGCGAGCAAGAGATATCTTTACACCAAGTAGATTAATGGGTAAATTAAAGGAACTATTGAATCATACACATGCAATAGCTCCGGTAACCCGATGGTGGGCGCGAGGTGATCTGACGATTGCCCGTGTGTTAACCCCCTTGGTTTTCCCATTCACGGATATGAATATCCTATACTATCATATCCACCGATTAGGCTATTGTTAGCTATTTGTATATGCCTACTTTGGTTCAAATAAAAGTACCATAAAAAGTAATACTTATAATTCATACCCGTCTGTGGTTTTAGAACTCCGTCTATGACGTGTATGACTCCATTGAGAGCCATGACGTCATTAGTGATGACCTCAGTGCTACCTACGTATATTCCATCGTCTTGAAATATTGTGAGGTTTTCGGCGTGCATAGTTATGTGTTTCTGGGAGTATACTGTGGAATACGAAATAAGTTAAATTAGCTTAGTTTATTTTTTGTTTCCACGATGAAAACATGAAGCAGGCCATTGATAAAAATTTGGAAAACGAGAAAAATCGGCAAAACGACAGTCGTTAGAACACGTCTAAAAAGCAATAAATTATTAAATTTGGTATAATTAGACGTGGCCGCTAAACCCAAGAAATAGCGACGACATTTTTATGCAAATAGATCCGATTAAGCAAAGAAATATTTGTGAAAAGTGATTTGGTACGATTTTACTGGTGTTTCGGAACAGGATACATTTGTTCTAATCTCTTGTGATACAATATACGCCCGGTGAATGGTCTTATTTGAGTGACAGAGCTAAAGCCATAGGGGTTCCTATAATACCGTATTTACTTAGTTTAAGCGAAGTTACTGCAGTCGGCAGTCGTGTGGACAAATTGGTAACGCGAACGATACAAATACTGATTTATATGAAAAACAGCCTTAGTGACGAGTCCAAAATTTTTTAAACTTAAATTGTAAAAAATCGTGACCGACTGGTTAAAGCAACCAATTCTACCCAACAACGGTCTTAGTAAAGTAATTGGGTCGAAACTTAGCCCGGAAAACATGCTATTGCAGTGTATCGTATACGCCATTCTCATAACGTTAGTTTTACCACTTATTAACCCATACGGTGCAATCAATCAATCATATTTATGGCTTAAACTCACAAAAAAAGTATCACATATCCGGCCACACGATCGTATAAATCGACACATATATGCAATTGTTCCGATCGTTGGCGACATCGGTAATATTGTCAGCGGCAGAAAGCAGCCGAAACATTGTGTGATCGAAACCAGCCGCTAGCAAGACAGGTGTGTACTTGGGCGAGGCAGTAATAGGACATCGCCTGAACCCAATAGATTAATATAAACCTATAGCACGATGCAATAGCTTCGGTAACCCGACGGTGGGCGTGAGGTAATCTCACCAAAATAAAAATAAATTTTAACTGGAAGACACCGAGAACCCATGCGGCTATCAAGGCAGATGCCATCTTATAATATTTGCAATAAAATATAAAGTAAATAAATAAGAAATAATAAGAATGACAGTGTGAAAACATATTTAGCAAAAGTTATACCGAGTTCAAGCAATGTCTGTTAAGTATACGTTGACTAAGTAAGCAAGAGATGGATTCCATGTCTAATGCGGTAAAGTTTTAATTTAATCAACGTAACAGTCGGTTACTTCCCGGTACATTGAAAGATAAATCATTACCAACCTTCGATTGATGGCGTGCAGAACACGTGACTTAAAAGATGGTTACGGGCGAGTGCGTTCAGGCATGCCCCCGATTCTGTGTTGATCGTGGTTTGCTCAAATGCTTCGTTGGTCGGTGCGAACAGAGTAAGACTGACGTTTTTGCTTTGAAGTCGTTCTTTAAGACCAGCATTCCGAAGGACTAAAATGTAAACGATTTATAATTGATTGATGTGTAAATTGTTGACTTTCGCATTGCTCTATCAGAATAACGCAGTAGGTCTTCCAGGTTTGGCGGCCGCGTCAGCTTTATTTATTTGTTTATAACCCTTTTTAACGACGTGTTTTAACGACTGTTCGTTTTGTCGTCTTTTCCTGTTCCTGTGCCGTGTATTGTTTTATTTATTGTCCCAGTACTTACGAGCAAAAAAAAACTTCACATATATTATGTAATATCTAATTTAAGAAAAGTATTAGGAAAATACGGATGAGTCGTTTAAACCCGCTAGCTTATCGCAACTTCAATGCAAGGTTGATGTAAGAATAACAACTTTCATCTAATCCATAAATTGCAGTTCGTCTGTATCCGATAATTAGCGCCACTTGTCAAAATTGTTGTTTCTACCATCCGAACTTAGAGTTTCCACGAAAATCTTATGCCCGAAATCACGCGGCTTATTAACCTGAATATTGAAGTCAAGTGCGATTACAATACATTCCCAGGTTTAATTAGACCTATTTAATATATCCTTCATGTTAAGTAATTTATTTGCGTCCCGAATTTTTGAGAGAAAAACACTCTCCCTCGCGCATGCCACATCACGAACACTTAAAGAGTATCGTTTTCTGTTAATTCGGCGACTTTCTCCTACCAATATTCGCAAGGAATGTAAAAGACTCAATTTGATGCTAATAGCTAAATCCAAGCATATTATCGCTATCAAGTATGCACTTTAGCACTCGTTACTGTGGCGTCGCTTATCTTTTTTCTTGAATGCTTTTTCATATTATTTAAAAATTGCAACGAAGAACATAATTACGTAGCCGAAACATTTACAAAGCTCAAATATAATTAACTGTATTAATTTTGTTGGTTTTTAATTAAAATCATGCTTTTTGATATAGACTAAATTTCTACATCAAATTCGGCGCTTTTTATGTGTGAACAAAATAGTTGTAAAAATATTTATTGCCGCCTAAAGTGTTTTAATATCTACGTAACCGACATTCCAAGCGTGAATTTACAAACGACAACGATTTTATGGCGTGTGTATTTGAAGTGGTAACCCATACATTTATATGCGCCCGGTGCATTTAAAGGAGGTGGCATTTAATGGACAAATACAGTATATACGCTACTTTCTTTAATGGTTATTTGGGAAGATACCTTTTTACATGCCCTACTGCATTTACACGAGGCAGCACATATTATACAATATACATCACTATTTTTGATGGTTATTTAAAAAAAAAAACATTATTTAAAATTGTGCGAAATGCAACTTAAATCTTTTCGCAACTTCGTATTCCGTCTATGTGAGTATTAAATATATTCTTAAACTTACTTACGTTTTAAGACTTTAACCATAACGGTGTACTTTCATATTAGAAAAAATAAAGTTTCAGCATAGTTTAATAAACCAACAAACGCTATATTGCCAAGATGTATCAACGTTTTTTTCTTCTAATTTTGACATGCTTTAAAATATTTTAACATTATTCCCCTTGAGTTTAGAAATTCAATACAAATCCTTGTTTTTTACGATATAATGATCAAACCACAGATGGCTGATAAGATACGCGTCATGTTCATTTTTTGAAGCATGTCTGATTCATTAACCGTTGCATGTTTACTTTTTTAAAACCAAAATCATGCTTTTATTAGTAGCACATCAGTTGGCGGAGAAAACTCCGGGAAAATTAAAATTGTTTTCTGTTTTTGTCCGTCCGCATAGCTTGATCGGTTCGCCTTCAGCCGAAAGGTTTTAGGTTCGAAACTGGTCGTTAGCTAGTCCGGTATGTACTTGGATTGACCATTAGTTAACCCCCTTGGTTTTTGCGTTCGCGGGGATATGATAAACACCCTGCCCTTTATGACAGGGGTGGGCAAATTCTCTAGTATTTTAATTGATAAACACCCTATAACAGACATGGGCAACTTCTCTAGTCAACGGGCCAGATGTGGGAAAATGATATCCTTGGTGGGCCGGATTATTACGTGAATATTATTCAATATCATTATTACAGGATATGGTTAGATACAGTCTGTCGGCCGGTCAAAATCTTTTTACGGGTCGGACTTGACCCGCAAGCCGTATGTTGCCCGTGCCTGCTTTATAACTATCCACTCCACCATGGTTTCAACGGTTTTCCCTTGACCTTAACATAGTAACGTCGCCTCTTACACTGTACTCACTTGACAAAAGCGTCGAAAACTTTTCCGGCTGAGACGCAATGACATCATAGATCGTTCCCGTCACTTGGTCCATGACATCATCAATGAAGTGGACGACCGAATTGTCGCTGACTACGTCACGACCGGAGACTTTGCGGCAATTCACCGTCATAATGTCTTCTATGTCGGATGGAAAGAAGTTGACCCTCATTTGGTTACCGGACACCGCCTGTTGTAATGTGTGGATTATATGAGAAAACGACAACAATATTGTTACAACCAATGATGGGATGCAAGAGGTTCGCATGGGTTCGGTCGAACCTGTTCTTAGAACGTCGGGATAATCACCGATTCGATTCTTTTTTTCAGACATTATACCTTTTAGGGAACCTGTTGTTAGTAAGTAAGATACAAAAGTAAACCTGTTCTTGAAATTTTGAATCCCATCACTGGTTACAATCCTACACGATAAATACGCCTTTAATTAACAACTGAAATGTGAGATGATTAGGAATTGGTTAAACATGCAAGCGGTTAAATTAATCTTGGCCGATTCAATTACAGTTAGAATACACGATGGGGTACAAGGATATTCATGTTTATTCCGTAAACGGAGAAGCACAATAAGCGTTAACACATGGTCAATCGTCGGAATACCTCGCGCCCACCGTCGGGTTACCGGAGTTATTGAAGTGTGCTTTGTATAATTGGGAAATTCCCTTAATTTGATAGAGCCCATTATTCCACTATAGGTTTGGGCGATGTCCACCAAAGTGCCTTGCCCAAGGACACAACCGACTAGCTATAGCGACCAGCTTTAGAATCTGCAACCCTTTAATAACCTACCTACTAAGCTATCCGTCCAAACAAACACCCATTTAAGGTAATATTAGTATAAACTGTCGTTTGTATAAATAAAAAAATATAAAAAACGTGCGAGACCGAAATTTAAATCCGGGACCCTTTGCATCCTAAGAACAAAACCTTTCATCAATAAGCCCCTGTGAAATGTGTTAAAAATATAAGATTTACTTGAAAAAGTTCGTTATTTTCCATATTTGAAGAGAGCAGTTTCCTGTCTGGTATCACGTGGTTTTCAAGGAATTTTTCGACTTGCGTACCTTCGTCACTTCCGTTTTGCAGCGTCAGAGCTGTTTAATATGACATCATATAATTTATGGCAAAAATAAAATATTAGAGATCATATTATCCAATAGCAATACATTAGGAATGACAGGTATAGATAATGTTACCAAAAATGTATGGATAACGTTGCAATATAAAACATGAATTGTAATCTTTTTATTTGTTTAGTTAGGTTAAGTGCGTCGCCTTTCAATCGAAAGGTTGCAGGTGCGAAACTTGTCGCTAGCTAGACGGCTATGTCCTTAGGCAAGGCACTTTACGGACATTGCCTGAACCCAGTGGATTAATGGGTTTTACTAAATTGAAGGAACATGTTAATTATACATAACACACTGCAATAGCTCCGGTAACCCGACGTGGGTGCGAGGTGATCTGACGATTTCCCATGTGTTAACCCGCTTGATTTTCCCATTCACGGGATAAACATTAATACCATATCCTATCCTAGTATACTAATTAAAAAAATGGGAAATTTCGCAAAACGACAGTCGTTAATATACTAAGTAGAATACATACGACATAGCCTTAACTATACATTGGGAAAGTAGTTGCAGTATACGTCTTGGCTTGCAGTAGTAAAAATTAGATATTGATGGAGAATATATGTCGAAACATGTATAATGAAACAAAATGATGCAAATCTAGCCTGCTGTTCACCTCTTACTACCACGTCATCATTTGGCATGAAGATAGTAAGTATCTGGGGTACGACTTGAACCTGCCTCCTTCCGCCTAATGCCTCTGTGTGTGTAAGTCGACTAACCCATGTTGATCCCGAAGAACCGGCGCTTCCCGTTTGGCCGGTTATCTGTCCTGTATGGATTAAAATATGCTGACAAACCACGCTCAATATAATGAAACACACATATGTGTTTAAATTAATTCGTCCGGCCGAAATGCTTGGCGGGTTGGTGCGTCGCCTTTTAGCCAAAGGGTTGCACACTCACAACTGGTCGCTAGATAGTCGGTTGTGTCCTTGGGCAAGACACATAACGGACATTGCACCCAGCGGAATATTGGGTTCCACCAAATTAAAGGAACGTTTGAATCATACCCAACACGCTGCAATAGCTCTGGTAACCCGACGGTGCCTAGTTAAAAGGCGACCCACCAACCAACCAACCCTACAATTTGGCCGGACGAGGTAAATTACTAATATCACTTTAACTTAATGCATCCTTTTGTATTTAATCAAATAATTACCAAGTTTGCAAGCCGTTCTCTTGGAGTTGATGAAATAGCCGAGACAGCATTTATGAATCACTGTTTTTCTTGGAGCACGGAGTCCAGACCCATAGCTGCAACAATATACATAATAAATATGACTTAATTATACATGAAAATAAGTGATTTAGGTGAAATCGTATTGGGCGCAGGTGTACTGGGATAGTACATCAATATCGACTAAATGTTATTAAATCGTTTCCAAACGTAATGTTTCGGGTAAAAACTCTTAATATTAATATTGCGTCACTGATTTTATTACCGACTGCTTAAAAAAATTGGCCAATGCATGGTTGGCGCTTTGTTAATGTGCATTTTCAGCAACCATGTTCAGGTTGGTAAGAGGATTAAGATTGAGCTGATGATGGAAACTTGTCCGAAGGTTTCGATCATTTAACAACAGGCTCGGTCTATGGGGCCTCGGTTGAATAATTTCCCGATCATTTCTTTTATTATAGGAAAGAATATTTATATTTATCCCCGTGAATGGGAAAACCAAGGGGATTAACACACAGGCAATCGTCAGATCACCTCGTGCCCACCGTCGGGTTACCGGAGCTATTGCAGTGTGTTGTGTATGATTCAAACATTACCAGTTTTACGGCCACGTATGTGTGTTTTTTCTTATGTTATGCCATGTGTATGTATTAGATGGGTTTTAATTACTGTAGCTTTGCTGTTAATCCTTGCTATATTGCGTATTACTGTAAAAAAAATATGCAAAAGTACACTCATTGGATTATTATTACATGGTATTGGAAAACACAAAATGGGTGATGGAACAGCCCAAATTAATAAAACTTTGATTTACTACGTTATCTATATACCGTAAGCAAATTGCTTTTTATTTATTTTTATAGCGAGCAAAAAAAAAACTATTAAAGTTTTATTATTTTTTTCCTATTTTTTAACCATCGTTGCTACTTTCTTCATTACTATAACGAAGAACTGAAAAATAAGATAAATTAAACTATTTAAATTTATAATTTACCGTTTCGTGCAGATGTAGAGTGAATCTTCTTCTACGCAATTCTCCACGATACGAATTCTCTTCATTATCTCACCACTTACACCGTATAGCCCAGGAGTCTCATCAGTGCAGACGTGTTTCCTGCAAACATCATTTCATTATAAACGGTATGTTTGGTTATATGGACAACGGCGTTTAAATAAATGTATCAAACTCTCTTTAAACCTGTACCTATACGTTTCTATATGGAAACATATATAGAAAGATTAAAGATAGAGAAAGAAAATGTTATAAAAAAGTATATACAAAAGATATTTTAATTGTAAAAGATAAATAAATATAGTATCGGAATAGATTGTTCATCAATGTGAATATATAACGAAGGTTACGTTTCGAACCCATAACCTTCCACAAAGCGGCCTGGTTATTGGCCATTCTTGATATCTTTTGAAGGAAAAGTAATTTACCCAAGAAGGAATAAAATCGAATAAAATGTTGCTTAAAAGGACTTTTATCCGCTGAATAGAATGTTGGAACGAAGTAACTTCTTGAGCAGATATGATAGTTTATATAACGGTTTAATATTCAATTCTTCATACAACTCGATAGCATTGGGCGGTTGAGTGTCGATGTGTAAAAAGTATTGTTATTTCTTGGTAAAATTGTGGAGTTGCGAAAAGCAAAACAATTGTTAATTCTCAGGGGAATAGTAGGGGATTACGGGCCGAATTACATTGTGGTCGCTGTGATGGTAAAACACATACGAAGCTACATGCTGAAGTAAAAAACCAGTTGAGTTTTTTTATTAACCGATCTCAGTTTCGAACCCATGATGGACTCGTAACTATGACCATTTTTGTATACAATGTATCGACGGCGTAAACCATTCGGCCACCGACTGTTCACAAGACCGGTTAAGTGGTCACGCCACTCACATGTTGAGAAGCTTTCAGGAACACCTGCTCGTATCAATGTCTTTAGTTCGACATTTTAGCGTTGGCATTGAGCAACTCATTTCAAGTTATTCCCATTTTTAAGGTGTAATATTACAGACAACTGAGTCGGGTTACAAAATTGTACCAACATCTTGAAACACCAGGCTAGCAACCAATGAGATAAAATGGGCTCGACCTTGGGGTTAAGTCGCTACAGATTCTTGCGCTAATAGACGTGAGAGCGCGGCGTGAAGTTAGTGTCGTAGCCACAAACGGTTCCCACAGTTGCGATCTATGGCGTTTTATGGCTTCTGCCTCCTTTGATATAGAGAGTACGTTGGTGCATGCACCCAACGGTAATAAAAAATCATATAAACCGGGGTATATACGTAGCCAACCTTAATTTTACCTTTGACTTTACCTGCTACCTTTGATATAGAGAGTACGTTGGTGTATGCCAACAGTGATAAAAAATCACTTAAAAGTGATAAAAAATCATATAAACCGGGGTATAGGTAGCCAACCTTAATTTTTTTTAACCGAGCCAAGTTCCGAACCCATGATGGACTCGTCACTAGAACCGTTTTGAATAAGAGTCGATATATATATATATATATTTTAGTCGCGTTAACCATTCGACCGTCCCAAACTTCAAAATAAATGAATTGGAACATAGTAAGTCGCATTCTCTATGCGCAAACACCTTTCCACGCTGGTCATTTCGATTTACCCGAAAAGATTACGTCATTCCTAAATATGTTTTCAGCGTAAAGCATTCCCAGACTCTTCCCTGGTCAAAGATGCTTGTAAAAGTTGTACAAACACCAAGTTTTACGAAGACTGTACCACACCAAAAGGAAATATTAAAAATTAAAAAAAAACGACCGGATTTTCAGTGTTATTTTGGTTCATTATATCCACACAGTTAGGTTGATGCGCTGATTCGTAGGACAATAAAACTAAACTCTTTGTTTTATCTTGCTGTCTGCTTTATTTCCGACTATAAATACGTCAGGTTTAGAAGTATACTGTTGATAAGTTCCGAACAAGGATTACGACAAACACCTGCTAAAATACATAAACTAAGCTTATTACATACTGTACGCCAAACTAAACAAGCCGAGTAGACGTCATTTGTAATTAGGATGGAGATAGGAAAACACTTTATAAAACAGGGGGGTTTTGTATTTTTATAAAATTTTAACGGCTATGATTTGAATCTATTAAAGGCTCGTTTCTAACACCGTTTTTGTATAGAATTTGGTATCTGTATCTGCCGCGTCAAGCATTCGGCTAATTATACGTTCGGCCTGTTAGCTCATTCTTAACGAGTTGAACCTTATATTTTTTAGAAGTTCCTACAACTCCACGGTGAACACGGGGTAATCTGACCCTTGTTATAACACCCCAATGCGTTTATTACTGTTCTAAACCGCCAAACAATGTTATATATGTCTCCTCGGGAAAGTTTATCAAGCCATTCACACACGAATAATATGGCGATTTATATGAAAGGACTTATAATAATATATAATTATATATACTTATCTTAAATGAATAATGCAGTAATTCATTGAAACCAAATCATAAATCGAATTTATAAAGATATCATGTCATAGAACAGCGTTTCCCAACCTTTTTTGGTCGCGGACTATTTCCTTACCAGAGAAAGTCTTTGCGGACTCAAAGTGCATTAATTTTCAATTAGCGTAAGTCAAAAGTTTAGTGTACCTGTACTATGTGCATACGATTCACTACGACAAACTTAAAATTACCATGAGTTACAATGTCTCGTTGATAAAAACATATCACTGCTGTTTATAACGATCAAAAACAAATAAAAGTTTAGCAAATTGTTAATGTGCTTGCGGACTCATTTAAACCTTCCACGGACTCATTTGAGACCGCGGACTCGGGTTGGGAAACACTGTCATAGAAGAATGCCGTGCATTTGGTGGTTATTGGTGATGGAAAGTTAAAACCACTTGTAAGATATTAACCAGTACATGATGATCGCTTAATACGTTTCTGATGTGGTGAATTAAGAAGACAACTTTGAAATTATGAGCGACACCGGGCGTGGGACATATAGGTTACGACTACTTTATTGTATGAAACGGATATTTATGTTTATCCCCGTTAATGGGAAAACCAAGGGGGTTAACACACGGGCAATCGTCAGATTACCTCGCGCCCATCGTCGGGTTACCGCAGCTATTGCAGTGTGTTGTGTGTTATTCCGACATTTCTTTAATTTGGTAGAACACGTTATTCTACTGTAGGTTTGGGCAAAGATCACTTTATTGCAGGAAGCGAATATTTATGTCTATCCCCGTGTATGGGAAAACACTAAAGACTATTTTAGTGAGTTGTGTGTGATCTAGACATTTACTTAATTTGATATAGCCCCATCATTCCGCTGGGTTTGGAAAATGTCTGTCAAATGCCTTGCCTAGGGACACAGTCGACTAGCTTGCGACCAGTTTTAAACCTAAAACTATTTGACTGAAAGAATACACACTAACCCACCGAACCATTTAGTCGGATCTATAAAGCAAGATGATTAAGATTAATTGACTTGGGCACTGTAATCCAAGCTGATTGACAGCTCGTCAAAAATAGCTCGGTCTTTACCTACAATTAGACTGGTTGCGATAAAACACTGACGGTCAATGCCGCTACATAAAGTTCACCCTAACCTATTTTCTATTTTGTAATTGAGAGAGGTCAATGGTCACGCCACGTACACCTTGAGAAGCTTTCAGGGACACCTGGTCGTATCATTGTCTTTAGTTCGAATAAGCTATACCAGAGGTCAAATAAACACTTGTAAAGTTTTGTTCTAAATGCTACGGTTTGTCTCTGGGTTAACAAGATGTTGCCAAAAATAGCTCACTCGTGCGATCTTTCGTGGTAACTTATGTTTAGTCGGATGAGGGATTAGTTCCGAGAGCAAACGTGGTAAACACATGAAGACGAATTAACCCGGTAAGGTCGTGTGGCTGAATGGTTAGCGCGCCCGATACGTATACCGATTACAATACAAAAACGGTCCTTGTGCTTAGCCCAACTTGGGTTCGAAACTTAGCTAAGTAAAAACAGACGAATTACCCCAATACACAAACTCATGAGAGAATTAGTATAACCAGGGCATTCGATCAGGGGCGCTACGTGATCATGGTGGCAGCATACCACCGTTTTATAAGAACGCACAAATGGGATGGGAACTAAAATGAGGGAAATAGAAAATAACAGGAAACTACACACCAAAATACAGATTATCACATTAACTTGAGTGTAAGGACTAGGGTTTATGTTGTGTTAGTTCTGCGTTTGAGATTAGTATTCGGGGCAGGGTTACAGTTAGTTTCCATGGTTTTAGTGAGCAGTTTCCCTCCTTCCCCCTTCCCCCTTTAGTGTTGGCTTATAAGCGGGCAACCAGTATGTTTGTGGTAGAGACAAACTTCCAAGCCCGATTGTAGCCGTGCAATGAGCCGAAACATTCCCGAAATATCCCTTGTCGACTTTGCTAATCGTAAGTCTGCGGTGCTATAAGCTGGCATTGCACCAATATTTGCACGTGGTGTAAAATGTAAGATGATTTTAATGAATAATAGCAAAAATACACAGAAACTAGTAGGTGAAATAACCACTTTAAATTAAGTGACATTTGTTGGTTGTTTGCATACCAAGTGTTTGCCAATGGTGGTAAGTCATCCACAATAATATGGAAATGGTATCGGGTGCTTATTTTGTCCCATTGTATGGGGTGAGTTAACGTGGTTATAAGCTTAGAAATAATTTATTCAAAATAATACCACCCACCTGCGGTTAAAGTAACAAGGCAATTTCAACGTTTTTTGAATATTCTTTTGAATATTTAATTGATGAGCCGGTCTAAGCAATTGATTTATCTTTTAATTTGTTTACTTTCAATTTCACAAAAGACCGGAACGGGGCTAATGTTTATCGTCGAAGCTGTAAAACGACCTTATCAGTTTATTTGAATTAATACGTTTGTTCCAGCGCCAAGAACTTGTTTATATATTGTGCGGTGTCGAAGGGATGTAAGTCATTCTCGTTTCTTCGACATTTACACGTGTTTTAGGGGGGTCGGTAGGCTTATGTAAACAACGCTAGCTCAGAACCATCCTACCACAACCAAACCGTCTGAACCACACACTGTTTGCAAAGCTGATTTAACATATCAAGCGTTAAAAACTGTCACATTACAGTTAACGTTAGAGGGGTTTGTTCGCTCAAAGACGGCACCTTTTGTCCTCGCTCAAATGTTTATTTTACCAGCAATTGCTTTTCGATTACAATGTAAACAAACCGCTCAAAAAGATTAATTCGAAAATTTATGCAAAGGGCATTGTATTCCTGCAAATCAAACAGTGGAAATTGATAATTGATTATAATGTAGTATTTTCGATATAATTATAGATTATACTGGTAAGGGCATTTTAAAAATGTGCATTTTGTAATTGCATTAGCTATATGGCACACTTGGATTTCTTTCGACATGGGAAAATACTATACAGTTTTCTATATTCTCATGGGTGGTCTTAAAAGTTTTGTTCCTATTTTAAACTAGGGTCTATTCGTGTAACTTGTAGTGAACAACTAGACTGTTAAGTGTTGATTGACATGAGAAAAACATAAAACAACTCCCTTTTTACCTAGAAGCAAGCTAGATTGACGCAAGTCTTTTTTATCAGGGGTGTTGATTTGCCAACTAAAGGCTGGGATATGACGTTTCTTCGAACTTAACCGGCTGTTTGCAATGGGCGTTGAAAACCAAGGCTTTTATGATACAAGGTGATGACAGGTTCTTAAAAAGGGACAACCACTGATTAATGCCACGGTCTGTATTGTATATTGTTAATGGCAGACTACCCAGACCAATAATAGCCCAATAGATTGTTATATAATCGATTAGCTCTTAAGCTAACACTTCAGGAGGTAAGTTTGACATATGGTCTCACTTCATCTTTACAAAGTTGTCTTCATACTTCCTTCTAAAGTGCTGGCAAAGCACTTGAAATATTAACTCATTGTTACGGAATACAAGTCATTGTTACGTAAACTCATAGGAAATCTCAATTGAAAAGGAGTTAAATTAAAGAAAGGTTGGAAGATTAGGAAAACTACAAGAATTGGTACTACTATAATTCCAAAAAATGCATTTAGATGATTTAAGTGTGTTGTAGAAGCCAAATAGCTGTTAATATTCGGCCACAATTCCACGTATTCAAATATGTGTATGTTATAGCCTCTGCAAGAAATGGTACAACTAGTAAACTTGCGGTAGTGCCAACGGAAATATCTTATGTCCCTTGCGACGAATTATATTCGTTTGTTGGCTGATACACAATTTGTATATCTTGTTCGTATTTGTCTGCCTGCTACCAAAATCGTGAATAAAATCGGACAAAATATTCGGAAAACTAAACCGTCACGTTTTTCCGAATTAGGTTTGACAAGGGCATTGGGCTTAAACATACATGTATTTTAATGCAGTGCCATAATAACTTCAAGAACATCATAACATGCATTAGGAGCAATGACATAAGTCGCTGCGCTTGCTGTAATTTGGAAAACGTTTATCTCTAAAACGGATATTCATTGCTTACATTATAAACTTATAACAAAGATTGTTTTGTAGTCTGTGGTTAGTTATTTGGTAAACATTTCCCTTTCCCCGTGAATATAACGACTTGCTCGGGGCTAGATTCGCCATTATAGATACTCGGAAATGAAAGTTGATCTGATACTGAAATCTCTTTAGTGAAAAGCTAGCTTTTTCACGGGTTGCGGTAGTTTAATGACTGCGGTTTTGAACGCTTGTCGGATTTATGGAAAGACTGGCATTTATTTTGAATTATTACTGCCACTTAAATGGTTACTTTAATCTTATGTTACCGGGGCTTAAGTTTTGTTGGTACAGTATAATAAAACCACCAAATAACTAGTTTTAATTCACAAAATCTCTTTTTATACAACCATTAGAAAAGATAATAATAGTATTATAGGAAATGACTAAAATTAACCACCAAATTTACCATAAAAAGTGGATTTAAAACTACTTTCGGTGAAAAGAGATAACATGCACATAGTCCTTGGTCTGTAAAATAAAATTTTAAAAAATAGAAAAAATCGTTCTAGCAGCAGTTTTTTGTTTGCGCAGCACCCTAGCGTTGCGTCACCCAAAGGATTATCATGTCTTGCGAGTTTGTGGCTTTGAAGGTTTTTGAAGATGCGTCATGTACGGGTAACGTCGCTGCGGTAAACTTACGGTTTTCTCCCATCTATTTTTCGCTGCTTTAAACCAAATAAGCGATCGAAAAAACAACCACTGACTAAACGGAAAATGTAATTTGCATGTTTATCACAGATAATAGGCTATAAAATGCGAATAAATACGTGATTTAACTATTTGTTTTTCTGTGCTTTTTTCTTGGTTCGTAACTATTATTAAGAAGTAACTATTATCATATTTGCATTAAAGAAACAAAAAAATATTTCCATACACACAGACAACAATTTCAAGAGCATGTTTTACATAAATAAAAAGGCTCAACATGAATAAAAGGTCAGCTAAATTAAGAAATCAAAAGCAATATTTGGCTTGCTTGACGTCTCGTTTTGGCAAGTTATTCTCCGGAACAATGCATTGATGCAAAGTCGACTCTACAACTTCCAATCAGCATTTTAATCATGTATTTTTTAGCAAGCTCGATCAGTTTCGAATCTATAATCGGGTCGTTGCTAAGACCGTTTTATAATATAATTTGGTATGTGTATCAGTCGCTTTAACCATTCGGCCACACCACCGGATTTCCACTTTTTATTAGCCCACTCTTCTTGCTGTACTAATGCGACATCAAAGACCACCCACCCCATCAAATTGAGATTTATGTCACGCTAATGAAGGTTTCTTATCTATCAGCTAATGTTGTGTTTACCCTGTATTGTCTTCAAATACACGTTATGGTCGGAAGAAAACGCCCAGTCGAATGGTTTCCGACGGAGGAGAACTACTTGAAGCCAACAAGTAGTCGAGGTCAAAACGAAGTTATTACGTAATGCGTGAAGTAAGTTCGGACCGGTCAGATTACGTTGGTTGGTGTTGTCGTCAACGAACGAAACGCGGTTTTAATCTCATCCGTGTTTGCCATCAAAACAACGTGATCAATTTTCCAAAAATGACCTGAAAAGGTGACGCACAACCAACAGAATAAAGCACTTTTATACTATTATTGTCAAGTGTGATATATAAGACAAAATTAGTCTTTATCTTTAGTCGACAAAAGTTGTCCCGATTAAAAAATATATTCGTTTGGCTTTTATTTATAGTGGTTGTGTATATTAGTGAAAAATGTTTTAAACGTTTTGTCGAATACTGCTCATGTGCAATGGCGCAATCATAAAATTCTCTTTAACTCAACCAAATATCAGGTTTTGTGGGGCACACTGCCAGCACAGTGCCCAAACAAAATAGTTTACCACAGAAAGCTAATTTAAAACGGGGTGGTGGTGGAATCAATTCAAACTGGGCAGTATTCATCTACTTAAACAATAAATCTGTTTAAAGCCGATCAGCTTCAAATGCAAGCCCACATTTTTTGTATTTTTTAAGATCTTTCAGATAATGCATTAATCAAGAAATATTTTTGACCTGACAGAAATCACCACCCCTTTCACTTAATGGGTCTCCAACTAAATCTGTGGTTTGAAAATTATTGGTTTCACCTGAAATCTGTAATTTTGGAAAAACATCTTATCAGTTACCTCAGAATTGCTCGGCAATAGTTTACAAAACGCAGTTTTAGTTTAAATTATTTTTTTCGATCCTTCATTAAATTAAATAAGAGTGGCGTAATTCATTTAAGTTCAGAAGTTTCTGATTTGTTATATGTACGTGCATTGATTAGGGTTCAAAATATGAGAGTTGGTTAATATCAGCTGCATTTTCCTTTCAGCACCTTTTGCAAGGAACAAGGAAACCAGATAAGTTTTAATGAGACGCGTTCGCTAGATTTCTGTCACTGAGTCATGCTAAGGATCCTTGAACAATCTTCACTCGTATTCGTGTCGATACCGGGCGTAGAAAGTGCGGTAGGTGCCAGTCGCTGTGAAAGTATGAGGACACCTTTCGTGGTTTGAACATTAAGAAAATAAACTTTGCACGTTTAACAGGACAATTCAAATGGCCGACGATCAAATTTCACAGCCAGCCAAATACTAGTTTCCTTAAATGCGGAAATTATGTCTACACCGATTTTGCGCCAATGGATTTGAATGAGATTAATTTAAAATGAGGAATGCCATGACCGCCCGCAGACATTGGATCTCTGGTTAATGAGTGTTTAACTTTTGATAACGCGCCGCCTTTCATGGCAATTAATTAGTCGTGATGTGATCTTAACTATTATTCACGTTCGTTCTATTTTTAGTTTCGATTTTAACCTACATCTGGAATTCCAAAAGTCCTTTTGCCCAAAGTTCAATGTAAGGTTTCATTGAATAAGGATTATGTAATAAAGAAATTGCGAAATATACACCTTTATTCGATAATAATGGTGTGGATTACGCTATATTGGCTTATATGACATCATAATCTACGTGGGGGGTTTCAAAGCTGATCAGATTAACCAGGCTTTTGATTGGCTACGACTGGTTTTATTGCCGAGTTAACGACTCTTAGCGCTTAACTGGGTAAATCAACTTAACATGACCGGCAAATAGCAGGTAACCCGACACGATTAAATAAATAACTTCCTAGTGCACTTTTATCGGATTTACTGAATGTCACTTTAGGGTGAGATTACAGTCCTCGTAAACAAATGTATTGCTAATTGTAAAAACTCAACACAATTTTGGTGAAATTGACCTAAAAAGATAAAAAAAATTAAGACTTATTTGAAGAAATATCTGGGTTGTCGTAAACCATAAAACCAGTTTGGTTAAGATGCCATAAATCATATTTTCCATCCATTCTTTATGTTTGAAGGGATCTGCAATCAATCTGACCACGGTTGTAATTTATTGCACAACTGTGCAAACTTTAGCGTTGGTATCATGATCTCACCTAAGTTTGCACTAATTGCTAGCGTTGGCGTTAAGTTTGTTCTGCTCTTGAACTGAAAGTGATAAAACAAATAGAATAGAACCTGACTGAAGAGGATGGATTTATACCACGGTTTGTGTGCGGTTAGTTACATATTTATGGCCAAGTTTCGACAAGAACATGTACGATCAATTTACCAATATTGATGTTTCGTGTCTCTTCAAGCAGTTACCTTTCTATGTTGCAATGTGTTGTAATGTAACTTTATCAAAGAACGTTAATAAGCATTATACAACTACAAAGGCCACTTATGCGTCATAGAATATGTTTGATTTTTCCCGCTAGAATTTTGCTATAGGTTTATTGTATGTTCTTTTAATTAACTTTTAATGCTATAGTTTTGTTGTATGTTCTTTTAATTATAGTTTTTTAAAGAAGCGACAAAAATAAACTAAATAAATTGGATATATAATGCACTATACATACAGCACCTTTTTACCAAACACAGGTGGAGGTAAATGCGCTAAATCGAAATACCTGACAGTATTTTGTGGCCTCAAATTGGGATCCAAGCCTAAAAAACCAAGACTGCTCTATGATCATCTGATTAGAGGCTGTTTTCGTTACGCTTAGCGAGTTTGCTCTTTTGCATGCATTGCAACGTACAGTGTGGGCAGTGTCTTATAATGCCATATTCGGCAACCCGTAGTAGTAGACCTTTCTATTGCCGCGGTGGGTTTGGGTATTTGCACAGTAAAGTGGTAAAAGTGGTAGGCCCATGTTTGTCAAGTCATTTTATAATTTAGTTCCGGCTTTACAGCCTTTCTATTGTTTTATAACGGGAAATGTCGCCTGTGAGTTTTATAGTCCACAAAAATATATAGCAAAGGTTATAAAATGAAGCTAGTTTTAAACTCACCCTTTCCACCAATTTGGTGTATGCCTTGACGTATCCCTTCTTGAAGCGGTGAATCTTTCGCTTTCGTTTCTTGAACTTTGCGAGTCAATCTCGGTGGTTTCGACTTTTGTCGCGTTGGTCGGGGTTTCAACGAACCTGACCTTGAATCCACGTCCAATGTTCGCGATCAGATTCTTCGCTTCGCTTATAGAGGTGGTGCGGATTCGCAGTACGGCAGTCGACGACGGACGCGTCGGATTGTACGTCGTAGACGCGACTGTATTTTCCGCATCAAGCAGATCCGAAGGTTCGACGGAACTTGTACGAACAACAGAGGTAGTTGGGTCTTTTATGTTTGGAATCGTTTTTGGAGGCTGAGTCGCATTTCGGAATGTAATTCGAAATCCCGGCGGCGCAACTACGGTGTCGAACTCATTGGTATTAGTGGTTTGGGGTGCGACCCGAGCTACATTAGTGGGTCGCTGATAGCGTTGGCGGTTAGTCCGTGATTGGGGCGTGTAGTTTACCTCGGAGTCGATAACGTAGGCTTCTTTCCTAAAAGGGGCGCGCACAAGCGTTGGAGAAACTGGTATACCAATCCGCACTGCGTATGGGTAAACGGGTCGTCTGCTATACTTCTGCGAGGAAACGTGACCCGATTTGCCGCTGTGCACGCCGCTTCGGCCCCGTTGTCTCGTTGCAGAAGTCAGTTTATGCCTCGGGACAGTAGCATGGTTCCGTGATACAGAGATAAGATTTGTCGGATAATGCAGCGATTGCACTACGGTCGGATACGTCGGTCTATTTTGTCTCAAAAGTGTTCTATGTCTATGGTTTGGGCTCGGTTGCACACGTAATCTATGCGGACGTACATACTCCGGCTTAGCATAGGCTGGCCTTATCGACGTTCCTGGCCTGGAACCCCGCTGGGAAGTACCACGGGGTATCGTGGCGTGACTTCTCACAGCGTATCTTCGATTCAATTTGTCTGCAACTGTCGGTTGTCCTAAACGATGCAACTTTCTCGAGTATCGAGTACTTCGACGCTGGTAGAACGAGTTCGATACCGATACTAGAACACACAAGGTGACCAGCAGTATTGCGAAGTGCCGATTCAAACTCAATGATTTGCTAGGCGATCCCATATCTACGTATGACCGAGACACTGCCGACAACTCGACAGTGGGAGAATCTATATAAGCTGGCGGCAAAGCGCGAGGGAAAAAGGCGGCCATTGTCAGACGATTCGAATTTCGAAGATTGTTTTACTTGAGGAAGATACCCAAACATTCGTCGATAGGTCACTAAGGACAAAGCCCCGTTTATTTCACAGTTATTCATTTCATTAAAAAATGGATTATAATGCAATTGACTTTAGTCATTGCTTAGCAAAGTCTATTTTACTCGGTCTATTTAACTTAAATATATACATCATTTACCCGTATTTTAATCAATTTACCCGTTGTACCATTCAGGTTAATAACTAAAATACAACTACAACTTGATTTTTTTCTTTTCCCCAATTGTCCTTTTCAACTCCTTAAACATACATATCAATATACTACAACATAAGCTTTGACATTCTCTGGTGTTCACATATTTTATCGCTCTGACCGCTTATTATTTTACGATAAAAAGAATGTGAAATCGTATAAACTTAATTTGCATAACATGTCGACATCAACTGGCTGGACGTTAGCAACACGATTTGAAGGTGATATATTTCTTATTTTTACCGGGAGGGAAGGAAGGAGGGAAACTGCTATCCAAAACTAAACCCTAATCTCAACTAACCCTAATTTCAACCCCATGTTTAAAACTTACTCTTATATCCTAATCTCCATTTTAGTGTGCAGTTTCCTCCTTCCCGCTTTCCTCCTTTTAGTTTTCCTCGTAAACCAACTTAGTGCAAAATATAAAGGGCACAACAGGTTGATTGTATATACGTTATATGGTGTTCTTAATGTCTTAATGAAAAAAACGTAGGAAAAACGGTTATCGCCGCCCTTTGGTAGTTCCTTTGTTAAAATAAACACGTTTCACCCACACAGCTTTGAGACAAGTAATAAATCAAAACATTTTAACTTCATAAAATTGGAATCCTAGTTTCAGCGGAGACAAAACATTCTTAAATATTCATCGGTATATGCAATTTATCAGTATATAATGATTGAAAACGGCCACGTAGCATCGATTGCATTATTATTGATTATTGTGTCGTTTCAAGTGTGTGCTGACCAGACCTATCCGAGATGGTTGATATACCTGGACAGAGTTGAATTAATTTCCCATTCTCGAATTATTTTTGACGGGTATGTACGGCATCGAACCCATTTACCATGCTAAATTGCGATATTATGGACTCGTCACTAAGAGCGTTTATATTAAAATTTAAATCAGTAAATTCATTGGCCGTGTTTACTATTCGGCCACACGACTGTACCCTTTCTCCGATTATTTTCTCCTTTTTTTCGACTTTTCGAAACCATAATCGACTAGGCTCAATGACCGTTTTTGTATAGAAGTCGGTATATGTATTGGCCGCGCTAACCATTCGGTTTCTCCTTTTTCGACTTTCTTAAGTCCCTGCACACAACTGCTTAGCGCCACCTACCGACCATATATTGGCAATTTCATTAATATATTTCAGGGGTGGGCAACCTTTTTCGGTCTGGGTGCCAAAATCGGCTAAAATTAATGGAAAAATCCTTCCGCGTGCCAACTAACAATTCGTGAGAACATATTTCTTTTTTATTCTTAACCCTTTGACGACGACGGAACTTTTGCAGTTTTTGGCACTTTTGAGTAAGGTTGCTTTAACCTTGTTTGCTGCGAATACTGTTGGATTTAGGGAAAAACAATCTATTACAAAGTTGTCCAGTAGATAATTTTCTACAAATTGGTATTTTTATTTTTTTGATGACGTTGTAGTATTTGTAATGACGTCATAATTAGTAATTTATACTCTAATTACTCGTTACTGGTAGCTTGTAGAAGATAGTAATGTATTACAAAAGTGTTCAAAATGAAATTTCCTACAAAGTTACGTCTTTTATTTTTTGATGACGTCAACTAAGCGTGATGACGTCACACAAAACTGACAAATATGGCATTTCATCACCACAATCACTGTCGGCCTCGATCATGCTGGCAGCCTAATCGGCTGTAATCTATTCCGAAGTTGCCATATTTCTTCCGAATATCAAATAATAATTGAAAAACAAAGTAAACAAAGGCGAAAAAATGAATAAATATCAATAGTAATTAGAAAAAACCATGTACACATATGTTTACATATATCGTTGAAAAATCGAAAATGACTGGTAAAAGCGAAAACAAAGATGGCTACTGCTAGTTTTATTCTCACAGCAACTGGTGTAACAATTTTAACTCCCCAGAACCCAAAAAAGCGATATTTTACCTAAAAGTTAAACTAGATACAAAAATTTTGAAGAAAAATGTTTGGAGCAATATTACTCAAAATTTTTAAATGAAAGGATTATGTTTTTATGCGTTATTTCGAAAGATCTATTCAAATACTTTCCAACAATATCAAAACTAGGAAAATCCCCCAAGAAACGACTAAATTGTGCATTTTTTTTCGGGGACACATCTAGGTTACAAATATGTAACCGTCGTCGTCTAAGGGTTAAAGGTGCCTGTTTTGAAAAAAATGATTTAAATTTACCAAAATAGTGAAAACACCAATATAACAAAAACCAAAACAGTCCTACAATAAACTTTCTCAAAAGGTTCAAGTTTTATTTCTAAGAAAATATCAGTTTGAATAACTTTAAATACATCTCGTACATCAGTTTGAAGTTTTTTAGCTGATGGTCCTAACATTCGGTAGGGACAAAAAACGAAATAACTTTTTACAGCAGCGGTTCTCAAACTTTTTTTTTTAAATACGCAACAGTCCCTAGCAATTTTTTAAATGACTCACGGTCCCCTCAAAAAATAGGAAAGTAAAACGAAACATTTAGCAACGTTAAAATTCTAAAACAAAACATATTAACCCGGATGCACGGCTTAAGGAACGCCTCTGACCTTGGCATTTTTTGAATGTTTACTCCTACTATAATAGGAATTGTACTATTTCCTACTATAGTAGGGGTCTGTACTTTTGAATTGCACTAATGTGACATCAAATAGCTTCTTGTGATGTCATAAATGCCTATGTAGCCTGTAAGCTTTCATGACAAATTGTGTTTGTTAAGTTGATTGGAGGAAAAGTTGCGTAAAAACTTAATTTTACACAATTTTTTTCTTCAGAATCGTCGTTAAATTTTTTTTAAATGTGCTGCGCGGTCCCCAAAAGACCGCGGACCCCACTTTGAGAACCGCTGTTTTACAGTAATGACTTTTAATTTTTATCTTTACTGCAAAATAAGCAAGCGCTGTACTATTACTGATAGAGCAAACCTTAGGCAGGTGAAAAAATGTGTTTAACGATAAATTTTTACTCTCATTAACGCAATTTGATAAACGTAACGATGAGCTTATGTGAAATGGGTTTACCGGTCTTTTTTTACTTGCCGAAATATGCATTTATGACCTTTACCGATACCGAATGACCTTACCGGTACATCGTACATCATGTT
This sequence comes from Ciona savignyi, assembly GCA_000149265.1. Lineage (NCBI taxonomy): Eukaryota > Metazoa > Chordata > Ascidiacea > Phlebobranchia > Cionidae > Ciona > Ciona savignyi. The sequence goes on along the minus strand of CH001324.1, from coordinate 85,205 downwards.
TAGCCTTATAACATTTTGTATCTCAAATTGCTAACAAAAGTAAATTAGGATGCTAAGGGTAACTGATATTAACTACATCTGGTTGTCTGCACAAACGTACAAATTTCTCTCACGTTCGTCTGTGGCAGCAGGTTGCAAAATTTGCAAGCGGATTGTTGTACTCTTTGGTGTTTGTTGAGTAACAATAACACGGTAATAAATAATCAAATGTTTACTTCACAACTTACGGTAATAAACATTTTATGCACGTGGCCAAAGCTCAAATAATACAACAACTTTTAAGTTTTCCTTGAAGTAGCGTGCCAGAAATACGAGCTCGCGTGCCAAGTCGGGCACGCGTGCCAGGGGTTGCCCATGCCTGGGATATTTTATACTTGCTATCAACCTTGTTTACCTGTGTATTATTCGAAATACACAATATTAAGATATTTCTTAAGTAGATTCTTACCTAATGAATTTTAAAAATGGCAGTTGGCATATACGCCTGTTTTACAAAATATGGAATATATGCCTGTTTTACAAAATATGGAATATACGCATGTTTTTACAAAATAATTTAAAGACTGTCTTTGTAAAGTTAACTTCACAGAAAAGAGCGACGGCTCATTTGTAGGCAGCCAAAAGGCTAGCTGTAAACAACTTCGTTATGAAGAATAAAAAACCTTGCCATGTAAAGTAGATTGGTTCTCTTTAATTTGTTACTTAGATTTTAAACGTTTAGTTTTGTATATTTAAAGGAACACACACTTAAAATATTCGGCCGAAGAGCCATATTTATTTTTTCGGTCACATCGCCGTTTATCTCATGCCCTACAGAAGCCCTGTCCGCGCCCGCCCATACACCACTCATCGAAATTGACCACAACATAAGGTGAAACTCCGTCGCCACCCCACACAATCACTCTTGTTGCGCTACAATCCAAACAACAAAACAAATTTTACATCTTTGGCCCAACCCTTACCTTAATGTATCACTGACAAAATTGTGGTTTAAAACAAAAACTACTGGGACAAAATGTTGTCGGTATTCTAGTCAGCTGTGTCCTTGCGCAAGGCAATTTACTTACATTGCCTGAATCCAGTGGATTAATGGGTTCTACTAAAACTAAAGGAACGTCTCAACTATACACAACACACTGCAATTAGCTCCACCCGACGATGGGCGCGAGGTGATCTGACAATTGTCGGTGTGTTAAACAACTTGGTTTTTCATTCACGAGGTTAAAACATAAATATCTTATCCTTTCTAGGTTAGAGCAAAGAGACTATAACATGTATAGTCTTTTTGGTTAGAGCAATAAAACACGTAAATAAATTAACATAATATATGTTCCGATAGATGACACCAAAGAGCATTAAGGTTTATGCACCCCTGTGATAATGCTCCCGTAAGTATTCGCGAGGTAATCTGACCATTTTCGCGTTATGACACCACTTATACGTTTTTTTATTCACGGGGATAAACACATTTTATCCTAAACTAAATGATTTAAACTTTAGTTAAGAACTAACGTTTTTTATCAACAATATTGTAAAATATATGCAACGACTCCTTATCCAAATATGACCACTATTTTATGACTTTGCTAATACCCATTGTAGATGACATAAATAATTATTACATAATTATAAGCTTTGGTAATTTCATTTATATAACATCGTCATATTTTTGCCGTTAATTTGCTTTAAAATATATGATAGAATAGGATATTCATGTTTATCGCCGTGAATGGGAAAACGCAAGGGGGTTAACACATGGGTAATCGTCAGGTCACCTCGCGCCTACCGTCGGATTACCGAAGCTATTGCAGTGTGTTGTGTATAATTGACAGAACCCGCCATTATACTGATTTTTAGGCAATGTCGTTTAAGTGCAAAGGCGACGCACTAACCCACTAAGCTAACCGGCAGGACTGGTTACGTAACTTTGGCGTACACAGCTAGTTGCGTGCACTTTTTAATGCTTTAAAGTCGATGTACAGTTATTTCGAATTTAAAGCGTTACTCCCTTATTTACCCCACCAATTGATATGAGCATTTTAGTAACCCGACAAGAACGCGACATTTTTACTCAGACAAGACACCCGAGGAAAAACGTAAAAGGAGAAAGGCACTTCGAAAAAAGATTAGAAAAAAAGGAAACCGAATTTTCGCGGTGTTGCTCACAGCAATCTGTAGTTGCTACTTCATATTAAATGAACCAAACATTTTATAGTATCAGCTGTCAGATTTAATAATAAACTATTTTAAAGACCGTTGGCAAAAGTCTTGCGATTTACCGTACTAGAAACTAGACAGGTAGTGTTTGTAAGGCTATCAGTGTATCTTTAAATAGATAATTGGTTTAGGTTTGTCAAAGAATTTTATTGTAATGTATATATCATTCTCTAACACCAGATAGTACCGATAGTAAACGTATTTTAATGGTGAAATATAACTGTTTGAAGTCGAAGATTCAAGCTTGTGGATAAAAGGTTTATTAAAAACCACCTGCAAAACAAGCAACTGTTTTAATCTTTAATCAAGAACTTCAAATTTTTGTGTATTATGTTATCAAGAATGAAGAATTTGGTGTCTGTGATATTGTTGTCATGCTGTTTGGTTCAATTTGCCTCAGGTTAGTGTGTCATATTCATTCATTTTATGTAGTAGCTCATGCAAAATTAAAAGATGGGAAACTGCTCACTAAAACTATGGAAACTAATTAGTCCGACCGGTTATCTGGTGGTTTAGTGCGAGACCTTTCAACTGAAGTTTAAGGTCGAAAAGGGTGTCCTTGGGCAAAGCATTTAACAGAAATTGGTTAAACCCAGTGGATTAATGAGTTCTCTCAAATTGAAGGAACATGTGAATCATACACTACAATAGCACAGGTAATCCAACGGTGGCGCGAGGTGATCTGATGATTGCCCGCGTGTTAACCCCCTTGTTTTTCCCATTCATGGGGATAAACATGAATATCCTATCCTAATTCTAACCTTGCACTAAACACTAGTCTTAACTCTGGAACTAACCCTAACTCTAACCCCAATAGGGGTGGGCACACTTTTTAAATCAGGGGTCAAAATTATTTTATTCTTAGAGTGCACCAAGTGATCTAGCCGTCACTCACATATAATTTGTCACTAAAATACATTAAACTAAGAAATACAAACGACTAGAAAGCCCTGTTGTGTTAAGCGACGCACAAATAATTTACATTCAAATACAATTTCATCTGGATCAGTTAAAACCACAATTTATCCGACAATTTTAAGATGTGCTCTTACAGCTCTAACTTGCTACTGTGGTGGGTCAAGGGAAAATCCGAACTGTGAACTCGGAATTGACAATTGTACTGTCGCTAGCGGAATTTGCTTTACTCTTACCGAAATACTACCCGAATCAAAAACAGTGAGTATGGTACCAGTTTGTGTATTGTTCTGTTTAATGATTATACAATTTACCTATTCAAGAAGTTGTGTTTTGATTGACAGTATATTTGTTTTATAATGAATTATGAAAACCCATACAAAAATTGGGGGTATTTACATACTTGGACATTATTCTGTTTGGGAAACTAATAATTTATGCATGTAACTCAGGAAACATATGTATTGTTTATGTAAAGCTACAAATTCAA